>CM075873.1:1077608-1105652 GCA_038021265.1 Cyprinella venusta | reverse complement strand
TCATCCATCCATCCATCCATCCATCCATCCATTTATCCATCCATCCATCCATCCATCCATCCATCCATCCATCCATCCATCCATCCATCCATCCATCCATTTATCCAACCATCCATCCATTTATCCATCCATCCATCCATCCACTTTTCTATCCATCCATCTATCCATCCATCCATCCATCCATCCATCCATCCATCCATCCATCCATCCATCCATCAATTTATCCATCCATCCATCCATTTATCCATCCATCCATCCATCCATCCATCCATCCATCCATCTATCCATCCATCCATCCATCCATCTATCCATCCATCCATCCATCCACTTTTCTATCCATCCATCCATCCATCCATCCATCCATCCATCCATCCATCCATCCATCCATCCATCAATTTATCCATCCATCCATCCATCCATCCATCCATTTATCCATCCATCCATCCATCCATCCATCCATCCATCCATCCAACCATCCATCCATCCATTTATCCATCCATCCATCCACTTTTCTATCCATCCATCCATTTATCCATCCATCCATCCACTTTTCTATCCATCCATCCATTTATCCATCCATTTATCCATCCATTTATCCATCCATCCATCCATCCATCCATCCATTTATCCATCCATCCACCCATCCCATATTTTGCAATCTGTCAATCCATCCATTTATCCATTTACTTCTATGTCCACATTAATGACAGATCTTTATATTTTAGCTGCGTGTGAGCCGCGGTAACACAAGGACACACATTAAGTATGTACAACAAACCACCGGCTGGCATTGAAGTGGCCGAGCATGCGTGGTTTGCATTCTTAATGTACAGCACACTAAAGCATCCACTTAAAACGGCATCTTCATCCACTCAGCCTTTCAAATGCAAACTGTTTGCATGCACTATATAAAAGACTTCAGCTAAAACAGACAAATTACTTAGAGATGCTAATGCAAAAACACACCATGTCCATGAACACACACACACACGTGGGCTGTATGGCGATTTGCATACTTGTATAACATGCAATCTTGCACTTAAAACTTTATCTTAATATAATAAGCCAAAAAATAAATTAATAAGGCAAATTAGCTCAAAATACGAATAGATGCTAAATGAATAACCTTAAGCTATGGGGTTGTTTGTAATATTCGTACATGCACAGATATACACTTCGATTCGTGCACTCAAAAAAAAAACTCTTTGAATGAACATGAAAAAAATCATTGATTAACTTGCTTTATTTCAGCATTATGCAATTCTGTTATTCCAATGTAATGTACTTGCGTTGGGTCAACTTAATTTATTAAGGTTGATTCAACTTATTTACGATGGTTGGGCACTGCTTAATTTAATAGTGTCAGCACAACTAGTTTGCAATGTTGTAGACCAACTGATATGATTCAGGTCTTCGCATTCATACATCCATTCATCCAATGCAATATAGTTCATTTTAGTGTCACACTAATCAATTTTTAGACTATAGCCACCTATTTACTACCAGTAGCCCTCTTAAATGATATGATTTACATGCTTTAATCAGCCAAGGCGTTTGCTGTGAGTGTCGCTGAATCAGTCTTCAGACTAAATGCTCCACTCTTTTCCACAATGCACTTAATTACACTTAATTTTATATTTTAACATATGCAAAGCATGCTGGGAACTAACAAGCACAAATGCATTTTAAAAAATTACAGTTGAAAGTGAAAGTCGAAGTTGGGTTAAAATTTTAAATTACATTTTTAACCCAACATTTGGGTTTGTACACATTTGACCCAAATTTGGGTTAAAACAACCCAGCATTATTTAGAGTGTAATCCAACACAAACGGATTAAGTAAAGTTACATTTTACATATATTTAAGCAGATTGAACACAATCAAATTAAGTTTGGACAGAATGTATAGCAATTGTGTGTTGCTTAAGCATATTTTAATTTTAAACAAGCAGCAAAAATCTTTTTTCCAGTGTGTACATGTGCACTCTGTAGTGTACACACTGGACGTACAAGAATTTACTTTTTTTGTTTTTTATAATAAAAATCTTTAATATCTTTCAAAATCTAAAAAAAGGTCAACAAAAATAAACCAATAAAACAAAATGGTACAAATAAAGTGACCGTCGATTTATTCATCGACAGACACTATGATAAAGATATCGCTTTTTTTTTATTCAAACACGAAAAATGAGAATATGGTGCAAAAGTTCAGTAATTCAACTTAAAAGGTGAAACTAATATATTATATAGACTCATTATGCAAAGTGAGATATTTCAAGCCTTTATTTGTTATAATTTTGAGTATTATGGATTACAGATATGAAAACCTTTTCACAATATTCTAATTTTGGCTGGGGTTTTCATATCTGTAATCCATAATCATCAAAATTATAACAAATGAAGGCTTGAAACATCTCACTTTGCATAATGAGTCTATATAATATATTAGTTTCAGCTTTTAAGTTGAATTCCTGAACTTTTACGTAATATTCTAGTTGTTTGGAGTGTATAGTGTGTTTAAATGTGCTTTATAAATAAATGTTGTTGATGATTAGAATTAGTGATCTGATATTTCTTGGTTTCCCCCCTCCCGTGTGTGTGTCACGCGGTGATAACCCGAGACGGAGATCAGGTTATCTCGTGATAAACGAGTTATTAGCGAGCGTTAGCGTCTGAACAGATCATCAGATCATCTCCTCTCCTATGAATGTTCACTTTGCTGGAGCGTTCATCTAGTGTCATAACACAAATAAACCAGACAGTGATTAATCAATTACATGATTATGCCGAATTAGCCCATGAATCCATGTCAACTGTTATGACAGTGAGTTATCTCCACAGTCTCAGCTCAAAGTCATATTACAGATATTTTTCTCATTTCTCACTTTATCACAGTTTATTCGCTATAGTTTAGAAAATGTGAATAAAATATGGCGTTCTCAGATCAGTGGATATTGGACTGGTTTTGTCCACACACACACAGAGGGAAAAGCAGGTCAGGATGTGGCGCTCAGCGTGTTAGCGTGGGAAAAGTGTTATCTGCAGAAAACCTCCAACGTCTCGCTTTCAGGTCAATGTGCTCCGAGAGACTCTCCTCTTAATCACAATAATTCATCTGCAATTTAATTAAGTGCTTCATTAGGCTGCAAAAGCATGATGGAGAACTTCTACATCGCAAAATGAGAGAGAGAGAGAGACGGGCGTGGGTGAAGCGAGCTCGTATTCGCTGTACGTCACACGCGCGAACGCAAGAGCTGACCTCTAATAATGGCATATTTCTCAACTTCCTTCAGAAAATAGAAGGACGAAAGCGGGTGGCGCAGTTTGTCGTCCTCATCAATCAGATCTCATCCTCCACTCGCTCCCGAACCTGAGAGGAGAGATGACGTCTAATGCATATTAACGACAAGAGTCGCAGAAATCAACAGCTTTGATCAGGTTGGCTGATTTAACATCGTTTCCAGGAGTCAAAGTGCACAGGAAGCACTGGGTCTGTGTGCAATGCAATAAAATTAATGAATTATGAAATTAATTAATAATAAAATAAATGCAAATTAATACAATTATAAAACTATAAAATTAATGCAATGCAATGCAATAAAATCAATGAAGTATCAAATTAATTCATAATAAACAATTTTTCAATAAAAAAAAATTTATTCATAATAAAATTAATGCAATACCATGCAATTATTAAATAATAGAATTATTTATAATAAAATGAATGCAGTGTAATACAATATTCAATTTTAAAATTAACTAATAATACAATTAATGCAAATTAATACAATTATAAAATTAATCAATAATAAAATTAGTGCAATTCAATGCAATAAAATCAATGAAGTATCAAATTAATGAATAAAAGAATTAATTCAATGCCATGCAATTAATTAATAATACAATTGTTTATAATAAAATTAATGCAATGTAATACAATTATCCAATTTTAAAATGAACTTATAATAAAATTAATGCAAATTAATACAATTATGAAATTAATTAATAATGAAATTAATGCAATGCAATGCAATAAAATCAATGAAGTATCAAATTAATTAATAATAAAATTAATGCATTGCCATGCAATACATTAATTAATAATACAATTACTTATAATTAAATTAATTAAAGTAATGCAATGTAAAACAATTAATCGATTTTAAAATTAATTAATAATAAAATAAATGCAAATTAATACAATTATAGAATTATAAAATTAATTAATGCAATGCAATAAAATCAATGAAGCATCAAATTAAGAATAAAATCGATGCCATGCAATAAATTAATTTATAATACAATTATTTATAATAAAATTAATGCAATGTAATACAACTAAGCAATTATACAATTAATAATAAAATGAATGCAATGCAATAAAATCAAAGAGGTATCAAATTAAGAATAAAATCGATGCCATGCAATAAATTAATTCATTATACAATTATTTATAATAAAATTAATGCAATGTAATGCAATTAATCGATCATAAAACTAATTAATAATAAAATGAATGCAATGTAATAAATTAATAAATTATATAATTAATTAATCAGAAAATTAGTGCAATGCTATAAATTAATTAATAATAAAACTTAAAAAATTTATATTAAAAAAATATATTTTTCAGAGTGTTACTGACAGACCGGGAAGAGAGGAGCCGCAACAATGGAGAATATGAGGAGAATAATCAACATTCAAGCAGGAAAACCTGTTCTAGTAGAGCCTGAACACATCAAGACTCTGTGTTAGGACACATTTAAGTGAAAACATCAGCAGACAGCAGCATCAAACCCCATAACACTGAATAAACACACACACACACACCTCATAGGCCAGCGAAACTCGTGTTAGATGTGAGAAGTGAATGAGCCAGAGATGGATGATTGTGGGAGGCCAGATATCCAGCTGAGCGAAAATACAACCAAACCGCTACAGCAGACACACACACACACACACACACACACGGCTTGAGCTAAAGGGTATAAATTCAGTATTTCTATGGATTTAAAGTGCTCGAAAGGCCCAGTCGAGCTCTTATGACGGGTTCCAGCACTTCATGAGTTTGATACTCGAGCAGCAAACAGGCAAAACAAAACCGAACTGGACTGACAGCACAAGCTGGACTGGACTGGACTCACCCTTGTGGAAGGAGGGGTTGCTGTCGCGCAGGAGTCGGCTGAGCTGGTGTCCGTTGATCTGCAGGAGGCGGAGTTGATCCCGGAGCGACGTGTCCTCGAACACGGACGGGATCAGGCGGCCCACGCTGTTCTGGGACACCGGCAAACCCAGAGCCAGGGCGAGGGTGGGGGGGAGATCCACCTGCTCCAGGACCTCCGGCTCCTCCAGGCCCGCTGCAACACACACACACACACACACACACACACACACATCAATAATGGCTCCTCCAGGCCCGCTGGAACACACACACACACACACGTTGGTAATGGCCCATTTCTGTCCATTTTTTAGTTCAGCAAAATATGAATAAAAGGGTCAGTTATTTAGTCTATGCAGTTGGGAAACACTATATTACTGTTTAACTGCAGTTTTGGAAGTAAGACTTTTCTATATCCAACTATCCATCCATCCATCCATCCATCCATAAATCCATCCATCCACTCATCCATCCATCCATCCATCCATCCATCCATCCATCCATCCATCCATAAAATCCATCCATCCATCCATCCATCCATCCATCAATGCACCCATCCATCCGTCCATGCATCCATCCGTCCATGCATCCATCCATCCATCCATCCATCCATCCATCCATCCGTCCATGCATCCATCCATCCATCCGTCCATGCATCCATCCATCCGTCCATCCGTCCATGCATCCATCCATCCATTCATCCATCCATCCATGCATCCATCCGTCCATGCATCCATCCATGCATCCATCCATCCATTTATCCATCCGTCCATCCATCCATCCATTTATCCATCCATCCATCCATCCATCCGTCCATGCATCCATCCATCCATCCATCCATCCATTTATCCATCCATCCATCCATTCATCCATCCATCCATGCATCCATCCGTCCATGCATCCATCCATCCATTTATCCATCCGTCCATCCATCCATCCATCCATCCATCCATCCATCCATCCATCCATCCATCCGTCCATGCATCCATCCATCCATCCATCCATCCATTTATCCATCCATCCATGCACGTATCCATCCATCCATCCATCCATCCATCCATCCGTCCATCCATTTATCCATCCATCCATCCATCCATCCATCCATCCATCCATCCATCCATCCATCCACGTATCCATCCATCCATCCATCCATCCATCCGTCCATGCATCCATCCATCCATGCATCCATCCATCCATTTATCCACCCATCCACGTATCCATCCATCCATCCATCCATCCATCCATCCATCCATCCATCCATCCATCCATTCATGCACGTATCCGTCCATCCGTCCATCCATCCATCCTATCTACCTATCGTCCATTCTCCAGTTTTTCCTACTACTTTTTCTCTCGTTCCAGTGCTGCTCTGCAATCCGACACCCAAAATTAAGACATATTTACATATTAAGACATATATGCAGATCACTAGATGACACTGCATAAACAATTTATACACGCTAAACTTATAATATATTCATCACATAAATAAGACACACATCAGCGTTTAAGTCTGTGTGTCCTGAACTCAAAAAGTGCATTTATAATTTAGCTGAACAGTGTTGCGTTGTGTCGTCCGCGCCGGCTTTGCACACTAACAAACCAGTAGATTTTGTGTTGGTTAGTGTGTATGTTTGTGTATATGTGTGTGTGTATTGGTGAATCAGACTGATCACATGACTCCGAGCTGTGATGTGAAACAGAGAGTCATCATCAGAAGAGCTGATCTTCAACACGTCTCAGTGCTGGACCATGAGGTCAGCATGCAGCGGGTGTGAAGATGAGCTCCTCTTTAAATAAAAACCACATGCTGCAAGAGGAAGCTGGTGTGAGTGTGTGTGTATAGATGAGTAAGAGATCACCAAAATAGATCAGGCAGGAAAAGAAACAATTATCACATTCACCCCGTCAGTCTGATGTCGACAGATGCTCTGCACTACACACTCATCGGGAGAGAGAGTCCAAATGGATAATGAGCATCTCACACAGATTTTCACACTCTAGGGTATGTGTGTGTGTGTGTGTGTGTGTGTGTTCACATGGTTATGCATGCGTCATGTTTGAACTGTGTGTATTGCGTCACGCGATCAGCGCTGCGCCAGCTCTGTGTGTCACAATCAATTACACACTGGACTCAATGCAAATTAATCCATTATAAAACAGTGGGGGGGGGGGGGGGGTTAATGCTTTATATTATCAGACAGAGATGAATCAGTGGCTAATTTAAAACCCCCGGGGCATAAAATTATCCTCTAATGCAATCAAACCGTCACAGACATTTGAGATTTAAAGGGGTCATGACACGCGATATCTCATTTGCATTGATCTTTTGACATATAAGAGGTTTTTTTTATTAAAGTTTTGAAGTTTCATCGTTTAAAACAAAGCTTTTATTTAATCAAGCTTCAAAAATGGCTTGTTTTGATTCATTACATGCAAAGTGAGATATTTCAAGTTACAATTGTGATCGTTGTGGATTACAGCTTATGAAAACTATTTCAAAAATTTTTCAAAGTTTACCTTTTCTAATATTGTCAGAAATGTCTGTCTCTCAAGGTTTCAGATTTTGTGAAAGAATTGAAATTTGGACAGAAATGTATTAATTTGTTAAGGCAGATTGTATACAACTAAATTCAATGGAATTCAATGGCACCCGGTGGCTATTTTTGGTACTACGCCTAAACAAAATCTCATGGGAACTTCAATTTTTGTGATATCATCTTCAAATTTGAAACATAGATTATCTTGGTTAGATTTATGGCTTTGATTTTGTAGTAAAAAAATATTTTGTAAAATTAATATTTTATATAAAAAACATATAGTACAGTATATTTGATTTAATGTAAACTTAAACATCCATAACTTTTTCATACTTTCATTTTTTGAAGTGTTTTCACTTCAGCAATAATCTGCTGAGTGTTTGCTTTAAAACAAGACCAAACTTGGGTATATTTCAAAGCATTCTTGAATTACAACTACTGACATTTGGACAGAAATGTATTAATTTGTTAAGGCAGAATGTATACAACTAAATTCAAAGGAATTCAACAACATCCGGTGGCTATTTTTGGTACTACGCCTGAACAAAATCTCATGGGAACATACATTTTTGAGATATCATCTTCAAATTTGGAACATAGATTTTCTTGGTTAGATTTATGGCTTTGATTTTATAGTAAAAAAATATTTTGTAAAATAAGAATATATAGTACAGTATATTTGATTTAATGTAAACTTAAACGTTCATAACTTTTTCATACTTTCATTTTTTGAAGTGTTTTCACTTCAGCAATAATCTGCTGAGTGTTTGCTTTAAAACAAGACCAAACTTGGGTATATTTCAAAGCATTCTTGAATTGCAACTATTTAAGTTTTAATAGCGCATTTTAACCCCCATTCTCATAAAGGGAAAGGGTTAAAACACCTAAAAAGTTATTGATTTATTCATTGGGAAAAGATTGCATTGAAGGGCAAACTGTACAACAGTAATGCTTATTAAATAAAGACTAGCCAGCATTAAATAACTGCATTAGCCACGATTTTGAGGGTGGAAGTGCTCATGAAAAACTACATCTTGGCTGTAAATGGTGCAAGAAACCTTGAGGAAAAAAGCTAATAAACGTATAAGAAGAGTGTGAAACACAGCCATTATGTGAAACATTTCTAACAAAAGCAGAACATATTTTTGTGCATAAAACACATTTTAAATGCAAGACTGGTTGAAATAACTCTGAAACAGATGTAGAGATGCGTAGAGCTTTGCAGATTCTAAGAATATCTGGCGCAGTCATTAAGGCTGATCTGAAAAGTGCATCTGTTTTGGATATAAGCATTGTTCGGTGTCGTGCGCTGCTGAAACAGACCTTTGATGCTGGAAGACTCATTACACACTCACACACAGCAGTGTGTATCTTCCCGTTTCTGGAGCTTTTACAGCAGTGGGGATTGAAGGCAGGCACGTTCAGCTTACAAAAATATTCATTTTCTTAAATGCATCGGAGAATAGAGGTGAAACTCTAAGTGCAAAAGTTCATTTATTCAACTTAAAAGGTGAATCTAATATATTAAATAGACTCATTACATTCAAAGTGAGATATTTCAAGCCTTTATTTGTTATTTTGATGATTATGGATTACAGATATGAAAATTAAAATATTGTGAAAAAAATTTCATAAGCTGTAATCCATAATCATCAAAATTATAACAAATAAAGGCTTGAAATATCTCACTTTGCATGTAATGAGTCTACATAATATATTACTATCACCTTTTAAGTTGAATTACTGAACTTTTGCACCATATTCTCATTTTTGATATGGTTATTAATCTGATTTAAAGCAAGGTAAATATGAAAAATCACATGGAGACTATTTTATGGTGCATAAAGCTTCTTTGACAGACTATCAGAACTCTTGTTTAGCTGAGATATCGGTCAACATAACAAAAGCATAAATAAGAACTTTAAAATCATTAAAAAAATATTTTGAAACTTAAGTTCATGTTTTCTTTAAATTTATGGTTTTATCTCTAGCATTTTCTGCTCATAATTAATTATTGTTTGTTTTTCTCATCGCTCTTCTTTCCATGTTCTGCGCTTGCTCTTCCCAACGTTGCAGTTCGAGTTTCATGCAAATTAGGGCGGGCTTAAGCGTCACCATTGGTCGATTAGTTCTAGATTGACAGCTCTTCCTCTAGCCAATCAATCGAAGAAGAGAGTTCACTTATTTTTGAATCACACTTATTTTTTAATCCATGGCCGCAACACATTTGGTGGGATATTGATCCCCTCACAAAAATATTCATTTTCTTAAATGGATTGGTGAATATGCTGGTGGTTAATCTGATTTAAAGCAATGTAAATATGAAAAATGATCACTTTAGGCACACCGACTCACATGAAGACTGATTTATTGTGTGTTCGGGACTATCAGAGCCCTTCTTTAGCTGAGATATCTCCCATTATTGGATATGGCTTAACAACTGTGGGAGGCATACAATCCTGGCCAATCTACTTTACTGAAGGACTAAGACATCAAATATACAACCCAGGCTTAAAATAACATTAGTTTCGAACAGAGTAACTTTGCAGTTGGGGGGAAAAAAAAAAAAAAAAATCGATAATGTTTCTCTTGAACTTCAAAGAGAGTCGCAGAACCTTTACGTTTGGAGGAGGATCTTAATCTGAGTAACCTTTACTTCAAAACACCACCAGATAACAATGTTTTCCATAATCCAATTGTCAAATTCACCAGAGAAAACACAGAAACGGCCTGAGGTACCTAAGAAGGGTCTGGGGGCGTGTCCTCACATTGATTGACAGACAGACCCCCCCACCCTAAACCAGTTCAAACTGATTCTGAAGATTTCAATGGTCATGCCAACCTATTTTATGGATCTAAGCGCTTGGTCTAAAGCGCGTGGCACATTTAAACAACATGGAAACATGCAAAAACTAACAAAAACTAACATGGAAACTAACAAAACACACTTGCGTTGCGCCTGGCGCTGAATCGGTCCGGGTGTGTGTGTGTGATGGTGCCCTGAGAGCGGTTCATTCATAAATCCGTAAGATCATCCCTTCATGATGTGGAAACACAAACTGGGAGACAGAAGGGGCGGAGCCACATCGACTCACCTTTCCTCCTGAAGGCGGGGCTAATGAGCACGAGCGGCGTGTTGATCTCCGCCTCTGACGATCCGCCGTGACTGCCGGTCTCGGACATGCCGTGATCTCCACACACCACCAGCAGGTTGGGCAGCGTCCCTTCAGATTCCTGAAACACACACACATCGCAAACTAAAACGTTTCATATATTAACACTTTTATTGTTTTATTGTTTTATTTAAATAAAAAAGTCGAATTATACAGATGCAGACACGTCTATAATATTGTATATTATGCTTTTATTTTGGAAAATCGATAGAAAATTAGTGAAATAGATCATTCTTAGTCTCAGATGTGACGTGTTGGACCAATGGCTGAACGTCTGACGCATATATTCTGAAAACACTTTCGATCTGAATTAGAGCCAGAGCGATATTATCGGCTGATATTAGGCATTTTCCAAAATATCGGTATCGGCAGTTATAATGGCCGATAAATGAATATTTCAAAAATAAAATAAAAACGGACGAAACACGCTTCAATCATCTCTCCTTGGCCTGTTATATTAATAATGTATGTTTTACAATTCGCAGTATGACGTTATCTATTGCTAAATTATGGACTAGCTAACCACAAAGCTAGCTAACGCCACTATCATCAGTGGAAGACCGCTAACGTTAACATTAATGAGCTTGGAAACCACAATGAACTTTTTCTGCCTAAATAAAGTAATGATTACTATATTTATAACTAGCATATCTCTAGTTACAGTCCCTGCATTGTAAAATGTAAGTTATACCTCCGAGGAGTGAACATTTAGACGTAGAGATAAAAGTATCAAACGTATCTTGTGCAGAAAAGTTAGCTTTTCTTTTACACGTGTGTGAAATCCAACAATATTTAATAAAAAAAAAAAATATCGGCCGATATATTGGAATATCGGATATTTCAATATATTATAAATTCATATTCATATATATATATTCAATATCTGAATTTGACAAAAAGTGTGTGACGTTCGCGGCTCTATTGTGGCTGTAAACTTGGACAACACTCTTGAATGAATCATTTATTAGATGGACGCAGGGCTGTTATTGTGGAGACATTGACGTTATATTGTCACGCCCCTAAATATGACGAAGAATAACGCAAACTGTGATTGGTTGCGTTACATGTCCATCAAAAACGTCCTTGGCCAAGAAGAGGTGTGGTTATGTGAGACTAGACCATTCTAGATCAATCTGTAATAATTCAGATTTTTATATGATGAATTATTGTATTTTAAGACTGAAGTCTGGGTCTGGGCAGACAAATAGCCCAAAATAAAAAAAAGCGGATTTAAAAGAAATGGGTATTTGTCTTCATGTATATTTTTATCACCATTTATTTTATGTTTGCTACTGTACAAAAAACAAATACACACATAACCGTTTAAGTCTCTAACAAAATCTTCATTTATTTGACCAAAAATGCGGTAAAAACAGTAAAAAATGTGAAATATTATTCTAATGTAAATCATCAGTTTTCTATGTGAATATATAGTAAAGTGTAATTTATTCCTGTTATCAAAGCTGTATTTTCAGCATCATTACTCCAGTCTTCAGTGTCACATGACCCTCACAACACTCTAAACTGATGCTCAAGAAACATTTCTTGATCTTGCAAAGCCCTTACAGACCAAAAATGATGTAAAAGTAAATGTATTGTCAGTTTCCAGGAGATTTCGCAGTATAATCGTGTGTGTTTGTGTGCACAAGAGGAAGTGAGAGTGTGTGAGACGCTGGATTGCTGTCCTCTTCACATGTGTGTGTGTGTGTGTGTGTGTGTGTGTGTGTGTGTGTCTCACTCATCAGGGACAGGGATGATCAGCTCTGTTTCACATCAAAGAGTCTCTCGGCCCACTTGATTCCCTCACACACACACACACACACACACGCCTCACAGCTGGATGGCCGTCGCTGTAAACGCTGACTCTGAGCCCTAACGCCACGCTAATGATGCCTCGCTAACAACAAGTCCTCCGGTTCAGATATTCATGAGTCCACTAAACGCATGCTAATGACTAGCCTCCAGCTAACACACGCTAATGACAGGACGCCTGAATAAAGACATCAGAAACACCACTTGCGGCCTGTAACCCGCCAGCGGTGCTCTGAAATAATAGCGTGAGTCGACGGGAGTGATTTACGCAAAGCAAACCGCACATTAGCGGAGGGAACTCTTGAAATGCTGTGATTGAACAGCACCACATCACATTACACAGTTTCTTGAGTCATTCGTTAAACATTACGGCGTCTGAAATGAAAACATTCCAGGATTTTCTCCATATAATGGACTTCAATGGGGTCCAAACGGTTCAAGGTCCAAATGAGAGTTTCAGTGCAGCTTCAAAGGGCTTTAAACGACACCAGACGATGAATAAGGGTCTTATCAAGCGAAACGAGCGGTCATTTATTAAAAAAATAACAAAGTTTAAGTTTTATAAGCACAAATGCTCGCCTTGCTCTGTTCTGTGATTTGCTTTCGTGATTCACCTGTTCATCAAAATGAACGAATCTCTTTTCGAGTCATTTTTGAAATGGCCGCTCGTTTCGCTAGATAAGACCCTTATTCATCGTCTGGTGTCGTTTAAAGCCCTTTGAAGCTGCACTGAAACTCTCATTTGGACCTTGAACCGTTTGGACCCCATTGAAGTCCATTATATGGAGAAAATCCTGGAATGTTTTCATCAAAAACCTTCATTTCTTTTCGACTGAAGAAAGAAAGACATGGACATCTCGGATGACATGGGGGCGAGTAAATTATCAGCAAAAGTTTTTGTTTAAAAGTGAACTACTCCTTTAAGTCATTTTGCATCTCCAGTAAATGTATCTTTATTTAAAGTTCCCTGGATTCACTAATTTTAACTCATATTTGATAATCAAAAAAATGTCTTCATGTCTTAAAATATCTTGAATGTAACTCGACACCCTTGCCTCATTTAGTATACGTGGTTCTATGAATATGCAAATGAGCCCCGCCCCCACTCACTCACTCAGAGATCCACTGGTTGTCGATCACACGTTGATCTGATTAACAAGGTGGTTTGTGACGTCAAACACCAGCGATTTCACAGCGTGTTTTTGAGACTGTCTTTGGTTCACTGCAGAAAATACTGTCGACTTATGAATTTACACATGATTTGCATATTAAAAACACCACATCGAGATATAGTGTGATCTGGAGTCTCAGGCTGTTCATCTGTTCAGGGTTAAAGATAAACAACAGTGTTAGAATATACGTAAAGTGTGTTTTATAAGGGGATTTACCGTTGTCCCGCGTGTCGTCATAAACACACACTGAAATGGAGCATTTCCCCTCATGATTTAATCCGAGGACGCTTAAAGCAGAACAAAACTAATAAAGAGAGGCGACACTGAACCATGAGGAGCTTCTGCAGAATAATTCCCCATCGAGCGCCGGAGACGAGAGAGAGAGATGTGTGTGTGGGTTTATCAGAAGTGACTGAATCAAACCGAGTATTATTGAGTGATTTCTGACTCCAGGATAGAGCGGCTCGGTTGGAGAAGAGGAGCGAGCTGCGAGAGGAAGATGAGGGAAATGTGGAGATGGAAAGATGCCGTTTTAACAGGAGGAGTTACAGGCGCTCTACAGCATGAGTCCAGCCGTAAATGCTGGGTTGTTTTAACCCATCTTTGGGTCAAATATAGACAAACTCAGCCAATGGATTAAATGTTTAAATTACATTTTTAACCCAACATTTGGGTTTGTTAATATTTGACAGCATTTTCTAGAGTGTTATTCACTCTCCGAAACACTGTCTGCTGAGAGACTCACACATGCACTTATTCAAACGTCAATGATTGTTCTGCTTGTCGGATAATGAGTCATTTTATAATCACTGAGATACGATTATAGATTTTCATAATATTACACTCTAAAAAAATGCTGGGTTGTTTTAACCCTCAGGTGCTCTTCGGTCACTTCTGACCGAAAAATTTTCTGTTTTGAATTTCTAAAAATCACAGCTTCATCGGAATGTTATGAAACTTGGTGACTTTTATGGCATTATGTATGTGAATACAAAAAAAAATTGAGGTCATGATCTGAGCATGCTAAGTGGTCAAAATTGACAACAATTGACAAAAAAAAATTCTCTGAATTTTTGTATGTGCAATCTACAAATCGGCCACAATTCTAATAAAAAAGTATACTGCAGTAAAGGGGTGACATTCTACAACATTAAGAGTGCAAAAAAGACAAACCCACCCACACACACACACATACAAACACACTTTTATACACATACACACCAATAAATTTTGATTACAAAAAGTATGTTTTGAATTTTTAAAAATCACAGCTTCATCGCAATGTTACGAAACTTGGTGACATTTCTGGGATTATGTATGTGAACACACAAAAAAATTGAATTCATGATCCGAGCATGCTAAGTGGTCTTAAAAAATAGTCACACATGTGGTCTTTGGTCAAAAATGACTCCCATAGGAAATGAATGGGAAATTGACAAAAACACAAAAATTCACAAATTTTTATTTATAATTTCTTTAATAAAAAAATGTTTTTGAGATTGTTTCAATTATATATTCAAATCCACCAAAAAACAAAAAAAATGTGTTCATAAAAAGCTGGGGAATTCACATGCTTCTCCATAGAGAGCTGTACATGCCATCTAGTGGTTACACCATGATTCTCTATACTGTAACCAGATGGTGCTAATTTTCTTCAAAAAATATTTTTTTTCTGAAGGCCTAGACTCTATATTAAACTAAAATACTGCATTAATAATTTTTTGAAAAAAAAAAAAATATATATATATATATATATATATATATATATATATTCCATGGCAAAATAGACCATAAATATTGCATAAATATTAATAAATTCAATCAAATTGTCTCAAAATACTTAATTACAAAGAATAAATATTATAGAACAAAAATGAATTGCATTGGTTTTACTGGGATGGGGGAAATTTAATTTTTAGGTGTCCGGTCACTTTTGACCGGGAGGATAACAAGTGTGACTCCGAAACGAAGAGCACCTGAGGGTTAACCCATCTTTGGCTCAAATATGGACAAACCAAATTTTTACTGGTATGCAGAATTATTGGGTGTAATGTGTCATCGTTCACTTTATTTTGCGCTCCTCGCTTACATAAATGAGGTATAACTGGTGTCTGAATAATTGTTGGTTTAACTGTACTTATTACTCCCTATAAAGGCTCTTTTTATGTTCCCATAATGCATTGAGCTCTTTTATCCCCAGAAGATCAAGGTAAATGTGATTTCCCCTGAAAGTCCCTCTCGCTGTGGATGTTCCTGACGCACCGCTTCATCACGCTCTAAAACTCATTGTTACTTAAGGCACCGCTCTGAATAACCTGTGTAAGATCTGTGATGATTAATGAGCGCTGGATGTGTTCCTCTGGTCCTGCAGGGAGTTAAACTCTCTCACCTGCTGAGGGAACAGATTTCACATGCAGATATTATAACGGGCAGCAGGGCTAAAGTAGGACGCAGCTGGTTGTACAGATGTCACCAATCTAGAGGTGTGTTTAGGCCTGCATTTCATCTTTTTAGTGTGTGATGTTGGTGTTTGAGCATGAAACGCTCCTGAAACGCCTCCATCGTAGTCTCGAGTTTCTCCCGGGAGCGAACACGTCACAATATTCCTCATTATAATAATTCATGCGCAGAATAAAGGGGCGGGGCCTGGTTGAGTTAGTTAGTAGTGTGTTAAACTGGCGGTTATGGAAAGGGGCGGGACTTTCCCAAACACATTTGAAGCACTCGGCCAATCACAGCACACTGATCCAGCCGACCAATCAGAGCACAGTGTGCTTTCAGAAGGAGGAGACAGGAAGTAAACAGAGCGTTACTGACAGACTGGGAAGAGAGGTATGGTAGCTTGTTTCCGCCACAGAATGAAAAATAAAAATTAAATATATTAAATAAATTAATAAATAATTAATAATTAATAATAATTAAATAAAATTACGACTTTTTATCTCACAGTTCTGACTTTTTTTCTCACAATTGCGAGTTTACATCTTGCAATTCTGACTTTGTTTCACAGAATTGTGAGATATGAAGTCAGAATTGCGTGATATAAATTCACAATTGCGAGATATAAAGTCAGAATTGTGTGATATAAAGTCAGAATTGTGTGATATAAAGTCAGAATTGCGCGATATAAAGTCAGAATTGAGTGATATAAATTCACAATTGCGAGATATAAAGTCAAAATTGTGAGATATAAAGTCAGAATTGCGAGATATAAAGTCAGAATTGCGCGATAAAAAGTCAAAATTGCAAAATATAAATTCACAATTGCGAGACATAAAGTCAAAATTGTGAGATATAAAGTCAGAATTGCGTGATATAAATTCACAATTGCGAGATATAAAGTCAGAATTGCGTGATATAAAATCAGAATTGTGAGATATAAAGTCAGAATTGCGAGATATAAAATCAGAATTGTGAGATATAAAGTCAGAATTGCGAGATATAAAGTCAAAATTGCGAAATATAAAGTCAGAATTGCGAGATATTAAGTCAGAATTGCGAGATATAAAGTCAGAATTGCGAGATATAAAGTCAAAATTGCGAAATATAAAATCAGAATTGTGAGATATAAAGTCAGAATTGCGAGATATAAAGTCAGAATTGTGAGATATAAAGTCAGAATTGCGAGATATAAAGTCAAAATTGCAAAATATAAAGTCAGAATTGCGAGATATTAAGTCAGAATTGCGAGATATAAAGTCAGAATTGAGTGATATAAATTCACAATTGCGAGATATAAAGTCAAAATTGTGAGATATAAAGTCAGAATTGCGTGATATAAAATCAGAATTGTGAGATATAAAGTCAGAATTGCGCGATATAAAGTCAGAATTGAGTGATATAAATTCACAATTGCGAGATATAAAGTCAAAATTGTGAGATATAAAGTCAGAATTGCGAGATATAAAGTCAGAATTGCGCGATAAAAAGTCAAAATTGCAAAATATAAATTCACAATTGCGAGACATAAAGTCAAAATTGCGAGATATAAAGTCAGAATTGCGTGATATAAATTCACAATTGCGAGATATAAAGTCAGAATTGCGTGATATAAAATCAGAATTGTGAGATATAAAGTCAGAATTGCGAGATATAAAATCAGAATTGTGAGATATAAAGTCAGAATTGCGAGATATAAAGTCAAAATTGCGAAATATAAAGTCAGAATTGCGAGATATTAAGTCAGAATTGCGAGATATAAAGTCAGAATTGCGAGATATAAAGTCAAAATTGCGAAATATAAAATCAGAATTGTGAGATATAAAGTCAGAATTGCGAGATATAAAGTCAAAATTGCGAAATATAAAGTCAGAATTGCGAGATATTAAGTCAGAATTGCGAGATATAAAGTCAGAATTGCGAGATATAAAATCAGAATTGCGAGATATAAAGTCAAAATTGCGAAATATAAAGTCAGAATTGCGAGATATAAAGTCAGAATTGCGAGATATAAAGTCAAAATTGCGAAATATAAAATCAGAACTGTGAGATATAAAGTCAGAATTGCGAGATATAAAGTCAGAATTGCGAGATATAAAGTCAGAATTGCGAGATATAAAGTCAAAATTGCGAAATATAAAGTCAGAATTGCGCGATAAAAAGTCAAAATTGCAAAATATAAATTCACAATTGCGAGACAAAGTCAAAATTGCGAGATATAAAATCAGAATTGTGAGATATAAAGTCAGAATTGCGAGATATAAAGTCAAAATTGCGAAATATAAAGTCAGAATTGCGAGATATAAAGTCAGAATTGCGAGATATTAAGTCAGAATTGCGAGATATAAAGTCAGAATTGCGAGATATAAAGTCAAAATTGCGAAATATAAAATCAGAATTGTGAGATATAAAGTCAGAATTGCGAGATATTAAGTCAGAATTGCGAAATATAAAGTCAGAATTGCGAGATATAAAGTCAGAATTGCGAAATATAAATTCACAATTGCGTGTTATAAAGTCATAATTGTGAGATTTAAACTATTCTGAGGGGGGAAAAAGTTAGTCTTTCTTTCTCCTTAGAATTGGCCTGATAACTCGCAACTGCGAGTTTATATCTCACAATTCTGAGAAAAGAATTTCGAGATATAAACTCGCAATTGTGAGAAAAAAAAAGTCAGAATTGTGAGATAAAAAGTCCCACCTCTGCATTTTTTTCTCAAATTTTTTCTGTCTTTTTTCACAATTCTGACTTTATAACACGCTATTGCGACTTAAACTCGCGATTGTGAGATAAAGTCGCAATTATTATTTTATTTTTTTTATTCAGTGGCGGAAACAAGCTTCCATCGAGAAGAGCCGCAACAATGGAGAATAATCAACATTCAAGCAGGAAAACCTGCTCTATTCGAGCACAACTTGTGAAACTTAGAGCTGACAGTAAGTCTGCAAATCAGCCAGGGTGAAAGTCACACAGATAAATGTGCATAATTACACAACTACGCAATTACCCAGAGCAGAGAGCTGACGTGAACTACAGGTTACATTCACCGCCGACACAATGACGCTTCAGGCCCGAGTATTGAACGCTTATGACTGGAAATGAGAGTGACGGATGTGTCTGGAAAGGTTTTAAGTTCTCATATGAGTGTTTCCATGGCAACTATGAGATGTACAATGTGAACGCTACACCGTTTGGCCTATTTATACAGTACAATCCAGCGTGAAACACATCAATGATACTCGCATCATCTGTTCGTCTGCCACAAAAACAACCGACCGAACTTTTTAGTTTAAAAAAAATATAACAAGCACAGATAGACGGAGAGATTTCTGCGGCGGTTCGCTAGTGTTGAAACCAGTGTTATTTTAGTATTATGATGACACTTTTATGATGGACAGTCAGATGCACTTTTATGATGATAGATGCACTTTTATGATGGACAGATGCACTTTTATGATGGACAGTCAGATGCACTTTTATGATGATAGATGCACTTTTATGATGACAGATGCACTTTTATGATGATAGATGCACTTTTATGATGATAGATGCACTTTTATGATGGACAGATGCACTTTTATGATGGATAGATGCACTTTTATGATGGACAGATGCACTTTTATGATGGATAGATGCACTTTTATGATGGATAGATGAACTTTTATGATGGATAGATGCACTTTTATGATGGACAGATGCACTTTTATGATGATAGATGCACTTTTATGATGGTCAGATGCACTTTTATGATGATAGATGCACTTTTATGATGGTCAGATGCACTTTTATGATGGACAGATGTACTTTTATGATGGACAGATGCACTTTTATGATGGACAGATGCACTTTTATGATGGATAGATGCACTTTTATGATGGACAGATGCACTTTTATGATGGATAGATGAATTTTTATGATGGTCAGGTGCACTTTTATGATGGACAGATGCACTTTTATGATGATAGATGCACTTTTATGATGGACAGATGCACTTTTATGATGGATAGATGCACTTTTATGATGGACAGATGCACTTTTATGATGGACAGATGCACTTTTATGATGGATAGATGAATTTTTATGATGATAGATGCACTTTTATGATGGACAGATGCACTTTTATGATGGATAGATGCACTTTTATGATGGACAGATGCACTTTTATGATGGACAGATGCACTTTTATGATGGATAGATGAATTTTTATGATGGTCAGGTGCACTTTTATGATGGATAGATGCACTTTTATGATGATAGATGCACTTTTATGATGGACAGATGCACTTTTATGATGGATAGATGCACTTTTATGATGGACAGATGCACTTTTATGATGGACAGATGCACTTTTATGATGGATAGATGAATTTTTATGATGGTCAGGTGCACTTTTATGATGGACAGATGCACTTTTATGATGGATAGATGCACTTTTATGATTGACATATTCACTTTTATGATTGACATATGCACTTTTATGATGGACAGATGAATTCCTTTAAGAAAAAAAGGTTTAGAGAAACACAAACATTCACCAAATAAATCCGACTGCACCATGAAGTCGCCGCTTCTTTCGGACGGATCCGAGATGTTGAAGAGAAGCTGAAACACACCTTTGATATGAGCGAGGAGTGAATCTTCTTGATGATGTCGTCCATCTCCATGAGTTTGGGTCCTATCAGGGAGCTGTGGGGTCCGCTGATGTGCCCGATGTGATCCAGACCCAGGTAATGCAGGATCAGAATATCCCAGTCGTCCCGCTTCAGCGTGCCGTCCAGGTGACGGGTCACGTTATTGTCCACCTGAGGGAACGAGACCGAGAGATTAAAAATCTGAGAGAGTGTGAGAAGAAATAAGACTCGGGCAAATACAAACATAAACTTGAGGAATCATGACCCATTGAAAAGAAATTCCCAATATTAGGGCTTTATGAAATCAGTTAGATTTTTTCCTGTTTTAATTTGTCAGGATTGTGTTTTTCAAATTTTTTAATTTTTTTAAAAGTTCATTTAAATATTTTTATTAATTGTAATAATCAAAAAGCATGTGATTGAAATCAATAAAACGTATACAATTTATTAACAGTTTCAACAAAAATTACATTTTTAGTGAAGTGTTCTGGATTAAATTTTAATGGTTTAGTTAAATTTTAATAAATCGAAAAGCATGTCTAATTAATTGAATTCATAAAAAAACAACACAAAATGTATCAAAATATATACATATACTAGGGCTGTGCAAAAATTAATTGCGATTAATTGCATCCAAAATAAAAGTCTGTGTTTACATAATATATTTGTGTGTGCTGTATATAATTATACATACACATGCATGTATATATTTAAGAAAATGTGTTATTCATATACAAAATATTTATATAATATAGATTATGTATTTATATATATGTACAGAATTTAAGCGCAAATAATTCTTAAATATATACATGCATGCATAGGTATTTATATATACAGCACAGACAAATATATTATGTAAACACAGACTTTTATTTTGGATGTGATTAATCGCAATTAACTTTTGCACAGCCCTAATAAATATATATATATATATATATATTTAGGGATGGGCAACGATTAATCGCGATTAATCGTTAGCAAAATAAAAGTCTGTGTTTACATAATATATGTGTGTGTAGTGAGTATAATTAATTTGTATATATAAATACACACACATGCATGTATATATTTAAGAAAAATGTGTTATCAATATGTCAAATATTTATATTTATATATAATATTAATTATGTATAAATATATATAAAGTATATACATGCAAATATTTCTTAAATATACACATGCATGTGTGTGTATTTATATATACAAATTAATTATACACACTACACACACATATATTATGTAAACACAAACTTTTATTTTGCTAACGATTAATCGCGATTAATCGTTGCCCATCCCTAATATATATATGAAATGTTTTGATTTTGCTTTTAAAAAATTCCGTGTAGTGTATTTACCTTTTTCTGGCAATCAAATGAAGGGATAAACCATAAATTTACCTTTTAATCATATGAAATGTGTCAAAGTGCTGCACAACAGAGCTTTACTGTTAAAATGAAAAGATTGAAGAAAAATTGAGTGACCGAAAAATTGTGTGACAAATGACCGAAGAGCACCCCACAGCGCTAAACGTGACTCGATACGACACACACACGCTTCAGTTCAGCTCCTCTCACCTCGGTGTAGTCGGACACGAAGAAGGAGGTAGTGCCGTCGTGCTCCATGAAGTGTTTGGGAAAGAGTCGAACCCAGGTGTCGTCGCCGTAGAAGATGATCCGCTTGCCGGCGCTCTTGGCCTGCCAGATGAGGTTATCCTCCAGCAGAGCCGGAGAGTTCAGGTTCATCACCACGTCGATGAAGCCCGGGATGCTGCCGGTCGTCAGAGCCTGATGAGGGAACACACACATCGCTGTTTACAGACCAGCTTTTCTACTTTCTTCACATCTATATCTCTAATTATTCAGTGTGTGATCGTGAAACGCTCCAGTTCTGTGTTTCTGAACTCCTGAAACGCCTCCATCGTAGTCTCGAGTTTCTCCCGGGAACGAAACGTCACAATATTCCTCATTATAATAATTCATGCGCAGAATAAAGGGGCGGGGCCTGGTTGAGTTAGTTAGTAGTGTGTTAAACTGGCGGTTATGGGAAGGGGCGGGACTTTCCTCAAACACACTCAAAGCGCTCGACCAATCACAGCGCACTGATCCAGCCGACCAATCAGAGCACAGTGTGCTTTTCAGAAGGAGGAGACAGGAAGTAAACAGAGCGTTACTGACAGAAAATAATCAACATTCATTTTTTGCGAGCTCACGTAAGGCAGTAGAAATAAAAAAAGATCTATAGCCTCAATAAAAATTTTGACTGCTCTGTTTATGTCTTAAACAATACACACACTAAAGTGAAATATAGCTTTATGGGTGGGGAAATGTAAATGATTTTGGCTTGTTTGTTTTATTTCTCAGCTCATAAAGTCTCATATTTATAGAGTCGTGATTATATAAAAGCGTAATCTGAATGTAAATGACCAGACACGCTAAAATAGGCCAGATGCCTGATTAGCTATTCTGGGAAACAGAATCACAAATTTGCAAACTCTTTGTAGTTTCACGCGGAGAAAAACACAACATGAAACCTTTCCCTCACCCTTCATGGAGAACCATCATCATCTAATGATGAAAACAAGCACACACACACACACACACACACGCGCTTCGAGACCAGCCCTCGTGTTTGCGCTGTATTGTAATGAGGGTATTGATTGCGTGTCTGTTAGTGTACACAACACAATTACTGTCATCTAGCGTAACGTTTTCCTCCGTGATAATTAACACACACACACACACACAGAGAGAGATGAGGAGGAATGTGTCATCATGAACATCACTCCATCTCTGTCTTATTAGATTATTATACAGGTGTTTCAATCAGTCGCTCGCTCTCTATTTCATTGCTTTTTGAGATATAATAGTTTGATGTACTATAGACGATAGTAATGTTTTTGAAAAAGGTCTGTTCTCTTCACCAAAAACGCATTAATTTGATTAATAATACAGCAAAAAATATGACATATTATTATAATGTAATTCTGCAGTTTTCTATGCGAATATACAGTAAAGTGTAATTTATTCCTGTATTTTCATCATCATTACTCATGATCCTTCAGAAATCACTCTAATATGATGATCTGATGATATAAGAAACATTTATGATTATTATCAATGTTCAAAACAGTTCATATTTTTGGGGAAACTGAGATATATTTATATTTCAGGATCCTTTGGTGAGTTCAAATAAATGTTCAGAACAGCATTTATACTGAATATACTTTTTGAAACATTATAAATGACACTTTTCATCAATTTAATGCATCCATGCTGAATAAAATTATGAATTTATTAAAAAAAATGTTATTAACCCTAAACTTTTGAATGGTAGTGAATTATGCAAAAAGCGACTCACTGACTCACTCACTGACTCACTCACTGACTCACTGACTCACTCACTCACTGACTCACTCACTGACTCACTGACTGACTCACTCACTCACTGACTCACTGACTCACTCACTCACTGACTCACTCACTGACCCACTCACTGACTGACTCACTCACTCACTCACTGAATCACTCACTCATTGACTCACTGACTGACTCACTGACTGACTCACTCACTGACTTACTGACTCGCTGACTCACTCACTCACTCACTCACTCACTCACTGACTCACTCACTCACTGACTCACTGACTGAATCACTCACTCACTGACTCACTCACTCACTGACTCACTCACTGACTTACTGACTCGCTGACTCACTCACTCACTCACTGACTCACTGACTCACTGACTGACTCACTCACTGACTCACTGACTGAATCACTCACTCACTGACTCACTCACTCACTGACTCACTCACTGACTGACTCACTCACTGACTGACTCACTCACTCACTCACTGAATCACTCACTCACTGACTCACTGACTGACTCACTCACTCACTGACTTACTGACTCGCTGACTCACTGACTCACTCACTCACTCACTGACTGACTCACTCACTCACTGAATCACTCACTCACTGACTCACTGACTGACTCACTCACTGACTTACTGACTCGCTGACTCACTGACTCACTCACTCACTCACTGACTGACTCACTCACTGACTGACTCACTCACTCACTCACTGACTGACTCACTCACTCACTGAATCACTCACTCACTGACTCACTGACTGACTCACTCACTGACTTACTGACTCGCTGACTCACTGACTCACTCACTCACTCACTGACTGACTCACTCACTGACTCACTCACTGACTGACTCACTCACTCACTCACTGAATCACTCACTCACTGACTCACTGACTGACTCACTCACTCACTGACTTACTGACTCACTGACTCACTGACTGACTCACTCACTCACTCACTGAATCACTCACTCACTGACTCACTGACTGACTCACTGACTGACTCACTGACTTACTGACTCGCTGACTCACTGACTCACTCACTCACTGACTCACTGACTGACTCACTGACTGACTCACTCACTCACTGACTTACTGACTCGCTGACTCACTGACTCACTCACTCACTGACTGACTCACTCACTCACTCACTGAATCACTCACTCACTGACTCACTGACTGACTCACTGACTGACTCACTCACTCACTGACTTACTGACTCGCTGACTCACTGACTCACTCACTCACTGACTCACTGACTGACTCACTGACTGACTCACTCACTCACTGACTTACTGACTCGCTGACTCACTGACTCACTCACTCACTGACTCACTCACTGACTGACTCACTCACTCACTCACTCACTGACTCACTCACTGACTCACTCACTCACTGACTCACTCACTGACTGACTCACTCACTCACTCACTGACTGACTCACTCACTCACTCACTGACTCACTCACTGACTGACTCACTCACTCACTCACTGACTCACTCACTCACTGACTCACTCACTCACTGACTCACTCACTCACTGACTGACTCACTCACTCACTCACTCACTGACTGACTCACTCACTCACTCACTCGAAGGGTCAGACACTAATGGCCAAATATATACACACACACACACACACACACACACACTCTCACTCACACTCTCTCTCTCTCACACACACACACTCACACACACAAATAAACATTATTACACTATTATATATGAACATTCTAAACCAGCAGAAGCTCCTCATTGGTTAGTGTCTCCGGCAGATCGCACAGATCTCTCTCTCAGACTCGGAGCTTCAGAAATCACAGGCTAATTGCTTTACTCTTGTCACATTTGTAGTGAAACATGAGCAATTAGAGGATTCTGGCCGCCCTCTGCAGTGGTTTTATGCCGCATTAGAGATTCTGGCACTGGGAAAGGTTTAAATTTGTATGCTTGCAGATCCTCGAAGCCTTCACAGCCAGAGATGATGCCAGCGGGTCTTTGCTGAACGGAAAGAGCATTTCTGCCAGAAATAAAGCCCTAAAATTTCTCCGTACGGTTACATCAGCACGAGCACATCTGCTAAATGGAGACTTTTAAAGTCACCATGACATCAAAACTGACAATTCTTTTTTTTTCTCGCCTTTGTTTTAAATGGAATATAGCCATCGACTGTCGGAAACATGTTTAAAGTGCGTTTTTGAAGCCCAGAGTGGGCGGAGCCGGCCGTCGCCATCTTGGCAGCGTCACTCCCGGATAAATGAAAATGTGCAGCGAGACGATTAGCCGAGGTGACGCTAACAGATAAACGGCTAGAAGTGACATCAGCGGCAATCCACCTGTCACTCAAGTGGCCACGCCCTTATTATGCAGAACTTTAAGGCTTAATATAATTTAAACGGATGATTAATGAAAACATTCACCCCTCTCACAGTCGTCATGAAGGGCAAAATTAGCGATATAGACCAAAAGCACTTTTTGCTCCAGACTGTAAACATGTTTTATTCTGCTGTAAAGTTGGCCATTTTAACATGCGGGTCTATGGGATTGACTCTCTTCTGCAGCCGGCCTCTAGTGGCCAGTCCATGAACTGCACTTGCTGTATTTTTTTTATTTTAGCAACCTGTCACTCACATGAGATCCACCAATAGCAAACCACAACCATCCAATCAAATTCCACAGACATAATCAAGCCCCGCCCACAAGTTTTCTTTCTTGTTCCCAGAAGCGTTTCACTCAGATATACGACACAATAGAGAAGATGAGCACAACTTGTCTTTCATGAGTATAACTCAATATTCATTTGTACACTGGTACACACACAGTGACTTAACTCGTTTATATACTTTAGCATGCACAAACATGCTTCATTCATAGTCTAAATGTAATGTTTTCAACATCCCAGAGGTTAGCGATCAATCAAACAGGTGTATTATCTGATGAGACATTCACTAAACTCATCATAACAGCTCAATATAAACACAGAATATCATCAGCCTGATCACAGATGAAACACTGCAGTTATTATGATCTCAATCAATAAAGTTCATGCAGGAACAACGATCGAAGAACCAAACCATCAGGAAACTCTCTCATCTCGTGTACGCTTCCACAAACACACACAAGATGAGAACGAATTCAATTAAACGTTTTGTGTGATGGATGATACAATTGAACAAGTCAGATCTGCTAAAAAATTAAGTTATATTTGTTGTTACTGTGCCAAATTGGATTTGATTTTTTTTAAATGTTGGAACCAGCATTGTGATAGCTAATAAAACCCAAAACTAAAATTATTATCAATTATTTGGAGGGAAAAAAGCTGAAACTACCTTATAAATAACAGATGAAAAACTTAAACCTTTAACTATAATTAGAAATGTTGCCTTGGCAATTAACTGAAAGTCACTTAAATTATTAAAACTAAAACTGAAATACAAATAAATAAATAAATATATATATATATATATATATATATATATATTAGGGCTGTCAAAACGATTAATCGCGATTAATCGCATGCAAAATAAAAGTTTGTGTTTACATAATATATGTGGGGGCACTGTGTATAATTATTTTATATATATAAACACACACACATGCATGTATATATTTAAGATATATTTACATGTATACTCTGTATATAGATTTATATATAATTTATATTATATATAAATATAAATATTTTATATATAAATAATATTTTTTTCTTATATATACATGCATGTGTGTTTTTATATATATAC
>CM075873.1:1045108-1070108 GCA_038021265.1 Cyprinella venusta | reverse complement strand
AATAAAAATCATAAAAAAATCATAAAATAATCGCAATATTGCTCAATCATCACTCAATTATCTCTAACTTTAACTCATTTAACACTCTGCTCAGAATTTATATAATTCACACTCTCAGTGTTAATTTAACACCAGGGGTTTTGCTATGTACAAAATATAAAATGCATATCTCTGATCATATATATTTATATACACACACACACACACACACACACACACACAGTAGATCATACATATATATCTATATTGATTGTGTTTGAGTTTAGCAGAGATCAGTGCTGAGTCTGTGGAGAAGACAGTGATTCTGCTTAAAGAGAAAGCAGAAAGTGGAGATTCTCAAGCCGCCTTCCTCCTGGGACAGTTACACTATGAGGAGGTGATGATGCCTTAAGTCTCTCTCATTTAATCTGCGCACAGATTCTCTAGCAAAGCCAGAATCATATGGAAGTGTGATCCATGACTCGTGACTGTTCTTCAGGGCCGCTTCACGGAAGCAGAGATCATCTTCGACGGCATTAAAGATGAAGATCCCCGAGCTCTATATCAGCTGGCTGTCATGTATTACGATGGACTTGGAACCAAAGAAGACCTTGTGAGGACCTTCTTATTCACAATATCTCTCAGATCCACAGTAATAAAAGGCTTTTTGTATGTTACACATTTACGAACGCAACTAAAATTGGAGCGCGACAGTCGGAAGTCAACTCTTATTTTGAACGATAGCTCATAAACCTTTAAAGACAGCCCAACTGTGAGCTACGAGGACGTTAATCGATGCTATTTGCTTTTTTTGAAACCGTTAGCCCGCATTATTTCAACTTATTTATAAAAGAACTGCGTCAACAGCTAAATCTGTGGTGATAAACTACATTACCCATAATGCTGACAGCTCAGCCCACTCCCATAAACGAGCTCTCAACACTCAGAATACTGAAATGTTTGTATATGCATATTTTGCAATGAACTTGAAAAAAAATTATATTGTTTTTATATATTATCAACGAGTAGTTCACCCGTTTTTTTTCAGTTTGTGCCACTCGCTATGCTTCATGGGATTGTAGTTCTTTCCCTCACTGAAGTCCTTTTTGTCTGATTTTCAAACGTTTTTTGCTTCAAACCAAAATTTGCAGTGTTGTGATTCTCCTCGCAGCTGATTGGTTCGGGTCATGGCTCATCAGACTATTTTAAAATCATATGAAAACCACCAACTTTAACAGGGCAAAGCAGTGGAGTTGATGAGAAGAGTTGCATTGTGGGATTCCTCACACGCGGGCTCCGTCAGACACGCGGCGCTGTATAACCTGGGCCGGGCGTATCTGGAGGGTCACGGGGTCCAGACGTCCTGCGCTGAAGCAGAGCGGTGAGAAACTAACACACAAAACACAAGGGCAACAATAGATCGTGTCACGATATATCGCATTACAAAAATGCAGCTTTGCGTTTTTTAATTTATTTTGGGTGACACATGATGTCACTATCCACAATGCATATTGTTGCATTTTTGTATTGCCATATATTGTGACATGATCTATAGTGACAACGCAAGTAGGGAAGTGTGATTTGGGACGGTGCCCTGTGTGTTCCCGCAGGCTTTGGCTCCTGGCTGCTGAAGAGGGGAACCCGAACGCTAGTGTGGAGGCGCAGTCGTCTCTCGGCATGTTCTACTGCAGACCCGAGACCCTCGACCTCACCAAGGTCCACTCCTGAGATCATGCATGACCTCCGCTTGCAGTCGCACAACCAGAGAATCAGCACTGGGTTCCTTTGGGAATCTAATGGGATTTTCGAATAGTGATTTATGAGTGCAATAGGCTTGTGGTTGGCAAGTAAACTTGCAATTACGACAAAGTCAGAATTGCGAGATAAAAACTCGCAATTGCAAAAAAAAGTCACAATTATGGGATATAAACTTGCAATTGTAATAAAAACGTCAGAATTGTGGGATATAAACTTGCAATTACGATATAAAAGTCACAATTGTGGGATATAAACTCGCAATTGTGATAAAAAAAGTCAGAATTGTCGGATATAAACTCAAAATTACAAAAAAGAACGTAAACTCGCAGTTGCGATGAAAAAGTCAGAATTGCGAAATGTAAACTCACAATTGCGATGAAAAAGTTAAAATTGTGGGATATAAACTTGTAATTACGATAATGTTAGAATAGCGGGATATAAATTTGCAATTGCAATAAAAAAGTCAAAATTGTGGGATATAAACTCACAATTAAAATAAAATCAGAATTGCGAAAAGTAAACTCGCAATGGCGATGAAAAATTCAGAATTGCAGGATAAAAACTTGTAATTGCAATAAAAAAGTCAAAATTGTGGGATATAAACTTGCACTTACAATAAAGTCAGAATTGAGAAATGTAAACTCACAATGGCGATCAAAAAGTCAGAATTGCGGGATAAAAACTAATTACGATAATGTTAGAATAGCGGGATATAAACTCGCAATTGCAATAAAAAAAGTCAGATTTGCGGGATATAAACTCACTATTACAACAAAGTCCAAATCATGGGATATAAAGTCGCAAAAGTCAGAACTGCGGGATATAAATTTACAATTGCGATGCAAAATAATAAGAAATGCGGGGGATATAAACTTACAATTATGATGAGAAGAAAAGTCAGAATTGTGGGATATAAACTTGCAATTGCGATAAAAAAAATCTGAATTGTGGGATATAAACTCCAATAACGATGAAAAGTCACATGATCCTTCAGAAATCACTCTAATATGATGATTTGATGCTCAAGAAACATTTATGATTATTATTAACGTTGAAAACAGTTTCATATTTTAGTGGAAACCTTTATTTTTCAGAATTAATTTAATGAATAGAAAGTAAACAAAGGTAACTTTATAAATGTCTCAACTATCCTCTCTAAATAAATATATTAATTTCATCTTCCAGACCGCACACTTTTGAACAGTAGCGCATGTAATGCATGTGTTTCAGACGTGTGTGTGTGTGTGTGTGTGTGTGTCAGGCGTTCTGGTGGCACTCGGAGGCGTGTGGGAACGGCAGTGTGGAGTCTCAGGGCGCTCTGGGAGTCATGTATCTACACGGCCTCGGTGTGCAGAAGGACCCGGACTCGGCCCTGTTCTGCCTGAAGGCCTCGGCCGAGAGAGGGAACGTTTACGCTCAGGGTCACCTGACGGCCTGCTACTACCAGCGCAAACTCTACTCCAGAGCCGCAGCACTGGGAGAACGGTACACACACACATAACCCGTTAGTAATCGGATTGGCGGATCAGTCGGACTGAAAATATGCTTGTTGTCTCCGCATTATGACCAGAAAATGATCAATATTAAGTCTGCAGTTTAAATCCGTCAATATGGTTACTATTATGGATTATGTGGCTGCATGTAAACGTATCCAGTTTGATTCAGCATGTAATGACTGGTTTTGGTTGTTCCCAGAGTGTGTGGATACGAGGACACGAGCGCCATCGCGAGACGGACCGGCTGTCTGGAGGAGTTCATCCGGAAGGGCATCACTATTGCCATGTTTTACTTCGCACGCTGCCTTGATCTGGGCCGAGGGGTCCCGCAGAACAGGGACAGGGCCAGAAGATACTTCACACAGGTACACTAAAGTGCAAATAGTGATAGATAAGAATTTTCTTTGCAGTAAGTGTCTGTTATAATGCTTTTCTTCTGCACAGTGTAATGTCCTGCTGCTGAGAAGCCATGTGGGAAATATTCAGACTTTTGAATTGCAGTTGAGAGATTGTCTCAAAAGTGATGCCGTATGTAAACTCACAATTGCGAAGGTCAGATTTGAAAGTCAGATTTGCGAGATATAAATTTGCAGATGCGATTAAAAAAAGACAGAACTGAGGAATTTAAACTTGCAATTGAGATAAAAAAGTAAGAATAGTGGAATATAAACTCACAACTGCGATAAAGTCAGACTTGCGAGATATAAATTTGCAGTTGCGATAAAAAAAGACAGAATTGTGGGATCTAAACTAGCAATTGTGATAAAAAAAAGACAGAATTGTGGGATTTAAACTTGCAATTTGCAATAAAAGAATTAAAATTGTGGGATATAAACTTGAAATTGCGATAAAAAAAAGTCAGAATTGTGGGATTTAAACTTGCAATTGCAAAAAAAGTCAGAATTGTGGGATATAAACTTGCAATTGCGATAAAAAAATTAAAATTGTGGGATATAAAATTGCAATTTGCAATAAAAAAATTAAAATTGTGGGATATAAACTTACAATTGCGATAAAAAAGTCAGAATTGTGGGATATAAACTTGCAATTTGCAATAAAAAAATTAAAATTGTGGAACATAAACTTACAATTGCGATAAAAAAGTCAGAATTGTGGGATTTAAACTTGCAATTTGCAATAAAAAAATTAAAATTGTGGGATATAAACTTACAATTGTGATAAAAAAGTCAGAATTGTGGGATTTAAACTTGCAATTGCAAAAAAAGACAGAATTGTGGGATATAAACTTGCAATTGCGATAAAAAAATTAAAATTGTGGGATATAAACTTACAATTGCGATAAAAAAAGTCAGAATTGTGGGATATAAACTTGCAATTTGCAATAAAAAAATTAAAATTGTGGGATATAAACTTACAATTGCGATAAAAAAAGTCAGAATTGTGGGATTTAAACTTGCAATTTGCAATAAAAAAATTAAAATTGTGGGATATAAACTTACAATTGCGATAAAAAAGTCAGAATTGTGGGATATAAACTTGCAATTTGCAATAAAAAAATTAAAATTGTGGGATATAAACTTGCAATTGCGATAAAAAAGTCAGAATTGTGGGATATAAACTTGCAATTTGCAATAAAAAAATTAAAATTGTGGGATATAAACTTGCAATTGCGATAAAAAAGTCAGAATTGTGGGATATAAACTTGCAATTTGCAATAAAAAAATTAAAATTGTGGGATATAAACTTGCAATTTGCAATAAAAAAATTAAAATTGTGGGATTTAAACTTGCAATTGCGATAAAAAAGTCAAAATTGCAGGATATAATTTTTTTTTAAAGCAATTGCTATTAAAAAAATCTGATTTGCCATCTACAAACTTAAAATTGTGATTAAAAAGTCAGAATTGTCGTATAAAAACTCACAATTATGATAAAGTAGTCAGAATTGGGCATATAAACTTGCAATTGCGATAAAAAAAAAAAATCAGAATTGTGGGATACAAACTCCAATAAGGATGAAAAGTCAAAATTGCGGATGATGTGAGCGATCTGTAGTGTAAAGCTGACTGGATTTCTCTCGTTGTCGTCAGGCTGCCAGGATGGATCCAGAAATCTGTCAGGATCTGCAGATGAACGTCGTACACGGCAGAATATAAACTTCATCTCACAGAAGTTCAGGATTATTTCAGTGGATAGTTTAAAATGCATGTGCCAAATTCTTACAAATGTAATTGGTTAAATTTTAAAAAAAGAAAAAAGTTTAGCTAATATTTTGAATATGTGTGTACATATAAAATGTATAATTTTTCAAAAAGTTTTCAAACATATTTATTAATGAATGTTATAAATATTTTAAAACTACTACATAACTTTTTCTTTGAAATCATTACACGTATAAATACATCAAGTGGATATTATTTACTTCCCCACAAAAGAAGAAGGAAAACTAATTTAGAAATTGAATTAGTCACTAAATTGCATTCAAGTTCAAGTTATGAATTGCATTTTAATGTATATATTTAGTATTTGACTATATTGAAGACATGACACATGACAGATCTTCTTTTGCAATTTATTGCTTATAAATGCTCTAGCCTATTTTTGGTAAAAATAAAAGTCTATAATAATATTAATAATAATAATAATATCACAAACAGAACCTTCACAATAACTGTACATGACATATTGCACGATTAAAAGCCTTCATAATGGTCACAATAATATGTAGAGCGTTTACATTGGTCTGGCTTCTTCTTTTTACACTCATAATTCACATTACAAAGCAAAACCCCCTAGAAGAAAAGGAAAGAGAGAAGCAGAAGATGACCGCTGGCAGTGAGTGACCGGGCCTGTTCCTCCAAAAACACAAGAACAGATTAAAACACACACACACACACACACATCTTCATGACTCAGGCCTGGACGGCGTCGACGCTCAGCTCAGGATACAGCTCTTTCAGAAGCATCTCCAACAAGATCTGAAGACAGAGAGAAACATTCATCATGGCCTCCACTAGATGGCGCTACAGTATCATCACACACACACTACAGGAGACACACACCACAGAATATGGTGCAAAAGTTCAGTAATTCAACTTAAAAGCTGAAACTAATATATTATTTAGACTCATTACATGCAAAGTGAGATATTTCAAGCCTTTATTTGATATAATTTTAATGATTATTATGGATTACAGATATGAAAATTAAAATATTGTGAAAAGGTTTTCATATCTGTAATCTATGATCATCAAAAAGGCTTGAAAAGTGTGTGTTTCCTCTGAATAACGTGCACTGATGATCTTTCAGCGAGTAAAGAGAGAGTGTCAGCTGAGGGAGAGAAAGTGTGTGTGTGTGTGTGTGACTCACGTAGAGGAGATGTCTGTTGGCCCGGGTCTCCTGAAGGGCGTTGAAGATCTTGATGATCCCGTATCTGGCGTTCTGCTGCCCGACCAGATTCTGCAGTGCGTCTGGACAACGAGAACAAGAGTTTCTGATCATAATCCACAGTCTCAGCCGACCAATCACAGACCGGCTGCTGGAATAGTTTTTTACGCTCACATGATGAGGTTTTTCAGGCAATTCAAAAAAGTAGTTTTTTCATAAAACTGCAATGGAAACGGATTTTGCGCATTTACAGTCACTTGACTTAGAAGACGGAGTGTGTTTTAGGTCTGTGTCCGCAAATAATAATAATAATTATCATCATTAGCCTATTATAACATTTATTAGGCTACATATAGCCTATAGAAGACGCTTTTATCCAAGGCAATTCATCACATCTCATTCATAGTACAGGTTGGACAATAATATAAATAGGGATAAGATTATCACAAATAAATAGGGCTGGGTAATAAATATTGATTTCTCGATATTAATCGATTCTCATATTTACGAACCGATATCGATTCTTAAATCTCAGGAATCGATTAGTCATCCTGTTTCATTTGAATGAATGGGACATTGTATCGCGAAAAATCTCAATAATCTTTATCATTTGTTACTATTGATATGAAACAAAGTCTTAATTTTCAAATTCCGTCCATTTTCTTTAGAAATTCAAAAACATAAATGACGTTTTGGCGCTGTGGCGCGAGATCGCTCTGGCGCAGCGCTGATCTCACTTCCGGGTTAATAATACCAGACACAGCGAGAAATAAACACGAATGAGCATCTGAAAGTGTGTTAAAAGATAGAGGACAACTTATCCAAATCCGGATCATGACACATTGATTCACTCAATCAGCGTTTCAACCGTGGAAAGACGTCAGTTAAACAGCTTGTAATCAATATCGTCATATTTACCTCAGAAAACCCACATAAACTCGTTAGTCAGCTAGAAAAAATAACTCTAGAGAGGAGCATTTTGATAAATATATACACCATATTACATATGCATTATAATCTTAATGTTCTTCAATATTTAATGCATATTTGAATAAATCAGGCAAGTTTTTATGACAGCCACCATTTAAAGGTTTATATTTCATATAATCTTATTATAAAAATAAATAAAAGTGTAATTTAAGTGTTTGTATAGCTAAAACAGTTCATTATTACCTTCATATTAGGCTAATGAAGCCTATAGGCTACAACTAGACTCCCATAGTTTACAGCATTAGTTCAGATTTGATTCCCTTGAGAAGAAAAATTGCCATTTATTGGAACTGATATCCAAAATAATCAATATTGAATCAAATCAAAATGGAATCGAATTGCAAGCTTGTAAATCGAAATCGAATTGTGAAATTTGTCTCAATACCCAGCCCTACAAATAAACACTTAATTTTGACCAATATCCAAGAGTGTGTGTGGAGTTTGGAGCACTGGATGGCAGACGGGCGCGGCGTGAACACTTTCATTTTCCCATCAACAGTGGAATCAACTTAAAATACTCAAAATAAAATACTTAAAATAATAGAAAATAATAATACATTATTCGCAACCACTTTTATTTGCGTAATGTCACAATCACAAGAAAACGTTGTGCTTTTTTAGAATAACATAAAACAATCAGGCGCGCTTTATGATCTTCGTGAACTGGAGCGCGAGAACTGAAACGAAATGTCCACTTTAAAAAGAACAAACTATTATTTTAATAGAGCACGGCAGCTCCGACTCGTTACTAAACGTGAAATGTTTTCAGAGTGTGTCGTTGTCCGTGCGCTTACCCGGGATGTTGTCCAGAAGCTTCTGCTGCGCTCTCTCCTTGGTCTCCTTGCGTTCGCTCTCCGATCGGCTTTTGTTATGAGGCGCCAGCTTCCCGTTGGGCCAGAACGTGTCCCGGAACACATTGATGTAGTAGACCAGCATCTGCTCGCTGAAGATCCAGTGTACGGTGTCTCGGATCTGCCTGAGGAGAGAGAGAGACACTCAGTGACAGATCCAGCAGGTCACATGACCAGCGTCCAGCTCTGCTTACTTGTTTATGGTGCGTCCAAACGTGACCTGGACTAGTGCAATTAGCGTCTTCCTCACCCACTTAAACACTGCCGAGAGAAACACACACACCGGGATGTTACTCCATCTGATCCACATGCTTAGAAAAAGGTTATTTTAGAAATCTAGGGTTCTTACGGAGGCGTATTGCTCTGTTTTAACGAGTTAACAAGTTAATTATCTCAGTTAATTAACGAGTTAATTATCTCAGAATTACGAGATCATTTTTCATGGAAAAAAGTTTTTGCTCTGTTTTTCTGAATTAACGAGTTAATTTTTCATGAGAAAAATAGTTTTTTTAACTCGTTAATTAAGAAAAACAGAGTAAAAAAATCCATGAAAAATTAACTTGTTAATTCGGAGAAACTTTTTTTCTCATGAAAAATTAACTCATTAATTCAGAAAAACAAAGAAATTTTTTTCATTAAAAGTTTAACTCGTTAATTCAGGAAAACAGCAAAAACAATCCATGAAAAATTTGTTAATTTGTTAATTTAGAAAAACAGAGCAAACAATTTTTTTCTCATGAAAAATTAACTCGTTAATTCAAAAAGCAGCAAAAAAAAATTCTCATGAAAAATTAACTCGTTAATTCAAAAAGCAGCAAAAAAAAATTTTCTCATGAAAAATTAACTCGTTAATTCAGAAAAACAGAGCAAAAACTTTTTTTCATGAAAAATGAACTCGTTAATTCAGAAAAACAGAGCAAAAACTTTTTTTCATGAAAAATTAACTCATTAATTCAGAAAAACAGAGCAAAATTTTTTTCTAATGAAAAATTAACTCGTTAATTCAGAAAAACAGAGCAAAAAAATCCATGAAATATTAACTCATTAATTTAGAAAAACAGCAAAAAAAATTCTCATGAAAAATTAACTCGTTAATTCAGAAAAACAGAGCAAAAACTTTTTTTCTCATGAAAAATTAACTCATTTATTCAGAAAAACAGAGCAAAAACTTTTTTTCCATGAAAAATTATCTGGTAATTCTGAGATAATTAACTTTTTAATTCAGAAAAACAGAGTAGATTTTTTTCTTCAAGTGAATGCAATACGCCTCCGTAGGTTCTAGACTCAACGTTAAAGACGATTTACGTCAAGAGGGTTCTGGATAAGGAGAAACGTCTTAAATGATTGGCAACTGGGGAATTTTAATTTAATTTTAATTTTTAGTTTATTGCAAAGGCAACATTCCTATTTTTCATTTTTCAACTAATATCAATATTTAATTTAATATATTCAAATCATATTCTGCTTTATTTAAATGAACAGAAATGTTTTTAATAGTGTTAGTCCTGCTCTGTGAAGCATTAGCCATTAGTTCGTCACACGGCCCAGCGGTCACAGATGTGTTGAGTTTCACAGCCACAGATGCGAGAGCTCAACGTTTCATCACTGCGGGTGACGTGTGTGTGTGTGTGTGTGTGTGTGGTTCTGCCAAGCGACAACCTTCCGGTCTCTCTTGATTGAACACTGAAGAGAGTTAAAGTGCAGTTCATGGACTGGCCACTAGAGGCCGGCTGCAGAAGAGAGTCAATCCCATAGACCCGCATGTTAAAATGGCCAACTTTACAGCAGAATAAAACATGTTTACAGTCTGGAGCAAAAAGTGCTTTTGGTCTATATCGCTAATGTTGCCCTTCATGACGACTGTGAGAGGGGTGAATGTTTTCATTAATCATCCGTTTAAATTCTATTAAGCCTTAAAGTTCTGCATAATAAGGGCGTGGCCACTTGAGTGACGGGTGGATTGCTGCTGATGTCACTACTAGCCGTTTATCTGTTAGCGTCACCTCGGCTAATCGTCTCGCTGCACATTTTCGTTTATTCGGGAGAGACGCTGCCAAGATGGCGACAGCCGGCTCCGCCCACTCTGGGCTTCAAAAACGCTCTTCAGAAACACCACAGGTGACGTCACACACACACTAGTCGATGGTTGTTTGGTTTGTACTCACTGCCCCTGAGCTCAAAGATCTCCCCGATCAGCATGAAACACGGCTCCGCCAGCGCATCCTTCCTCCCGTCAGTCTCATCACCGTAATCTGAGAGATCACTGTCATCCTCGGCCTCGTCCTGACACACACACACACACACACACACACACACATCACATCTGATCTGAAAATCTGGAGCATAAAATATGAAGAAGAAAAGAAACTAATGGCCAATGAAGTTAAAAATAATAATACAAAAAATATATTGAGGGAAAATAGTTTAATTTTTCTTTATTTTCAGGAACTAATTTATTAGACAATAATATTTTACATGTATGTTGTTTTAAATACATTTAATACATACTTTTGAGTGAGTGACTCAGTGAGTGAGTGAGTCAGTGAGTGTGAGTTAGTGAGTGAGTCAGTGAGTCAGTGAGTGAGTCAGTGAGTCAGTGAGTGAGTCAGTGAGTGTGTGAGTCAGTGAGTGAGTCAGTGAGTGTGTGAGTCAGTGAGTGAGTCAGTGAGTGTGTGAGTCAGTGAGTGAGTCAGTGAGTCAGTGAGTGAGTCAGTGAGTGTGTGAGTGAGTCAGTGAGTGAGTCAGTGAGTGTGTGAGTCAGTGAGTGAGTCAGTGAGTGAGTCAGTGAGTGAGTGAGTCAGTGAGTGTGTGAGTCAGTGAGTGAGTCAGTGAGTGTGTGAGTGAGTCAGTGAGTGAGTCAGTGAGTGTGTGAGTCAGTGAGTGAGTCAGTGAGTGAGTGATTCAGTGAGTGAGTGAGTCAGTGAGTGAGTGAGTCAGTGAGTGAGTGAGTCAGTGAGTCAGTGAGTGAGTCAGTGAGTGAGTGAGTCAGTGAGTGAGTCAGTGAGTGAGTCAGTGAGTGAGTGAGAGAGTGAGTCAGTGAGTGAGTCAGTGAGTGAGTGAGTCAGTGAGTGAGTGAGTGAGTCAGTGAGTGAGTCTGTGATTGAGTGATTCAGTGAGTGATTCAGTGAGTCAGTGAGTGAGTGAGTCAGTGAGTGAGTCAGTGAGTGAGTCAGTGAGTGAGTGATTCAGTGAGTGAGTGAGTGAGTGTGTGTGTGTGTGTGTGTGTGTGTGTGTGTGTGTGTGTGTGTGTATGTGTGTGTGTGTGTGTGTACCTCCTGGTGTGAGAAGAAGTCTCCCGGCAGTTTCTCCAGGAAGGATGCGAGAGAGAAGGAGGATTTCTTCTGGATGTCGATGACCTTCAAGTATTCAGGAGACGGACTGAGAAACGCGTACAATGCCTCGCTCTGACACATGCGCTCGTCCGTCAACACTTTCTACAGAGGAAACACACACACACACACACTCACATGAGGCCAAAAACACACATACATATACTTCAAGAACACAGTCCTGTTGTCATCATTAACATGAGGGTTTAAAAAGTGACGGAGCCGATGTCTATTTTTTAATACACTAGAATCATGTTTGCTCTTCTCTGGGAAGATGGTCACCGACAGAGACTCACAGTTGCATGCTGGGAAAAGGAGTTTTGGCCTTGTTTTAAAGTTTGCTCTTGGTAAAATATGTTTGAAAACATTTTGGAAAGCAAACGACAGATCACAAACTCTGCAGTGAGACACTCACCTGTAAAAACGTGTTGAGTTGATTTTTGGATTTGTCGAGGAACTTCTGGTCGATGGATTTGAAGGGCAGTTTGCTGAGCGAGGGCAGCTGGACCTTCTTGAGCGACGGGAAACACTGCGAAAGAAAGCGAGCGTCGGCCTGTGGTTTGTGTTCGGTCACGCATAATCAGGACTGATACTGTACACAACAACACGATGAGTCACAGCGTTGCCACGGCAACAGGGCCGGCAGGATGTGACATCGTCAGGCGTACCTCCGTCAACTTCCTGTGCAGAGCCTGAAACTCGCTGATCCTCCTGGTGACGCTCCAGCGGTTGTTCTTGCAGTCGTCGTCTTCAGAAAGACTCACGGATACACAGTAACACGCCGTCTGCTCTCCGTTCTCCTCTGAGGCCTGACACACACACACACACACACACACACATTACTGTTTAACAATAGGGATGGATGGATTAAGATGGATGAGTGGGTGGATGGATGAGGACAGATGAATGAGTGGAAAGATTAGGATGGATGGATGGATGGATGGATGGATGGATGGATGGATGGATGGATGGATGGATGGATGGATGGATGGATGGATGGATGGCTGGATGGATGGATTGATAAATTGATGGATGGATGGATGGATGGATGGATGGATGGATGGATGGATGGATGGATGGATGGATGGATGGATGGATGGATGGATGGATGGATGGATGGATGGATGGATGAGTAGATGGATGGATGGATGGATGGATGGATGGATGAGTAGATGGATTGATAAATTGATGGATGGATGGATGGATAAATTGATGGATGGATGGATGGATGGATGGATGGATGAGTAGATGGATGGATGGATTGATGGGTGGATGAGTAGATGGATTGATAAATTGATGGATGGATGGATGGATGGATGGATGGATGGATGGATGGATGGATGGATGGATGGATGAGTAGATGGATGGATGGATGGATGGATGGATGGATTGATAAATTGATGGATGGATGGATGGATGGATGGATGAGTAGATGGATTGATAAATTGATGGATGGATGGATGGATAAATTGATGGATGGATGGATGGATGGATGAGTAGATGGATGGATGGATTGATGGGTGGATGAGTAGATGGATTGATAAATTGATGGATGGATGGATGGATGGATGGATGGATGGATGGATGGATGGATGAGTAGATGGATGGATGGATTGATGGATGGATGAGTAGATGGATTGATAAATTGATGGATGGATGAGTGGATGGATGGATAAATTGATGGATGGATGGATGGATGAGTAGATGGATGGATGGATGGATGGATTGATAAATTAATGGATGGATAAATTGATGGATGGATGGATGGATGAGTAGATGGATGGATGGATGGATGGATGGATAAATTGATGGATGGATAAATTGATGGATGAATGAATGAATAAATAAATGGATGGATGAATTAATAAATGGATGGATGGATGGATGGATGGATGAATAAATGGATGGATGGAATTTTTAAAAATAAGCATTATGCATTTATATACACAGGTATGCATGTGTGTATCTATGTTATGCATATACATATTTACATACACACACACATACATGTATATAATACTATATATACACCATATAATACCATACAATACCATATATTTATGATGTATTAGTTAATGTCAATGTGTCAAAATGAGCGAATGACACTTAATGACAGTTTTCATAAACATGCATGAACCCTCCATCATATTTCTGCCGTGTGTGTCATGATTATGAAGGTGTCCTGTCAGTCTTATACACACTCCTTCAAGTGAAGTGTTTCCCCTGCTTCTAAAGTGGAACCACTTTGTGTCACTGTTACTGTAAATCATCACAACATTAGCAGGAAGTCACCAGGTTTTCCAGGATTACACGACTGAAAACATGTGAACACTTTACACAGACGAGGTTAGCATGAGTTTCTGTCACAGTAATCTTACATATCCATCAGTGTAGTGTCACTACAGTTTCAGTCCGTGGTTTTCACAGGAAGTTCACACCCTTATTTCAGTCGGCTCAGCCGTTTATCTGCAGACCGCAGCGACTGGGTGAGCGGTTTTTATTACTGATAATTTAAGAATAAAAATCTAAGTAGTGCTTATTACTATTTTGTCAGCCAGTGAAATTCTGGTACTTTCGACACCTATCTATACAGAATTTGAAAATAATACATACACTATATAAACATGTATATATATATATATTAGGGCTGTGCAAAAATTAACTACGATTAATCGCATCCAAAATAAAAATCTGTGTTTACATAATATATTTGTTTATGCTGTATATAATTATTTTGTATATATAAATACTTATGCATGCATGTATATATTTAAGAAAATCTGTTATTCATATATAAAATATTTATATTTATATAATATAGATTATTTATCATCATCATCATGATGATGATGATGATGATGATGATAATATAGATTATTTATTTATATATATATATATATACAGAACTTAAGCGCAAATAATTCTTAAATAATCAATAATAATAATGCATATATATATAATAATTAATAATATTAATATATGCATATATAATAATTAATATTATTAATATATGCATGTGCATAAGCATGTGTGTGTGTTTATATATTTAAAATAATTATATACGGTACACACAAATATATTATGTAAACACAGGCTTTTATTTTGGATGCGATTAATCGCAATTAATTTTTGCACAGCCCTAATATATATATATATAATGCGATTAATCGCAATTAATCGCATCCAAAATAAAAGTTTGTGTTTACATAATATATGTGGGTGCACTGTGTATAATTATTTTAAATATATAAACACACACACATGCTTGTATATATTTAATAAATATTTTCATGTATACTCTGTTTATAGATTTATATATAATTTATATTATATATAAATATAAATATTTTATATATAAATAATATTTTTTTTTCTTAAATATACATGCATGTGTGTTTATATATATATATATATATAATAATTATACACAGTACACCCACATATATTATGTAAACACAAACTTTTATTTTGGATGTGAATAATTGCGATTAATTGTTTTGACAGCCCTAATTTTATTATTTACTATTGCTAAAATATTGTTGGTAAATAAGAAAATTTGTGTGTTTTCTTCGGCTGTCAGATAAAAATGACAAAATATATATTATTCAATATAAATCATCGCACCCAACTAAGGGAAGGTTTCTAGACAGATTGAGAAACCAACTGATACTAAAAAAATGTTTGTAGAAATGTTTTTATGTTATGAAACTGTCCAGCTCAAAGAGTACCATAGTTGAAGAATCACCCATATATATATATATATATATCACATAAATGCAGGTTTGATGAGCAGATGAGACTTCTTCCAAACTTTGACTTCAGATTTATAGAGTTGTTTGCTCGTGTAAGGTAATTGAACATGTGTGTGTGTGTGTGTGTTTCTGACCTCTGCGCTGCTGACGACGGCTCTCCACACGCCCAGGTTCTCACACCAGCAGTCGGTGCGCGAGATGTGCAGCGTGAGGTCGCTGTGCTCCTTCTCCATGGTGCAGATCTCCTCCTTCAGCAGAGACACGATCTGCAGGACAGACAGTCTCCTTCATTATACAGCACAGAGTTTCACAGTCACAGAGAGTGTTTACAGCAGATCTAGAATAAACTTATAGTCCAGATAAAGTTAGTTTAGTTAGCATCAAACAATCCTGTAAAATAAAATGTATCACGGTTTCCAGCACTGATTATAAATGATTTCTGAAGGGTCATGTGACACTGAAGACTGGAGTAATGATGATAAATTCAGCTTTGATCACAGGAATAAATTACACTTTACTGTATATTCACATAGAAAACTGATGATTTACATTAGAATAATATTTCACAATTTTTACTGTATTTTTGATTAAATAAAAGCAGCCCTGGTGAGCAGAAGAGGCGAAAATGTTATTTTTTATAAATAAATATCATTGTACTGTATTGATCTGTCCATATATGTATGTATATATAGCTTTGACATAGTTAATTAGATTCATTTCTTTTTTTCTCTAGTTGTAAATGGCTGCCAACTTAAAAATGTCGATGTCAAATTGGATTGGTTTGAAATAAAAGTGCAGTATTTCCCATGAATCACCTTTTTGTCGGGCCGGGGAGCGTTCTGGATGGAGCCGAGGGCTTGGCGTTTGTACTCCAGTCTCTCGTACAGCTGCTGGAGTTTGGTGACGGCGTAACTGGCCTGTTCGTTGATGCCTCGACTGCCTTCGTCCAGGGCCACGTCCGCTCCGTCCATCACATGACACTGAACACACACAAACACACGTCAGGACCGAGTGTCGGCATGTGGAAGCCAGACAGTCATTTGGCGATGTCACTTTGTAAAGAAAGACACGCCTGCGTATGGAACGCCAAAGCTGACTTGATTAGAAATAAATAAATACAGAAATAAATATACAAATAAAATGTAAAAAAGTACAAATAAATGAGGATTTATACTTTTATTTCCTTATTTATATATAATTGTATTTTTCACACATTTATTTATTTTTACATTTATTCATTTACCCCTCTGATGGTCCTCGGTCACTTTTGATCGAATAAGTTTTGAATTATTAAAAATCACAGCTTCATCGGAAGGTTATGATACTTGGCGACTTTTTTGGCATTATGTATGTGAATACAAAAAAAATTTGACGTCATGATCCGAGCATGCTAAGTGGTCGTAAAAAAATGAGTCACGATTTTGGTCTTTGGTCAAAAATGACCCCCATAGGAAATGAATGGGAAATTGACAAAAACACAAAAATTCACAATTTTTATTTATTTATTTATTTTTTTTAATAAGAAATAGTTTTTGAGATTGTTTTAATTATATATTCAAATCCACCAAAAAAAAAAATGTGTTCATAAACATCTGGTGAATACACATGCCTCTCCATAGAGAGCTGTACATGCCATCTAGTGGTTACACCATGATTCTACGCTTTTTCTCTATACTGTAACCAGATGGTGCTAATTTTCTTCAAAAAATATTTTTTTTTCTGAAGGCCTAGACTCTATATTAAACTAAAATACTGCATTAATAATTTTTTTTAAAAAAATAATATATATATATATAGATATATTTCCATTGAAAAAATAGACCATAAATATTGCATAAATATGAATAAATTTAATCAAATTGTCTCAAAATACTAAATTAAAAAGAATAAATATTATAGGACAAAAATAAATTGCATTGGTTTTACTGGGATGGAAGAAGTTTCATTTTTAGGCCTCCGGTCACTTCTGACTGGGAAGGCCCAGGACGTGACTCATAAAGGAAGACCATCAGAGGGTTATTTACTTCCACTTTTATTTATTTATACATTCATTTATGTATTTATGTCAATATTATAAATTATTGTGACGTGTTCGGAGGCGTTTCATGAGTTCATGAACACACACTGGTCAGAGATGAATGTGGATAAACTCACGGTGTCGTCCTTCTCCTCGCTGCTGGACTGTGAGCTGCTCCGCTGCTCCTCTCGTTTGATGAGCCGCTCGTACAGGTCGCTCACCAGGAATGATGGGTAATATCGCTCCTTCATGGTCTCGTAGACGTCCCCCTGGATCCGATGAAACACGTCGGTGCCCTTGTTCCCCACCAGCGTCTGCTGGATCTCCTTATACAGAGCCTTCTCCACCGGGATCTCACGGCTCTCCACGAAGAAGTTCTGGTAGATCTCGCCCACCAGCGCCGGCACTTCAGTCTAAACACACACACACACACACACACACACAACATTAGGCTTTCAGTCTGCAACACGAGGCTCTGTTTCAGCTCAGATCTCGAAACACAAGAGACACGGTTTGGGCTTGTTCCCACAAACCCACATCAGTGAAATATATAAATACATAAATCAAAAATAATGAATGATGGAATTATAGATTTTAGCATTATATTAAATAGTGTGTGTGACCTTGTGTGCGCTCTTCAGCGTCTCCACGAGCTCCCAGAAGCTGATCAGAGCCCTCTTCTCCACACGCTCCATGTAGACGCGGAAGTGCTCCCGATACACAGAGTTGGACATGATCTCCTCGAACTGCAGGATCTGAGAGACCACAGATCAAGCTTTAGTGCAAACACACACACACATGTAATGGCAACTAAAGGATGAAGGAAATGACTGGATGATTTTGGATCTCCTATGGACTGTAATGAGCGGTGTGAGTGTGTCCCGTACCCGCTGGCTCTGGGGTCCGTCCGCTTCGTCCGGCGCCCCGTCCTCCTGCTGCTCGTAGTTGGGACCCCCGAGGAGCCGGATCCGCTTCTCACACTGCTTCTTGGCCACCGTGAGCTGGTTAATGTAGCGCTTCATGTTCCTGGCACGCAACAGGTCGGCCTTCAGCGCAGCCGCTTCTTTCCCTTTACTGTCTGCAGAGAGACACACACACACACGTGTTGTCAGACATGCAATCTCTGCTATCCAGGAGAAACCGGCTCTGATGACTGGAGGAGATTATGATGAAAAGCTCCAGGTTTCATTTCCTTCTGCTTCATGTCACGTACACACACACACACACACACACACACCGCTGGACTCGTTTAAACAGGCTCGTGTTGCATCAGACCGACGCCTGAACACACCGCTAACTTGTTAAAACCTTCCACTGAAAATCCATCAAAATGTAACGCAGAACAGATTGCATTGGAAACTTATAAAAGAAGCAATTAATTAACAAATCATTGATTTAAAATACTATAAATTACTGTTTAAACATTCAAAAACTACAATTAAGAACTGTAAAACAGCTTAACTTAGGCAAAATAATTTTTTAATATTTTTTTATTATTTTTTTTAAAATATTTTTTATTATTAAATTAAATGGCAAATATTTAACACTAGAAGAATGAAGAAAACTAAAAGGTGATGCATTCATTTTATTTTTATGCTATTTCTGTATTTTTTTTCAAAATCAATCCATCAAAATGTAACGCAGAACAGATTGCATTGGAAACTTATAAAAGAAGCAATTAATTAACAAATCATTGATTTAAAATACTATTTTCAATAATAAATTACTGTTTAAACATTCAAAAACTACAATTAAAAACTCTAAAATGGCTTAACTTAGGCAAAATGATTTTTTAATTTATAAAAAATAAAAAATAATATTTTTTAATAAAAAATAATATTTTTTAATATTATTTTTTTTGTTATTGTTTTTAATATTTTTTATTATTATTAAATTAAATGGCAAACATTTAACACTAGAAGAATGGAGAAAACTAAAAGATGATACATTGATTTTATTTTTATGCTATTTCTGTATTGTTTTTCCATTGTTATGTTTCCATGGAACATTCCGTAAAATTTTTGAAAAAAATAAATAAATAAACATTCAATTCGAACTGTATTCAAATTTTATTTGTTTCACTGGCAAAAAAAAGTGCTAAAGAAAAGCTCACATTAATTTAAACAAAATCATACCACTAAACAAAATCATACCGCTAACTTGTTAAAACCTTCCACTGAAAATCAATCCATCAAAATGTAACGAAGAACAGATTGCATTGGAAACTTATAAAAGAAGCAATTAATTAACAAATCATTGATTTAAAATACTGTTTAAACATTCAAAAACTACAATTAAGAACTCTAAAACGGCTTAACTTAGGCAAAATTATTTTTTAATATGTTTTTATTTTTTTTTTGTAATATTTTTTATTATTAAATTAAATGGCAAATATTTAACACTAGAAGAATGAAGAAAACTAAAAGGTGATGCATTAATTTTATTTTTATGCTATTTCTGTATTGTTTTTCAAAATCAATCCATCAAAATGCAACGCAGAACAGATTGCATTGGAAACTTTAAAAAAAGAAGCAATTAATTAACAAATCATTGATTTAAAATACCATTTTCAATAATAAATTAATGTTTAAACATTCAAAAACTACAAGAACTCTAAAATGGCTTAACTTAGGCAAAATTATTTTTTAATATAATTTTTTATTATTGTTTTTAATATTTTTTATTATTATTAAATTAAATGGCAAACATTTAACACTAAAAGAATGAAGAAAACTAAAAGTTGAAACATTCATTTTATTTTTATGCTATGGAATGACATTTGACTGGTTTAGTGGTCCAGGGTCACATATGAACCCCTAAATAAGGAGTGATATGATTGGCTGATGAGTTTGAAGGTCATCTTACCTCTCTGTCTCTTCAGTTGTGGGATACTGCTGATTGTGGTCGCCTGAATGATCTCCACCACTATCTGATACCTGCAGGAACACAAAACCAGAGCAGAGTGGCTTTAACTAGTGTGTGATGTTGAAAACGCTCCAGTTCTTCTCTATATGAGTGTCAGTGTTTCTGAACTCCTGAAACGCCTCCATCGTAGTCTCGAGTTTCTCCCGGGAACGAACACGTCACAATATTCCTCATTATAATAATTCATGCGCAGAATAAAGGGGCGGGGCCTGGTTGAGTTAGTTAGTAGTGTGTTAAACTGGCGGTTATGGGAAGGGGCGGGACTTTCCCAAACACACTCGAAGCGCTCGACCAATCACAGCGCACTGATCCAGCCGACCAATCAGAGCACAGTGTGCTTTCAGAAGGAGGAGACAGGAAGTAAACAGAGCGTTAAATAAATATCAAGTGATCAATAGTACTTACAGTAAGTATTAACCATTTAAATCAAAATTACAACAAATAAAGGCTTGAAATATCTCACTTTGCATGTAATGAGTCTCTATAATATATTAGTTTCACCTTTTAAGTTGAATTACTGAACTTTTGCACCATATTCAGATTTTCCAAGCTTCACCTGTACTAAAAACACATCAATGCTTTTATCTGCGTTATCCCGATCCATCATGGTCCTGTACGCCTGCGGATCGATGCCACCGTCTCCAGATCGTTCATCCGGAGCGGAACAAACCTCACATGACAAACGTCTTCTTCCAGCTCACCTCTTCAAAGACTGATTTGTCTGAGGTGAAGGCAACAGAAATTGCTTTCCGACAGGACTATTTTTACACTGAAGTAAATTAGTTTGGATGTGGCGAAATGGCCAAAACCCAGACAGCTTTAGTGAGTCACCCGATATATATCTCTGACTGGAACCATCAAAACACACAATAACATTAAAGAGGTAAAGTCTTGATGTGTTTCAGGCTCTACTAGAACAGGTTTTGATTATTCTCCATTGTTGCGGCTCCTCTCGTCCCAGTCTGTCAGTAACGCTCTGTTTACTTCCTGTCTACTCCTTCTGAAAAGCACACTGTGCTCTGATTGGTCGGCTGGATCAGTGCGCTGTGATTGGTCGAACGCTTCGAGTGTGTTTGGGAAAGCCCCGCCCCTTCCCATAACCGCCAGTTTAACACTCTACTGACTAACTCAACCAGGCCCCGCCCCTTTATTCTGCGCATGAATTATTATAATGAGGAATATTGTGACGTGTTCGTTCCTGGATTATGCAAATCCCACTAGGGCTGTTAATCTTCCACTATAATACTATTCGAATTCCATTCCTTATTTTATGTAATATTCGAATAATATTTGAATATTAAATGCTCAAATTTATCCTATTATTAATATTTACGACATTACACATTCTTATCGATCGTCAATGCCACTACAGCCTGTGGTTGTTGTTACACATTCAGCCCACTAGAGGGACATCTAACATTACTACAATAAACATTTAGGGGCTGTTTACACCTGGCCACTTCGGAAGTATATATTTATTTTTTAAATATATATAAAAGCAATATTCGAATAGTAACTTTAGCATTCGAATAGTATTGATTTTTTTTAATATTCGAATTATGTTCGAATTTCGGAATTCGTTCCAACAGCCCTAACGTTAAATCCCCCCAGTAAACACACGGAGAGGGCGGAGTGATGTTGGGTACCTGAGCTGTTTGAGGAACTGTATGTCGGAGCTGCTGCTGATGAGTTTGATGAACTCCTCGTAGGACGGCGCGTACGTGTACGCTTTCTTGTGATGCTCGTTCACCTGCTCTCGGTGCTCCAGCTGGGCGAGCAGCATGCGGTTGATGTAGTCCGGGTCGCTCAACACGTCCACCAGCGGCTTCAGCACTGCAGACACAAACGGAGAACGGTGTTGAGTCGGGAAAAGGGAAATTATATATTATAACAGGAAAATTTACCTTTTATTAAAAAAAAAAAAAAAAAAAAAATCTGTGAGTCTGCACATGCGCATAACCGGGAAGTGGCAAATCTCGATGGGTAGCATGAATTGTCAGAACACAGGCAACATCTCAGAATCAATTCGTTTCACTAATGCGACAGATGCCAATGAAAAGCTTCACATCAGCCTTTATTTGAGGTTTCCCTTCAGAGCCTTAGAAGGAAGTAGTGAAATAGCTAATGATTACACGTATATATGGAGGGCTGGGTAATAAATATCGCTTTCTCGACATTAATCGATTCTCATTTTTACGAACCGATATCGATTCTTAAATCTCAAGAATCGATTAGTCATCCTGTTTCATTTGAATAAATGGATCATTGTCTCGCGGCTGCGCGCATCCAACAAATCGCAATAATCTTTATCCTTTGTTACTATTGATATGAAACAAAGTCTCAATTTTCAAATCACGTCCATTTTCTTTAGAAATTCATAAACATAAATGACGTTTTGGCGCTGTGGCGCGAGATCGCTCTGGCGGAGCGCTGATTTCACTTCCGGGTTAATAATTCCAGACACAGCGAGAAATAAACATGAATGAGCATCTGAAAGTGTGTTAAAGATAGAGTACAACTTATCCAAATCCATATCATGTCACTTTGATTCGCTCAATCAGCGTTTCAACCGTGGAAAGACGTCAGTTAAACAGCTTGTAATCAATATCGTCATATTTACCTCAGAAAACCCACATAAACTCGTTAGTCAGCTAGAAAAAATAACTCTAGAGAGGAGCATTTTGATAAATATATACGCCATATACATTATAATCTTAATGTTCTTCAATATTTAATGCATATTTGAATAAATCTGGCAAGTTTTTATGACAGCCACCATTTAAATGTTTATATTTCATATAATCTTATTATTATAAAAATAAATAAAAGTGTAATTTAAGTGTTTGTATAGCTAAAACAGTTCAGTATTACCTTCATATTAGGCTAATGAAGCCTATAGGCTACAACTAGACTCATAGTTTACAGCATTAGTAAGAGATTTGATTCCCTTGAGAAAATTTGCCATTTATTGGAACTGATATCCAAAATAATCAATATTGAATCGAAATCAAATCGAATTGTGAAGTTTGTCTCAATACCCAGCCCTAATGATCAACGTCTCGGCTTGAATAAGTCTGCCAGTCTGAGAGTGCAGATGTGAACACTTCCCCCAGTGTAACCACAGGACACAGGTTATCCGGACAGAAACTGCTGTTTTTAAAGACAAGTTGTCATGAAACGTTAGTTGCGCTCATCTTTTCTTGCCTATTGATTTGAGACGTGCTGTATATCCGAGTGAAACGGCTTCTTTTGTATTTTTTATTTGTTTATTAGACACTGATAAACAACAGTTGAACCATAGTGCTGTATAGATAAGATTAAAAAAATAAATAAATAAAATCAGCAAATTTAACATACAAAGGTTAAAAAAGCCAAATTGAAAAAAAAATAAGATTTTAAATTAGGTTTAAACTCATAAACAGAATTTGATTTAAACAAGAAATGAATTGAAATGAATGGGATCGTGTCGCTGGCAGTATGAACAGGGCTTCAGATATACTAGTGTTTGAGGGCGGAGCTAAGAGACGCTGTTCAGCCAATCAAGACCAGAGGCTGGCATTATGCAAATGAGTTACAAACCTACATAGGAAGTGAGACTGGAATTACTGATGACTCGTTTCAGTTCAGAATCACTTATTTCTATTACAGGTGCAACTCGAAAAATCAGAATATGGTGCAAAAGTTAATTTATTTCGGTAATTCAACTTAAAAGGTGAAACTAATATATTAAATAGACTCATTATTTGTTATAATTTTGATGATTATGGATTACAGATATGAAAACCTTTTCACAATATTCTAATTTTCATAATCTGTAATCTATAATCATCACAATTATATCAAATAAAGGCTTGAAATATCTCACTTTGCATGTAATGAGTCTATATAATATATTAGTTTCAGCTTTTAAGTTGAATTACTGAACTTTTGCACCATATTCTGATTTTTCGAGCTGCACCCATAGGACACAATAACTCTTACCTTTTACATTCTCGCATGAAAGGAAATTTAACAGCAGAAGCGTAATAGAGGCACGAGTGATCCATCATTTCTCAGACATCAGCTTTAGTCTCTCTCCAGTCTCCAATAATAGATGTCATTAGCAATTTCATGGCAAATCAAAGGCAATTACAATCACACATCTGGTGCACTTAGAAAAGATCCTGGAATCAATTTTGTGATTTGTAAAAAAAAAAAAAAAAATGCAGCGATGTTTCATGAGTTCGAGAAGCTTTCCTCAAATCTAATTCTCGAGCTGTGATACGGTCAGTGAATGAAGCTTTTGTTCTGTCAACCAAATCTCATTTCCATCCGTGAAAGCAAATCATGTCCCCTTATCAAAGTCTTGTACTTGTGTTTCAGAAATATCTTCGTCATTAAACCACATCAGGGGAACGTTACGACGGACACGAGCTATTCTGTGTGTGAGAAATATCGCTTTGTTGCATTCCAAATGATTTGATGCTAATCATACTTCCTATGATGAATAAAAGTGCAAAGGAACAGCATTTATATGAAATTAAAATACCTTGTAATATACTTTAATATAATATGCC
>CM075873.1:712608-1040108 GCA_038021265.1 Cyprinella venusta | reverse complement strand
GTGCTGACTTTCCCCAGCTGAGCAACAGGAAGTGATGCGTAACCCGTTCCCATGCCGTTTCCTTCAGGCGGCTTCCTATCAAGTGACACGGCGGAAAATACGCAAGACCGAGGACTCGAGTAATTCTGCCACACTGTCGACTGCAAGAAAGACTATTCATAGTAAATAATAAAAAAATAAACATTTAAATGAATACAATACTAAAAATACAAATAAAAGAATAAAAATATAATAAGAAATATATAATAAAAATAAAATAATAATAAAAATATATTTTAACAGATAAAAATGAAGTAAAAACTAAATTAAAAATTAAATAAAATTAAAAATAAATTAAATTAAAAATAAATAAAAATTAATAAAAACTTGCTAGATAGTTCGTAAAAATGTATATATTGTAAATATAAATGTAAATATTTCTAAGATTTCAGATTGAAGGACTAACTAAGCAACAAAAGCGGGGAAAATGTCGGAAGGAGGAAAATATTGTTATTCACTGATTATATCTCAATTTGATTCGAACAATGATTCATTTCTGTATAACTACTACAGCTTTTCAGCATGAGGTTGGCAAACATCACTAATGAGGATGAAATTACATCTTATTTACTCCATTCATAAATGTGACACCCAGCTGTGCTCAGATACAGGAGGGAGAGTCAGTCTAGTCAGAATGAAAGCTCAGAAACGGCTTCAGTGAGTTTCATTCATTCGGCTTAACGAGACCTGTGATTCATGAGTCACTGAAGCTCCATGCAGTTTTATACACTCATCCTGTCAGGAGAGAGCGAATATGACGGGCACAGATTACTCAGGTGCTCTTTTGACTTGGACTAGTATGCAGTCACCTAGCAACCACCCGAAAACGCCTAGCAACGCCCTGGCAACCACCTAGAACACCCTAGCGACTGCACAGCTACACATTTAAAACCTGTGAGAACTTAAGAGTGGGCTCTTTTGACTTGGCCTAGTAATAAATGACCTAGTTACCACTCTGAACAGCCTAAAATCCTTAGAAACTGCCTAGTAACACCCTAGCAACCACGAGAACACCCCAGCGACTGCACAGCAACACATTTAAAACCTCTAAGAACTTAAGGGTGGACTCTTTCGTTTTAAACTAGTATTCAATCACCTAACAACCACTCTAAACAGCCTCAAATCCTTAGAAACTGCCTAGTAACACCCTAGCAACCACGAGAACACCCTAGCCACTTCACAGCAACACTTTTAAAGCCTCTAAAAACTTTAGGGTGGGCTCTTTCGACTTGGACTAGTATTCAATCACCTAACAACCACTCTGAACAGCCTAAAATCCTTAGAAACTACCTAGAAACACCCTAGCAACCATGATAACACCCTAGCGACTGCACAGCAACATGTTTAAAAGCGCTGAGAACTTGAAGGTGGGTTCTTTTCACTTGGACTAGTATTCAATCACCTAACAACCACTCTGAACAGCTTCAAATCCTTAGAAACTGCCTAGCAACACCCTAGCAACCATGAGAACACCCTACCGACTGCACAGCAACACATTTAAAATCTCTGAGAACTTGAAGGTGGGCTCTTTTCACTTGGACTAGTATTCAATCACCTAACAACCACTCTGAACAGCCTCAAATCCTTAGAAACTGCCTAGCAACGCCCTAGCAACCATGAGAACACCCTACCGACTGCACAGCAACACATTTAAAATCTCTGAGAACTTGAAGGTGGGCTCCTTTCACTTAGACTAGTATATTCAATCACCTAACAACCACTCTGAACAGCCTCAAATCCTTAGAAACTGCCTAGTAACACCCTAGCAACCACGAGAACAACCTAGCGACTGATTTAAAACCTCTGAGAACTTAAGGGTGGGCTCTTGTGACTAGGAACTAGAATTAAATTACCTAGCAACTAAATTAGATGAAAACTAAACAAAAATCATAAATGTTACCTTGTTTACAATAAACTGAACTTAGATTGTTTTGAAGCTCTAAAATGATTAACTAGAAATAAATAAAAACTATAATGAAATAAAAATAAATGAAACAAATAGCAATATTCACAAATAATAATAATAATACTAAAAAAAATTGAAGAAAAAAACTATTCAAAATATTAATACAATTATAATAACATTTCAATAAAAATGTCAATAACACTGACCTATAAAAGGCTGACCTTTAAACCTCCACGTTCTGCACTCAATAATAACGTCCATCATAAGACTGCTATTGTGGTTTCGCTGATCATGGACTAACCAACCATGAACTAAATCTCAGTAAATAAATAAATAATGAGACAGTTGAGTCATTCAGGTTGTTCACAGGAAGCACAGCTTTGCTATAAATACAACATGAGAGAAACAGTGTCTTTAATTATTTAAAGCTCGAATCAATGCGGTCCAGAAAACAACAAACCACTCCAGCCGTAGCTAAAGCATCCTTTTTCATTCTCTTTTAGTCCGTTTATCAGATTCTGACAGCACACATGAGTCGAACTGGATGCCAGACACACTGTTTGTTTACGCCGCGTGACGACGTTAGTGCTGATCAGATTGTCATCTGTGCGTAAAAATAAAAAGGCACCCAGCAGGGAGTCTGATAACAACCAGCGTTTGCACAGCAGACGTATTCATTATCACATCATCACCGAAACATGCTGGAGAATCTGTACTGACATATTACAGTACATTCGGCTCTAAAGGTGAAACTGGAAAAATTAGAATATGGTGAAAAAGTTCATTTATTTCAGTAATTCAACTTAAAATATGAAACTATTATATAGACTCATTACAAGCAAAGTGAGATATTTCAAGCCTTTATTTTTTTTGATGATTATGGATTACAGCTTATGAAAACCCCACATTCAAAATTAGAATATTGTGAAAAGGTTTTCATAAGCCTAGCAACGCCCTAGCAACCACCTAGAACATCGTATTTTAACTTGGACTAGAATGCAGTCACCTAGCAACCACCCAGATATCATAAAAAGCTACATAGCAAAGTCCTGGAAACCACCTAGAACACCCTAGCAACTGCATAGCAACAAATTTAAAACCTCTGAGAACTTGAGGGAGGGCTATTTTCAGAAGAATCATTAAAAAACCACCAAGCAATAACTTAGAAACCACCTAGAACACCCTAGCAACTACATAGCAACACATTAAACCCTCTGAGAACTTTAGGATGGGTCCTTTTGACTTGGACTAGAATGCAGTCACCTAGCAACCACCCAGAAATCATAAAAAGCTACATAGCAACGTCCTGGCAACCACCTAGAACACCCTAGCAACTGCATAGCAACAAATTTAAAACCTCTGAGAACTTGAGGGAGGGCTATTTTCAGAAGAATCATTAAAAAACCACCAAGCAATAACTTAGAAACCACCTAGAACACCCTAGCAACTACATAGCAACACATTAAACCCTCTGAGAACTTTAGAATGGGTCCTTTTGACTTGGACTAGAATGCAGTCACCTAGCAACCACCCAGAAATCATAAAAAGCTACATAGCAACGTCCTGGCAACCACCTAGAACACCCTAGCAACTGCATAGCAACAAATTTAAAACCTCTGAGAACTTGAGGGTGGGCTATTTTCAGAAGAATCGTTAGAAACCACCAAGCAACAACTTAGAAACCCCCTAGAACACCCTAGCAACTGCATAGCAACACATTAAACCCTCTGAGAACTTTAGGATGGGTCCTTTTGACTTGGAAGTTGGACTAGAATGCAGTCACCTAGCAGCCACCCACAAATCATAAAAAGCTACATAGCAACGTCCTGGCAACCACCTAAAACCCCCTAGCAACTACATTGTATCATTTAAAACCTCTGAGAATTTGAGGGTGTTTTTTTTTACTTAAACTGGTATGCAGTCACCTAGCAACCACCTAGAACACCCTGAAATTGTTAAAAGCTACATAGCAACGTCCTAGCAACCAACTAGAACACCATAGCAACACATTTAAAACCTCTGAAAACTTGACGTGGTTGATTTTGCAATCACTACTAACACCCGATGACTAGCAACACAAGCTGTTAGTGAGAACACAGTGTGTGTGTGTTGGAGTGAAACACCCTACAGTCAGTATGAAGGACCCTCTGTGCGTCAGCTGTGTGTTGGTAACAGGGTCTCCAGTGTAACGAGCTTTAAGCGGATCAAACTGTGCAAGCAAGCTCATTATTATAATCATGATCTCATTCGCCTGCACGATTCATTACGAGCCTTTCAGAAACACCCGCGGAGTGAGGCTGAATTCCTCATTCAGGTTAACACTATTAGCTGTCACGTTCAAGCAGCGGTTCCTGGTCATGTGATCATGAGACAGAGGTGCCCCAAACATGGTCTGAGGGAGTGTGACATCTATAAGAGTCTTTTGGTACCTCACGATTCGATTCAGATGATTCTTGAGTTCATGATTCGATTCAAAACAACGATTCGAGGTCACGATTCAAACAAAACAATTCTTGAGTTCACTATTTGATTGAAAACAATGATTCTTGAGGTCACGATTCGAATCAAAACAAATCGTGAGGTCACGATTCGATTCAAAACAATTCTTGAGTTCACTATTTGATTCAAAACAATGATTCTTGAGGTCACAATTCGAATCAAAAAAATCTTGAGGTCACGATTCGATTCAAAACAACGATTCAAGGTCACGATTCAAATCAAAACAATTCTTGAGTTCACGATTCGATTCAAAACAATGATTCTTGAGTTCACGATTTGATTCAAAACAATGATTCTTGAGGTCACAATTCGAATCAAAAAAATCTTGGTCACGATTCGAATAAAAACAATTCTTGTGGTTACGATTCGATTCAAAACATAATCATATAGCTTTGTAAAAATATACAATATTTTTTAAATTTTTTATATAATTTTTATAATTATTTTTATTATTTTTTTTTAATTTTTTTATATTTTTTTGTAATTTTAATATTTTTTTGTAATTTTTATATTTAATTTTATATTTTTATATCATTTTCATTATTATGTTTCCGTCTCGTTTCTTGTAATATTGATAAATGTCATCTTAACAAAAACAGAATAAAATAAGAGTACTGTTTACAAATAAACTGCTATAAATTACTTTCATCCTAATTGTTTCCAAATATATATATATATATATATATATATTATTGTATACATTATTGATATATCAATTAAATAGCGCTGTCAAATCAATTAATTACGATGTTATATACACATATTATACTATTTATATTTATATTTAACAACACTTATAAAAAGGTAAATGTGAATTAAAATAAACACATGAAACAGTTAAACTACTAAGAAAATATAGCAAATTACAGTATTAAGAAAATGTAAAAATAGAAAGTATCATTAGCTCAGTATATGAACAATTTAATGGAAAGTGTGTGTGTGTGTGTGTGTGTTGAGGTGAATGACATGTTTGATAGATGCAGTTAGTGGTTTGTGTTATAATGTCATTCCACCCACACACTCCAGCAGAGAGACAGATAATAAGACAAACAGAAAAATGACAGAGACTGATTTCTCAAAGCAAAACAGCGAGAGAGACCATAACCATTCTTACACACACAATGATGGCGACCGGCATCCTAGAGCTTTTTTATTTTTATTTTTAGCACAGACATGTGCTGAACATATTCGAATACATTGCTTGATATTTGATAACCGTTCGAATTCGATTTTTCTGAAGAGTGACAGCCCTAGGACAAAATAGGCCAATCATATTACATAAATATCAGACAAAAAGGGCCATTTTCACTCTGATACCTTTACTTTTAGGGGCGTATTATGGGATTCAGACATGATTTGATATTTTAATATCTAACTCTAATGCAACGACATTCAGAAAAGTCTCTAATCGGCTCATTGAGACTCCTGGACTCTAAAAGCTCAGAGGTTTAGCAGAGAAATGCAGTTCGAGCGCAGGAACACAGAGGTCTTGTGACCAGCAGAGGTCAAAGGTCAGGAAAACACCTCTGACGCTGATGTGTGCTGAGCAATATTCACCTCTAAACAATAACATGGACTATTTAAAGGAACAGTAACCTCATATATATATATATATATATGTATATATATTATACACGCAAGTGAAACTGGAAAAATTTGAATATGTTGCAAAAGTTCATTTATTTCAGTAATACAACTTAAAAGGTGAAAATAATATATTATATAGACTATCTAATATATATATTTTCAAGCTTTTAATTTTTAAATGCATCTTTATATGAGCAGTCTCGTCATGAAAGACCTGCGACTGCATTTGCATTTCTCAAATGAAATGTGAAGGATTTAATCTTTGATTAAAGTAGGCGAATTGAGACGCAGCACAAGATATTCATTCATTCAAAGATTCATTCAAACGGATAATTCATTCAGGAATGGATCATTGAATCATTGATTTGTTCAAAGACGCTGATTCAGTCAAGAATGAACTTTGGGGTGTGGTGTAACTGAGTCGAGCGCGAGACTCCTCCTCACCTTCTTTAAGGGCTTTATCCACATTGAGAGAAACGACGACCCTCCTGGTCTGAGCCGAGTCCAGCAGAGGAACACAGAACCGGCCCTGCAGACCCAAGATCACCATCAGTCCCTCATGAGTCATGACAAACACACACGAGCAGCAGTGACATCAGTGGACATATTCAAGGCCAGTATCATCAGAACCGGCGCTGGGTCGAGGAGATCAGAACGGATGAGGCGTTTCTCACTGTCATATTTACATCTGGATCAACTGAATCTTTATACTTCAATATTTGTGTTCTTGTTTTGTTTACTGTGTGTGTGTACCACAATAAATGTGGCTATTTTATTTTATATATTAAAAATTATTTATATTTATATATTTATAATTTATATATATAAATTATAAATATATAAATATAAATATTTTCTAAATATATAATAATAATAATAATAATATAATATATATATATATATTATATTATTATTATTATATTTATATTATATTATTATATTACATATTATATTATTTTTTATATATTTTTAATTTATATTTAAAATTATTGTTTAATCTTTTATTTTAAAATATGAATATATAATTTTTGTCTATCTATCTATCTATCTATCTATCTATCTATCTATCTATCTATCTATCTATCTATCTATCTGTCTATCTATCTATACATTCATTTGTCTATCTATCTATCTATCTATCTATCTATCTATCTATCTATCTATCTATCTATCTATCTATCTATCTATCTATCTATCCATCCATCCATCTATCTATCTATCTATCTATCTATCTATCTATCTATCTATCTATCTATCTATCTATCTGTCTATACATTCATTTGTCTATCTATCTATCTATCTATCTATCTATCTATCTATCTGTCTATCTGTCTATCTGTCTATCTATCTATACATTCATTTGTCTATCTATCTATCTATCTATCTATCTATCTATCTATCTATCTATCTATCTATCTATCTATCTATCTGTCTGTCTGTCTGTCTGTCTGTCTGTCTGTCTATCCATCTATACATTCATTTGTCTATCTATCTATCAATCTATCTATCTGTCTGTCTGTCTATATATACATTCATTTGTCTATCTATCTATCTATCTATCTATCTATCTATCTATCTATCTATCTATACATTAATTTGTCTATCTATCTATCTATCTATCTATCTGTCTGTCTGTCTGTCTATCTATCAATCTATTCATTCATCCATCTATCTTTTGCTCTATCTATCCATCTATCCATCCATCCATCTATCTATCTATCTATACATTATTTGAATCAATTACAGTGAAAGTGTGGGTTGGTGTTTGTCTGTAGGTGTTAGTGTAGAGATGTTGTGATGTGACATCATCATCATCATCATCTTCCTTACCATTAACTTATTAAATAGATCCGCGAGCTTCGATGACTGTCTCTTGGTGGTGTCGAATCTGCTGATCTTCAAGGGGCTTTTCCTCATCAGCAGCCCGAAACTCCCCAGCAGGAAACACAGCAGGGCGAAGGACACGTAAATAAAGAGTTTGAGGAAAAACGAGGTGAGAGTGAGCTCTCCGGAGCCGAGCTGGAGGAGCAGGAGCACCGCAACCGAGACACCGACGACCAGAGACGGGTAGACGAGGACGGCAGACCCGCTGCTGGTGCTGGAGCTTCGGCCATCAGGACGCATGATGCTGCTGATGATGGGAATGCTGGGAATGACATGTCCTCGCGCGCGCACAGCAATAGACAGGTCGCATGCTCGAGTTCACACTCATCACAATGTGTGCATTCAATTCACACGAGAGGATCCGGAGCCGCTTTACACGAGAAACACACGTGCAACTGTTGCATCTAAACGGTTTAAAAATGACAGCAAGAGAGGACACCTGAAATTATGATCGGTCAGATCAGTTCACCGAGCGGGCTCGGCTTAAAAGGCTGCTAATTCAAATCCTAAATACATGTTCCCATCAAGTGGACGCACAAAGGCCCTCAAAAACAAATATCATCATCCAAATATGTCAAAACATCTCGAGGAGCGTTTAGCTCCGATGACGTGAATACAAACAACGGAGAGGCAGCATCGCGCGACGGCTTTAACACTAATAAAGCCTTAAAGGTGAGATAAAGATGTAAACACTCTGAAGTACTGTCATTATATCCACCGCGATTTGTCCAAAGTGTGAGAAATAAATAACTTATTGTCAATCCATCGCAATCTCAGTCCTGCTTAGATCCCCGGCTGCCTCTCGAGTGGCGAATCTGCGAGTTCTACTATGGAAAAGGGATTTTTCATGAATATTAATTACGCAACGTGACGTATGCTGAACGGCGCGGAATGATTTGGCCGTTGGTGCGTAGGCGGTAGTCTGTTGGCGAATGAGCGGGTAAGAATTCCCTCATGAATAATAATTAGGCACTTGACATGAAGCTAGCGGAAGGTTACTAAGCAACGTCAGCATTATCTGATTAATATTCATAAGAGAGGTCTTTGCCGTAGTAGGATATGAATGGAACAGCGACTATGGAAACTCCAGTAGGCCAGAAATCACACACGATGGATCCAAACAAAAACTGACATCATTTGTATAAATCCATGACCCAGACTGGTTATAACATACTTTGTGTCTGTTTATTGCGGAGACAGCGATACATAAAATTAAAAATATACTAATAATAAAATCTTTAAAATTATTATTTTAATACACGAAAAAAGATTAATTTCAAATCTGAAAATAAAACGGTGGTACTTTTTTAAAAGTGTTATGTTTACTAAAAATGCTTACATATATACTTAATTATTATGGTTATTATTATTATAATCATTATAAGTAAATTGTGCATAATTACGTAATAGAAATAAACCAAACCCTAACCCTACAAGTTAATTAATATTAGCCTACTCAACTCGCGTCACACTTTATGTTTGCTAAAGATTTAAATAAAAGGTATTTTGCGCCACCTTCTGTCTTCTATCTTGTACTGTATTCATCACCAACTGATAAGAAAACAAGTCTACTGTACAACACTTAAGATAATTCACAAATAAATAACGCATCAAATGTTTGTTTATATAATGTCTGTCAAAAATATATTGCTCTAAAATAGTTTTAAATATAAAAGAATAGCAGAGTCTACACCACAACGGTAACGATACGGCTCAGAGAAATTATAAGTTACCCACATTGTCAGCTAAGTGGAATCCATCTTGCTTTAAATAGCGCAAAAATGATTAAATAAATAAATACATAAAGTAGCGAAGAGGTGAAAATAAATTTGAAAATATTATGTGAACTGAAACGAGTAACATTAAACCGTGAGCTCGTTGAAGTTCACACAGACCGGCAGGGGGCGAGAGAGCTCACAGTTTGCCGCTCTCAAAGCACATAATACAGAATAAAAGTCCCCGAGTAAATCACAATAAAAACATCAAACTGAGTAGAATGTGAAAGAACAAATGTAGTAATAAAATAACAAAAAACTTTGAGTCTTGAGAAAATATTTTACTGTGAAAGAAATGAGTACAAAGTCAATCCCTGTACTAAAGGAAAGTGGCTAATCTATGTATAATGTTATAATTCTATAATGTTATAATAATTAAACAAATAATAGTAATACAACGCCTTACATTCAAAACAGCACACATCTTGACAGAGAGGACACACTAGCCATTTTACAGTCATCATAAAATAAAACTAAAATAAATGTGTAAAGACAGAAACAACAGTTGGAGTAAATGAATGAAATTACATAATAAAAGTTCATATTTGACTAAAAATATAAATCTTTGACCTCAGGTCAAGGGTCAGTGAAAATGTGCAAATTGGTTTATCCGACAACATAATTTCTTCAACTCAAAAATAGAGGCAGTGCAGCAAAAGTGGGTTTTCTTGGCATTTATCTGAGCCTATGGCGCACGCTAAGGCATAAAATCAGTGTTTCCTGTCCAGATATTCTAGTGCATCATCATCATCATCATCATCGTCATCAGGCATACGGAGGTGGAAGCGACTCGAACGGCAGAAGCCGAGCTCTTCATCATACACTCGACCCGAGACCAGGAGCCGTTGTTCGGCTGCGCTTCGATGCCCAGCGTCTTACACAACACATTATACACATCCACTGTCCGCATGGGGCCGGCGCGGAAGTTCCTCTTGAAGTCTGGAAAGAAGGAGAAACATCTTGATGATAAAATTGTTTCATTTATATAGCAATTATGCAAACAATATAAAATTATTAAAATATAAAAATACACACTGGCATTTAAAAGTCTCTTCTGCTCACCAGGGCTGCTTTTATTTGATCAAAAATGCAGTAAAATTGTGAAATATTATTATAATGTATATCATCTGTTTTCTATGTGAATATGTAGTAAAGTGTGATTTATTCCTGTAAATTTTCAGCCTCATTACTCCAGTCTTCAGTGTCACATGATCCGTCAGAAATCACTCTAATATGAGGATTTATGATTATTATCACAATTTCTATGGAAACTGTGATACAGATTCTTTGATGAATCGAAAGTACGGAATTGATCTGAAATAGACTCTTTTATAAACGTCTTACCTGTCATCAATTTAATGGTTCCTTGCTGAATAAAAGTATTAATTTCCTCCAAAAAAAGGTAAACATTTTCATGGTTACATTCTAAAAATATATATATAAAAAAGGGTTATTAAAAATAAATGGTAAATATATCTTTTTTATATTTTATTTTAAATTAATACTTTTATGTTCTATTTTAAATATTTTAGTTGTATTTAAAACATTTTAGTTATTTTATATTTTAATTAAATACATCAATAACAGTTTTTATCATAAACAATATTATTATACAGAGTATTTACTGTCACTTTTGATCAGTTTAGTGCATCCTTGCTGAATAAAAGTATTAATTTCTTCAAAAAAAATGAATGGTAGTGTATATTATTTATGATAAAAAAAAAATACAATCAAAATTTTTTTAGTGCTATCAAAACGATTAATCTCGATTAATTGAATATTTGTGTTAAACAAAATTTTATGTAAATAAAATAAATCCAATAATACAATTTAATTAAAATAATTAAAATATAATAGTATTTATTTAAAACAAAATATAAAAAATAGTGCTGTCAACACACACAACAGCACTATTTTTTTAAATAAATACTTTAATTATTTTAATTTAATTGCATTATTCCATTTATTGATTTTTTAATAGAGTATTATTTATTATTTATATGAACTTCACCTGGTCCTTGTGCCAAAAAGAATCCCCTCATGTCCACAAACTGGTTGTCGTACCCGTGCCATCCGTGCTGCCATCCCTCCGCTTCTGTCGAGCCGTTCTTCCAGAAGGGCAGTTTAGCTTTACTCTGCAGACACAGGCAGAAATCAGTGTGTGGGAGTGTGTGTGTGTGTTCTCTCTTATCTAGCTCAGGGTCATGGAGGGGCGTTGATGTTTTGGTAGTGATGGAATGACACATCAGTGAGAGGATCTGTTATTTCAGGCTAGCACACAAGAGGAAGACTGTTGTTTCTGGGTGAAATGAGGCTTTATGTGCAAGACTGACTCATTCATGACCAAAGACATTCCTGTCAGAGGTCGAATTGGACAATAGCAACATATGGTGCTCTCGGACTGAAAAATGCTTTTCTTTATCGGATTGGTGCGAAACTTGGCAAAGGTTTTGGCACTTCCTGTGTAAACACAAAAACTCATGGTCCTGTAAAATAGTCCCACTTGTGCTCCTCGCATTCGAAACCAATGTAGAGTTTCCTCTAGTGGAGGCGTTCGGTACTGCAGCCGAACACACTCGCACTGAACGCTCATTAAAAAAAAAATGCATTAAAAAAATGCATAAAAATACGATTACACTTTTTAAATATGAAATATATATTTTGAAAATATATATTTCATATTTAAAAAAATTAATCGTATTTTTATGCATTTTTTTTGTAACAATAACAACAATTTTTATAATAACAATTTTTTTTAAGTTAACTTTTTAAAACTTTTTTTACTTCAGCAATAATCTGCCGAGCGTCGCCTTAAACTTAATATTCAGGTCTAATCTCAAAAAGTGAATAAATATATAATACATACAGCGAAAATATAATTTAGTATTAAAAAAAATAATAATATTTATAAAATCTAAAAATCAAACTCAAATATAGTACATACATTTAATTGACCAAAAAATAAATTAAAACATTCTGTGGTTTTTGAGTGACACGTGAAGAGGAACAGTTACACGGAAAATAAATGGTAAATATGTATTTTATATTTTATTATTTTATATTTATATTTTATTTTAAATTAAATATTTTAGTTGTATTTAAAATATTTGAATTATTTTTTACTTTTATTACTTTTATTTTTAATTGATTTTTAATTTTTTATTTTTAGTAAAATATTTTTAATTAATTTTAATTTTATTACTTTTATTACTTTTATTAAATATATTATAAATACAGCAAAATATAATATAGTATTAAAAATATATATAGTATTTATAAAATCTAAAAATCAAACTCAAATATGGTACATTCATTTAATTAAATTAATGTAAATTCAATAAAACATTTTGTCGTTTTTGAGTGACACATGAAGAGGAACAGTTACACGGAAAATAAATGGTAAATATGTATTTTATATTTTATATTTATATTTTATTATTTTCTATTTTATTTTAAATTAAATACTTTAGTTGTATTTAAAATATTTGAATTATTTTTTACTTTTATTGCTTTTATTTTTAATTGATTTTTAATTTTTTAAATTTTTTTTATTTTTTAATTGATTTTTGATTTTTAAATTTTTAACACATGAAGAGCAACAGTTACACGGATCACAAGTGGATATGAGGAAAACCCCAGATCCTCATAACTATATCGAGTTTCACAGCAGGTTCACAGTGATAACAGGAGATTACAGTCACAGAGAGTGTTTAGGCTTCTAGAATAAAGTTATTGTCCAGATAAAGTTAGTTTTGGTTGAGTCACTTCACTATAGTGTCACTGTAGCATAGATATCTAGATCTCCATTTGGTTAAAATAGTAAAAGAAGGCCGTTGTGGACAGAAGGACGCCTCTGACCTCGGTGATGAACCAGCCGGGCTCGGCCACGAGCGTCAGCGGCGACACGAAGCGCCCGTTCCTGTAGTGGAAGCGCTGCGGGATCTCCTGCTTCTTATACACATCCATGTTCCTCACGCCGCTCAGGTTCTGGTAGATCTGAGGTAACACACACACGTCGGGTTAGGCAACTAAAGTTCATACTAAACATCAAAATGTTTCGAACTCTTGTGTCACTGGTAAGCACGAGTGTGATGTAATGGTGTTGTTTGTTTGTTTGTTTGTTCTGGCCCTGTCATCACTGCTAAGCACGAGTGTGATGTAATGGTGTTGTTTGCTTGTTTGTTTGTTTGCTTGTTAATTTTTTTGTTTGTTTGTTTTAGCTCTGTCGTCACTGGTAAGCACGAGTGTGATGTAATGGTGTTGTTTGTTTGCTTGTTTGTTTATTTGTTTGTTTGTTTGTTTGTTTGTTTTGGCCCTGTCATCACTGGTAAACACGAGTATGATGTAACAATGTTGTTTGTTTGTTTGCTTGTTTGTTTGTTTTGGCCCTGTCGTCACTGGTAAGCACGAGTGTGATGTAATGGTGTTGTTTGTTTGTTTATTTGTTTGTTTGTTCTGGCCCTGTCATCACTGGTCAGCACGAGTGTGATGTAATGGTGTTGTTTGTTTGGTTGTTTGTTTGTTTACTTGTTTGTTTGTTCTGGCCCTGTCATCACTGGTAAGCACGAGTGTGATGTAACGATGTTATTTTGTTTGTTTGTTTGTTTGTTTTGGCCCTGTCGTGACTGGTAAACACGAGTGTGATGTAACGATGTTATTTGTTTGTTTGTCTGTTTGTTTGTTTTGGCCCTGTCGTCACTGGTAAACACGAGTGTGGTGTAATGATGTTGTTTGTTTGTTTGTTTGTTTGTTTTGGCCCTGTCGTCACTGGCAAGCACGAGTGTGATGTAACGATGTTATTTTGTTTGTTTGTTTGTTTGTTTTGGCCCTGTCGTGACTGGTAAACACGAGTGTGGTGTAATGATGTTGTTTGTTTGTTTGTTTGTTTGTTTTGGCCCTGTCGTCACTGGTAAACACGAGTGTGGTGTAATGATGTTGTTTGTTTGTTTGTTTGTTTGTTTTGGCCCTGTCGTCGTCACTGGCAAGCACGAGTGTGATGTAACGATGTTATTTTTTTGTTTGTTTGTTTGTTTGTTTGTTTGTTTTGGCCCTGTCGTCACTGGTAAACACGAGTGTGATGTAACGATGTTATTTGTTTGTTTGTTTGTTTTGGCTCTGTCGTCACTGGTAAACACGAGTGTGGTGTAATGATGTTATTTGTTTGTTTGTTTGTTTGTTTGTTTGTTTGTTTGTTTGGGCCCTGTCGTCACTGGTAAACACGAGTGTGGTGTAATGATGTTATTTGTTTGTTTGTTTGTTTGTTTGTTTGTTTGTTTTGGTCCTGTCGTGACTGGTAAACACTTGTGTGATGTAACGATGTTATTTGTTTGTTTGTTTGTTTGTTTGTTTGTTTTGGCCCTGTCGTCACTGGTAAACACGAGTGTGGTGTAATGATGTTGTTTGTTTGTTTGTTTGTTTGTTTGTTTTGGCCCTGTCGTCGTCACTGGCAAGCACGAGTGTGATGTAACGATGTTATTTGTTTGTTTGTTTGTTTGTTTGTTTTGGCCCTGTCGTCACTGGTAAACACGAGTGTGATGTAACGATGTTATTTGTTTGTTTGTTTGTTTTGGCCCTGTCGTCACTGGTAAACACGAGTGTGGTGTAATGATGTTATTTGTTTGTTTGTTTGTTTGTTTGTTTGTTTGTTTTGGCCCTGTCGTGACTGGTAAGCACGAGTGTGATGTAACGATGTTATTTGTTTGTTTGTTTGTTTGTTTGTTTTGGTCCTGTCGTGACTGGTAAACACTTGTGTGATGTAACGATGTTATTTGTTTGTTTGTTTGTTTGTTTGTTTTGGCCCTGTCGTGACTGGTAAACACTTGTGTGATGTAACGATGTTATTTGTTTGTTTGTTTGTTTGTTTGTTTTGGTCCTGTCGTGACTGGTAAACACTTGTGTGATGTAACGATGTTATTTGTTTGTTTGTTTGTTTGTTTGTTTTGGCCCTGTCGTGACTGGTAAACACTTGTGTGATGTAACGATGTTATTTGTTTGTTTGTTTGTTTGTTTGTTTTGGCCCTGTCGTGACTGGTAAGCACGAGTGTGATGTAACGATGTTATTTGTTTGTTTGTTTGTTTGTTTTGGCCCTGTCGTGACTGGTAAACACGAGTGTGATGTAACGCACGACGGCGGAGCGCACCTCCTCAAACTTGTCCTGTTTGGGCCACAGACTGACCACCGGCCCCCTGTCCATCATCTTAATGACGTGCGTCATGTCAATGAACTTCTCCAGCTCGATCACCTTCTCCATCCACTCCAGCTCCGTCATGCCGTGATCCGAGAACAGCACCACGTTCACATCATCTCTCATGTTCTTCTCCTGACGAACAAACACACGTGTTTCAGATGTTCAGACGGTTCTTCCATTCTCTCAGGCCTGTTACACATACCTTGATCTTCCGGTTGAGTGTCTGGAGGGCCTGATCCAGGGAGCGGACGGCCCGCTGTAGTTCAGGAGAGCCGGGGCCAAAGTGATGCCCTTCCACATCAATCTTCTCATAGTAAACAGCAGCCATGTCTGCTTTATTGCTCCTGATGGAAACATTCAAACCAAAGTCATCTGATCATAACAAACACACTTTTGCTGATAATTTACTCACCCCCATGTCATCCAAGATGTCCACGTCTTTCTTTCTTCAGTCGAAAAGAAATGAAGGTTTTTGATGAAAACATTCCAGGATTTTCTCCATATAATGGACTTCAATGGGGTCCAAACGGTTCAAGGTCCAAATGAGAGTTTCAGTGCAGCTTCAAAGGGCTTTAAACGACACCAGACGATGAATAAGGGTCTTATCTAGCGAAACGATCGCTCATTTAAAAAAAAAAATAATAAAGTTTAATTTCAATGAACGAAATGACTCAAAAAAAGATTCGAACGAGTTTGAACAGGAGAGTCATGAATGCGCGTCACAGAACAGAGCAAGGCGAGCATTTGAGCTTATAAAACTTAAACTTTGTCATTTATTTTTTAAATGACTTCTCGTTTCGCTTGATAAGACCCTTATTCATCGTCTGGTGTCGTTTAAAGCCCTTTGAAGCTGCACTGAAACTCTCATTTGGACCTTGAACCGTTTGGACCCCATTGAAGTCCATTATATGGAGAAAATCCTGGAATGTTTTCATCAAAAACCTTCATTTCTTTCCGACTGAAGAAAGAAAGACATGGACATCTCGGATGACATGGGCGAGAAACGGGAAAGTCCCGCCCCTTCCCATAACCGCCAGTTTAACACACTACTGACTAACTCAACCAGGCCCCGCCCCTTTATTCTGCGCATGAATTATTATAATGAGGAATATTGTGACGTGTTTGTTCCCGGGAGAAACTCGAGACTACGATGGAGGCGTTTCAGGAGTTCAGAAACACTGACACTCATATAGAGGAGAACTGGAGCGTTTTCATGAACACACACTGAAGAGGGATGAAGATGAAGATGAAGAAAGCATGATAGGTCGTTACTTTAACATATTGAGAGCGTTCTCCATGGAGTCAGTCAGGTTCTTCTCTGAAGGATTGTACACGTATTCCTCACAGAACGAAGGTCTGACTCCAAGAATCGTCACTTCACAACCTGAACGGACAGAAGCACACATAACAATATGGTGATAATATGCAAATTAATGTTTGAAATTAATTAATTAAAAAAATTAATTAATCCACTTCAAATGTGTGTGTGTGTATATATATATATATATTAGGGCTGTCAAACGATTAATCGCGATTAATCGCATCCAGAATAAAAGTTTGTGTTTACATAATATATGTGGCGGCACTGTGTATAATTATTTTGTATATATAAATACACACACATGCATGTATATTTAGAAAAAAATATAATATATATGTAAAATATTTATATATAATATAAATTATATATAAATCTATATATAGTATATACATGAAAATATTTCTTAAATACATACAAGCATGTGTGTGTGTTTATATATATATAATAATTATACACAGTGCACCCACATATATTACGTAAACACAAACTTTTATTTTGGATGCGATTAATCGCGATTAATCGTTTTGACAGCCCTAATATATATATATATATATATATATATATATATATATATATATGGTTTTAGTTCATTTGAATACGCCTGGTCCCACATTGTTCTCTGTTGATGCACTCTAAAAATTGCACTCTAAATTTGGGTTATTTTAACCCAAATTTGGGTCAAATATGGACAAACCCAAATGTTGGGTTAAAAATGCAATTAAAAATGTACAGTTGAAAGTGAAAGTTGAAGTTGGGGTAAAATTTGAAATGACATTTTTAACCCAACATTTGGGTTTGTCCATATTTGACCCAAATTTGGGTTAAAATAACCCAAATTTATAACCCAAAAAATAACCCAAATTTGGGTTAAAATAATAATTTAATAATTTAACCCAAATTTGGGTTAAAATAACCCAAATTTAGAGTGCAATTTTTAGAGTGCATCAACAGAGAACAATTCAAATGAACTAAAACTAATATATATATATATATATATATATATATATATATATATATATATATATATATATATATGAAGAGTTCAGATGCAAAAGCCTCTAAATGCCATTTGAAATTTTTTTTCTAGAATGATAATTTTTATCAAGCTTGTATATTTAAATTCAGTAATTTCACTTAAATGGCAATTAATAGGTAATCTTCATTGCCATTTAAGTGAAATTACTGAACTTAAATATACAAGCTTGATAAAAATTAACATTCTTGAAGAAAATTTCAAATGGCATTTAGAGGCTTTTGCATCTGAACTCTTCATATATATATATATACATATATATATATATATATATATATATATATATATATATATATATATATTTATCTATCTATATATATCTATATCTATATATCATAGTCAACATTTGAAGTTGATCAAAACTTTTCAAAGTTAACATGAATTTTGAACTTTTTTGATCCACTTCAAATGTTGTCCACTGAATATATAGAAATACATATAGAAATATATACAGTTTGTCCATATTTGACCCAAATTTGGGTTCAAACAACTCAGTATTGTATAGAGTGTTTTTTTTGTTTGTTTGTTTTTTAAATTCATCACACTTCAAATACAAAATCAAAAAAAAGCTAAACAAAAAACAAAAACAAACTACAAATTCATATTGCAATGTTAATAAAATACTGTGTACACTTCAGTATAGTATAGATTGACCTGGCCAGTAGTACATGTAGACTCTCTTGCCCAGCTTCTGCATGGTGACCCACAGCGGCTCGGACCCGTCCCACCACAGGGGTAACCGGCTGTCCGGATTGGTTCCGATCAGGAACTCCTTCATGGTGTCCTTATCCCACATGTAATTCCCAGTCATCTGGTGCACCTCGCAGTAGCGTCCTGAAAATGAAGAGCGAAGCCGATGTTATAGTGTATAAGTGAGTCATAAGTGTAGATTAAAGAGCTTAGCATTGCTCATTTCATATCTCAGGAAACTCGATATGTTTCCATGTTTGGATCGCTGCCTGTACCAACAATGGATGATTTCTGCGTCGATGGACATTAAAGTAAGCATTGCTGTGCGTACAGGCCACTAACATAAGATAAGTGGGTTTATTCACTCGGCGAAGGCATATAAATGTTACTAATCTTATAGAATTAAGTTTTAGATTAAGTTTTAAAGTTTTAAATTAAGTTAAAATTCAGTCTAAATATTAGTGCATTTATCTAAATAGTTACATTTAAAATATATAACTATTTAGATAAAGGCACTAATAAGTTACAATAAGTTACTAAATAGTTACATTTAAAAAACGATTTGAATATGTTTTAGATTTATTGTAACTAGGGCTGGGAAATGATTAATTGCATCCAAAATAAAAGTTTGTGTTTACATAATATGTGTGTGTGGTGTGTATAATTATTTTGTATATATAAATACACACATATGCATGTATATACTTAAGAAAAATGTGTTATTAATATATCAAACATTTATATTTATGTATAATATTAATTTTGTATAAATATATATAAAGTATATACATGCAAATATTTTTAAATGTTTACATGCATGTGTGTGCATTTATAATTAGATTTATAATCGAGTCAGTCTCTGTACACTCTCAAATATTTGAATATAAATTATGCATATCGTGCAATAAACATGAAATAGATTTAGCGTATTTAAATGAGTTTTGTGTTTCTACATCGTTTTTAATTCATTCGCAATGCATCATGGGATTGTAGTTCTTCTCACTCAAGCTGTCTTGTATAGCTTTTATTCATTTCCAGGATATGAATTCTTGATATCAACAATTTAATTGATGATATCTGTAATTGTATTTTCACTAGTAAAATGTCACCATAGGCTGCCATTCAAAATCAATCGTTGATATCAAGAATTGAGTTTTTACTGGTAGAAATATCATTTTTGATATCAATAATTACATTGTCACTAGTTGAAATGTCTATTCTTGATATCAACAATTCAATTGGTACTAGTAAAAATGTTAATTTTTGATATCTGAAAATGTATTTCTGATATCAATATTACTTGTAAAATGACTTTCTTAATAACAATCACATTCATGATATCAGAAATTAACATTGTCACTAGTAAAAATGTAATCATTGATATCAAAAATAATCATTGTTACTAGTAGCAATTCAATTGTGGATATCAATAATAGACATTTCAACTAGTAACAATTGAATTCTTGATACCAAAAATAAAGGTTTTTACTAGTAATAATTGTATTTCTGATATGTGAAATTAGCATTTCAACTCAATTCTTGAAATCAACAGTTGGTTTTGAATGGCAGCCTATGGTGACATTTCACTAGTTGTTGATATCAAGTAAACACGCTACAGAAGCCACATAGGCTTTTGCATGAAATTTTAATTTCCAATTAGTTCTGAGATGTTAATGTAATTCCCCAGGACTGCCCAATGTTCAAGAGTCTGAAGCGCTGACTCTACAGAAGTTCACAGTGCAAAGAGCAGGGTCAGCGCTTCCAAGAAATGCCAACATTAAACAAGCAAACACACTCTGTTAATAACACCAGACCGGCTATAAAACCAGCAGAGCGTCCACAACTCTTGGCCAACCCAACGTATAACACATTAACAAATACTAAACAACAAGTGTGCACGTTTAAATATGAATTATGAAGTCTCTTTTGTGCAACAAGGCTGTAAAAAATGATTTTTGGTGTGAAAAAAAACCCCAATGTAATTTACTTGAAAAAGTTCGTTCAGGCAAGAATTTAAAAAAATATTTTTTAAATTCCATATTTAATTCAAGCAAGTAGAAATGAAAGTGTAAATATCAATTAAGTAAAAATGACTCAACTTTTCTGATACTGGGGTTCCCATCATGCACTGGACCTGAATAATTAATGAGGCTCATTTTTCACTGGTTTCCAGCTGTATTTACACTGTTTTATAATTGATTTTTGTTGTGAGTATTTGTAATTTGCCATTTTTTGACATTTTTTGCTCAAAATGACACATTCAAACACAAAAATGACCCATCAAATGTTACCGGCATTGTGTATTGTCTACCAAGTAGGGATGGGCAACGATTAATCGCGATTTATCGCATCCAAAATAAAAGTTTGTGTTTACGTAATATATGTGGGTGTAGTGTGTATAATTATTTTGTATATAACACACACACATGTGTATATTTAAGAAATATTTGCATGTATATACATATATATTTATACATAATTAATATTATGCATAAATATAAATATTTGATATATTAAGAACACATTTTTCTTTGAGGTGTTTGCATTCACATGAGGCTTAACATCTGACATGATGAAATATAAATTACATATATGATCTAAGTAAAGGGACTAATAAAATTCAAGATTATTGTTATAGTGAAATCTAATACAAAGGTAAAGGAAATAGTCGAGTTAAAATTACTTATTTTTTGTAAAGTTTACCTAATTCCATATTCCAAGTAAATTTAACTTAAGGATTTCTAATTAAAGCTACTGATAAATATGTTTAGGTTTTTACTTGGCAAATCTTTGTAAATTTACAAGCATTTTCTGAGTGAAAAAAAAAATTTAGCAAGCTTTTTTTTAAGTAAATCCTACTTGTGTATGTGTACAAACACACAGTAAAAACTGTGAAATATTATTCTAATGTAATTCTGCAGTTTTCTATGTGAATATATAGTAAAGTGTAATTTATTCCCGAGATCAAAGCTGTATTTTCAGCATCATTACTCCAGTCTTCAGGGTCACATGATCCTCAAATCACTCTAATATGAGGATCTGACGCTCAAGAAACATTTATGATTATTATCAGTGTTGAAAACAGTTCATATTTTTATTTGCTGCACTGAGAGTTCATTGATTTGTAGACTATTTGATCAGTATGCAATTGCTCAAACTTGGCGTTGATGAAAGTTATTATGAGAGATGAATCATGGCACGGTTTTGCTCTCAGTAGTGAAAGCTGGAGCTGATCTCCTGAAGCTTTGTGTGAGGGGAATGTGCTCAAACAAAACACCAGCATCAGCAAAGCCTAGGCTGGGATTGTCAACGCGTGTGTGCTGGAGCTCAGCCCAAACAACCCAACATATGCCTCTCCCATTACTAAACTAAATTAAATAACTACATTCCTACACAGCGAGTGTCTCTTTGTTATATATTTCCATCTTACTGCTTTTCTGACACAGATATTTGAATCTCAGTGAGAGTTTCTGTGGTTATTGTGGAGAGAGATAAGACTGGTCTCTGTTATCATTCAATAAACCCAAACAATAATTAAGCAGATCTCAGAACAAAGAGAGAGTTCCTGAGGACCTTTACACTGGAAGAGTGTCTCAAATCTCACATCAGGATTGCGTTAGCCTGTGCCAAGGTGTGCCATGCTTGTGAAGGCTTCACAAACACATAATTAGAGGTCATAAAATCTCAGATTACTACATTATAAAGGTAAAAAAACTCTTTTAAAAAGACCTGCACTGACTAATAAACATTGGAGACTGCAGCACAAGATTGCAACTTATTTTAAAATACCAACTAAAGTAGGAGTAACACTTTACAATAAGGTTCATTAGTTAATGTAGGCTATTGGCTAACCATTTGTTACAGTATTTGTTAATCTTTGTTAGTGTTTGTTAAATAAAAATGCAGCTGGTCATTGTTTGTTCACAGTGCATCAACTAAAGTTAACAGGTTACAAAATACAATCGTGAGAATAAACTCATTATATTTCAAGAAAAAAGTCAAAATACAATCTTGGGAATAAACTCATTAAACATCGAGAATAAAGTTAAGTGTTTTGAGGAAAAACTCGTTAAATTCCGAGAAAAAAGTCCAAATACAATCTCAAGAATAAACACATATATCGAGAATAAAGTCGTTGTGTTTCGAGGAAAAACTCGTTAAATTCCGAGAAAAAAGTCGAAATTCAATCTCAAGAATAAACTCATATATCGAGAATAAAGTCGGTGTTTTGAGGGAAAAAACGGTTAAATTTCGAGAAAAAAGAGAGAAAAGTATTAGTTAGTAAATGTTGAAATTAACATAAACAAAAATGAATAAATGTTGTAGCCTATCCGTGCAGTTCATGCTAATTACCGTAGTTAACTCATGTTAACTAATGAACCTTATTGTAAAGTAGCCTATAGGCTATTTATGATTGCATTTGTTTTAAAAAATAAAATAAAATAAAAAGTTGGTAAAAAAAGGCTCACCTGTCATGAGAGAGTAATAGTTGGGATAGGACAGACTGGGGAAATCTGGAGTGAGATAATCCACTTTTACACCGTTTTCCACGATCTCTCTGAATCCCGACAGGTTTTGTAAATCGTCCATGTAATCATAACGGAATCCATCGATGAGAAACACCAGGAGTTTGCGGTTAGCGTCGCAGCATCGCGACAGGAGGAGGATAAACGCGACGCTGATGTTCAACGCGACGCGAGTCATGATGAAGCTGAAGCCGAACTGACGGAGAGAAGAAGAGGCTCGATCATCTGATGATTCAGGAGAACTCTCCGGCACAGTGGGCGTGTGTGTGTGTGTGTGTGTGTGTGTAGAGAGAGAGTCCACTCCACACACACACTGGTTAGAGTGGTTCCCAACCTTTTTTGTCTGTGACCGCCTTTTTCCCCAAGAAAATATTTTAGGGCCCCCTTCACATTTAATGATATTATCGCTCTTGTAAAATTCCAGCAAGGATAACAAAATGTGTGGGTTTTTTGTTTTTTTTTCAAACAAACGGTAGCCTATGTTTAAATGCACAAATAGCCTATAATATTGAAAATACAATGACTAAAACATCAGTAGGCCCTTTGTAATTTAACAATGTAAGCCTAGGAGAAGCCTATTAATCGGCCATATTTGAAATGCAAAAATAAAAATATTCACACCGGTGTTTAGGTTAAAAAAAGAATATCTGCTATTAAATGACTGTTGACTGTTGGCTTTATTTTTTACGCTTTTGGCGCTATAGCGAGCGATAATAAACTTGAATTTGTTAACAGAATGCGTCTTTCGGAAAGAACAATGTAGCCGGAACTACTTCTCTCTGTGTACGTCTATGACGAGTCACGCAGGTACTGTAGTACTCCGCAGCGGCAGCGATCCGAACCGGTGTAAAATAGTCCCAATGTAAACACTTATTATAGGTGTACCATAGTGGTTCAGGATAAGACAAAAACACGGATTGGAAAATGGATTCATGATGAACTCACTCATTATATAAATTTTGTAAATTTTGAACTGAAAAAAGTTAAGGACTTTTATTTAATGCTCATTGCTCAAACCTTCGAAATATGCCGCGACCCTCCACAGAGCTCGCTGAGGCCCCCTTGTGGGCCGGTTGGGAACCGATGGACTACTAGACGGATCCTTCAGGGGGACTTTTTTTTTCTTTTCTATTTTTTCTTGCGTAAAAATCCCATATTTTTCCTAAAAATCCCGTATTTTTACGTAATAATGCTGGCAACTTTGGTTGCCAGAACAATTCTGTTAAAAATACATTAAAACTGCAATCACCTTTACATAAATTAACCGTATTTCATTTTCTGAAATTTGTTGATATACCAACCTTTTGAAAAATTGATTTCGGTTTGGTACCATTAATACACAAGCGCATTAATAACACCACATAGACAACATTACAAGCTGGATTTTCACCACAGACTTTTTAAGTTACATCTAATTTGACAACATGAAAGCAAACAGACTGATTGCCCCTCGACTAATCACTAGTTTGTCATACTAGTAGTCACATAATTACTATTAAACTCTACAATTTACAATACAAAAAAGAGGATTCTCAACTCCCTCAATTATGCACAACGAGCAGAATCTGTTTATCTTCCATTCAAGGATTAATGAATGCAAATTGGCCGATTTGAACTCAAATGAACCTCAACAAACTCCTTTTCATACCCAGCTGAAAGGAAAGCTGGTCACTTGAGCTCGCTGTTGTTGTCACGATGGGCCTCTGTTTTGTCCACGACGTTTCCGTTCACGAACATATTTACAACCTCATTCATTTCTCCTGTTTAGAGGAGCATCATGTAGCTTACAAAACACTCTCGGCCTGGAAACTCTTGGCCTTCAGTTTACACACTCTGTACAGCACTGACCTCTCGTGTCTGAAAGCTAGTAAAGCAGAAATATTACAAACAAACTGTAGTGTGTTTAGTCCGCCACTGGGTTGTGCAATAACCTTAACTTTATACCTCGTTCAACTGTTAAACCTGCTAAATAGGCTTTACACGAATACATTCATCTGTTACTGAGGGGAATTACACCTGTTGACTTGTCTTGGATCGTGTAAAGTTTAGTTGTGCTGTCAAAATATTTAAATAAATAAATAAATAAATAAATAAATAAATGAAATAACATACACATACGCGGAGACTTAGACGAAAAAAAACATACGGATAATTCACCATGAGAATATACGAGTATATTAATCATGTAGGAAACAAACTACACTAATAAAGTAAATAAGAATGCGTTTTAGACATTTATATCTGTCCCTAACGGTGGAATTATTGATCTTCCATTTAACTTATTTTGTTTTATAAATGGTTTATTACCCGAGCTTGACTACTTAGTTATTTCCCTATCAAAGATTTTCTACATTTCATGATTTTATGGTCAAAAGGCATTAAATACCAGGAATGATACTCATTCATATAATGTTTTAATAGTCAGTTAATCTCGCAGAATCTCTTCTCGTCTCTGATGATGTGGGCGGGGCTATAACCTGTCGCTCACATGAGATCAGCCAATAGCAAACTACAACCATCCAGACATAATCAAGCCCCGCCCACATTTGTTATTGTCCCAGAAGCGTTTCAAGAGCCATGAGAAACTAATTCGAACGAACTCTAAAAATAACAGCAACATTTAGCTCCAAACTATGTTTAAAAAACTGGTATGAATTTTTGACCGTCCCTTTTTAGCACATTTACATCTATATTTTAGAGATATTTAAAATAGTTAAATCTAAACATTAAATGTTACACTTAAATGTTAAATATTAAACCTAAATCTAAATGTTAAATCCAAATCTAAATATTAAATCTGAATATAAATGTTAAATAAATGTTAAATCTAAATGTAAATGCTAAATCTAAATGTTAAATCTAAATCTAAATGTTAAATATTTAAATGTTAAATGTAAATGCTAAATATAAATCTAAATATTGAATATAAATGTTAAATCTTAATTTAAATGTTTCGGGTTAAACTAAATTAAAAATGCTGGTAATCGGAAGTGCCAAAATAAAAGCTCGAGGAGGTCAGTGTTTATAGTGTCAAATAACGAATAAAAACCATCTCATCTGTGGAAATGGATTATCGCGATAACAACCTAAAATAATAATTCGTTTGACATTTTAGCCGAGCAGAAAGCAGCTCTGCTGGCCTTTTTGCAAGCGAACGTGACAGATAAATTTTAAAAAAAGATTTCATAAAAGTGACACTAACCTCAAAGTTGCCTACTCTCCAAATACAGTTTCTCCAAACGAGTATATTATTTTAGGTAGTCATTATCGCGATAATCCATGCCCAAGAGTGCATTTCCCCGGATGAGATGGTTTTTATACTGACTTCATCGAGCTTTTATTATGGCACTTCCGGTTACCAGCAATTTTCGCTAAATATTTAGGCCTAGATTCAACATTTAGATTTATATTTAACATTTAGATTTAGATTCAACATTTAGATTTAACATATATACTTAACATTTATATTTAGATTTAACATTTATATTTAGATTTAACATTTACATTTATATTTAACATTTAGATTTGGATTTAAGATTTAGATTTAACATTTAAGTGTAACATTTAATATTTAGATTTAACTATTTAAAATATCTCTAAGTTGACAAATATAGATGTAAATGTGCTAAAAAGTGACTGTCAACAATTCTTACCAGTTTTTTAAACATAGTTTGAAGCTAATTGTGACAAAATGTTGCTGTTATTTTCAGAGTGAGCCGCTTTACAAACGGCGCCCCATATAAAACAACCATGGAAAATGACTCAAATACAAAAACACAACCAGACCAAGTGATTCTCTTTAATGTCTTCAGTACAGACACACAGCAAACAACACAACTCTGGCCCAAAACAGTGTAGTCTGTCATTTATTCTCATGATCACGTGATTTTCATACACCAGAATCATTACAGAAGCCCTTGAATGTGTATAAAGATCGCACACATTATCCGGGACTTGAATACACAGCTGTAGACGCACACAAGACAAGCAGCACACACATATATATACACACACACATCTTTTTATGTTCACATACAGTAGAAAGAGACACATTAAAAAGATTACATTTTTCTTTAAAAAATAAAAATCATAAAAACAAGTGCTTTCGTCATAAAAACCACTAATTCACACAGGATTTCTTACATCACAGGGCCTATAAATGTAAAACGCCATTGCATAAAGGTATAAAAATATATCGGCTCGCACTGAAGGTCTTAAGATAAGTTAATATTATGCTGTTTATGTGCATATGTGGTGAAACGTCATGATTGCGAGCTACTAAAGTCACTGATTCCTCTCCATAAGGTGCTCGGGCGGCTAAAGGCAATTAGGCAACGATCCCTCCTATTTACACGTTCAGAATGGCTTACGGACTCCCTGAATTTCAGCTCACGTGTCACTTCCTGTTTGGGAGGATGCGGTTCGGCTCCCGTGGGATGGTCCACGTGTGTCCCGTGAGCTCATAGGTCCTTTATTAAAATGGCTGATAGTGTTCTCCACGCGTCCACCTCGGGTTTGGTCATCAGCAACTCTTGACGGAGGACTTGGACACGTCGGGGGTCTTCATGATGACGCTGGCGCGGCTCTCGTGGGCCGCCGGCGCGCCCGAGGGTCCCGGCGGGAGGGGGGATGAGGGGAAAGGGTTGTCCCAGGACGTGCCACCGGGGAAGGGGGCGGAGTCTCGGACGGTGGTTATCTTGAAGTTGGGCTTGTCGGGAGAGATGAAGGAGGACATGCCGGGAAGGGCCATCCGCTTCTTGTCTTCGAGTCCGAACAGTGAGGCCTGGAGGCGCTGCGGGAAACACAAAAGCACCGTCAGGGATCATATCGCATATATGGACACTACAAATACTCCGATTAAACCAGCACAATCTTTTAGACATCGGAGAAAATGTGTAAAAAAATTATTACGTTTCTATTACTTAAATGTAAAATTTTGCATGCATTATTTTAATCAAAATTTTAATTGATCTATTATATGTATTTATTATTTAGGCATTTTCATTCTTTTTTTATTTAAATAAATCTTTAAATATTCTTATTTATTATAAACAAATGTTTTAGTTGTGTATTTGCTTTCATTTTATTAATTTATTTGTTTTTACACTGTTTTAAAATCAGTTTGCATTTATTAAATAAAAATTTAGTTTAATCCCATTATTTATTTTTTAAAATTTAAATACAGATTTAAATATTTCTTTACTAAAATAAATATTTATTTATCATAATTAAATGTTTCATTTTAGTTATTAATTTATTTTTCCTTTTTGCACTTATTTAAAAATCAATTTGCATTCATTAAATGTAATGCATTATTTTAATCAAAATTTAGTTTATTCTATTATAATTATATATTGATTATTTTATTATTTACATAATTTTAAAATCAATTAACATTTATTTTTAATAAAATGCAGTTTTTTTTATTTTTAATTAAAATTGTTTCAAAATCTATTATATTTATTTATTTATTTATTTATTATTTAGGCATTTTTATTTTTCATTTAAATAAATATTTAAATATTTTGTATTAAAATATCTATTTATTTGTTATAATCAAATGTTTTAGTTATGTATTTCCCTTCATTTGTTTTATTATTTTATAAGTTTTTATACTGTTTTAAAATCAGTTTGCATTTATTTAATAAAAATTTAGTTTAATCCCATTATTATTTTACACATTTTTATTTATTTAAATATTTCTTTACTAAAATAAATATTTCTTTATTATAATGAAATGTTTTTAGATATGCATTTACTTTATTTTTATTTATTAATTTATTTTTCCTTTTTGCACTTATTTAAAATCAATTTGAATTTAATAAATGTAAATGTAATTTTAATCAAAATTTAGTTTATTCTATTATAATTATATATTATTATTTTATTATTTACACAATTTTAAAATCAATTAAAATTTATTTTTAATAAAATGTAAAAATTCTGTTTAATCTCATAGTTATTTATTTTAGGCTTTTTTATTAATTTACTTTTTATTTTAATAAATCAATATTATTATTAAAATGTCTATTTATTAAAACAATAAACCTTTTACTTTACTTTCATTTTATTTGTATTACTTTATTAGTTTTTACACTGTTTTCCTCTAGACTGGCTTTCAGCCTCCGGGGTCCAGGACCCGTTTGAAAACCCCAGTGAACTGTGAACATGCAGATGTGTTGCTAAATCGTTTTAAAGGCGTGAGTGTGTTTTTGACAGTAACTGAGCATCAGTGTCGTGATCCAGAGCACAAAGATCTGTCAATATTCCTCTAACCAGGAAACATCACGATATTTTCATGAATTACAACCTGAAGTTATGTCATAAACACACACACACACCACACACACACTTCCTTCTGTTCAGATTACGATAATCCCCGCCACATACACCACTTCCGCTTCATGCCTTTCATTGTTCTCTCTAGAAAGACGTTAGTTGGCGTCCTCACACTCAGTGTTTCTGACAGCTCTCAGATCAGTGATTATTTACAGCTGCTATTGTTTCACTGGCAGAGTTACGGCGACACGTCGACTATCACACACTGCAGATCCGCACGCTTCCTGACGACACACACTCCCCATATGAAACCCGAGGACACACACCTCCATAGGGCTTTGAGAAGCCAAACATCAGAATAAAGACAAGATATAAACCGCTGATATTTGATAAATTTATGTAAAATCGGTTTATATATATATATATATATATACATACACACACACACACAAATATATATATATATATATCTTTTTTAGTCATTTTTTATTTATTACGAAAATCGGATTTTATATATATATATATATATATATATATATATATATATATATATATATATATATATATATATATATATATTTGGGCTGTCAAAACAATTAATTGCGATTAATTGCATCCAAAATAAAAGTTTGTGTTTACATAATATATGTGGGTGCACTGTGTATAATTATTATATATATATATATATATATAAACACACACACATGCTTGTATATATTTAAGAAATATTTTCATGTATATTCTGTTTATAGATTTATATATAATTTATATTATACATAAATATAAATATTTTATATATAAATAATATATTTTTTTCTTAAATATATACATGCATGTGTGTGTTTATATATACAAAATAATTATACACAGTGCACCCATATATATTATGTAAACACAAACTTTTATTTTGGATGCAATTAATCGTTTTGACAGCCCTAATATATATATATATATATATATATATCCTTTTAGTAATTTTTTATTTATTACGAAATTATATTAATATAATTTAAAATATGCTGTCCATTGTAAGATTAAATCTATTATAATTATATATTAATTGAAATCAATTTGTATTATTTGGTTTTCGATATATATAATATCCATATATATTCTATTTATCTATCAAAATTAGAATTATTACAATTATTTATGTTTCTAAATTATACATTTTTTATACATATAAATCAATTTGTTATTTATTTATTGTATTATTTGTTGTGTGTGCTTGAGTGTGTGACAGTAAGTGTGAGTGAGTGAGTGTAAGTGAGTGTGTGAGTGAGTGAGTGTGTGCGTGCTCTCTCTCTCTCTCTCTCTCTCTCTCTCTCTCTCTCTCTGCGTCACAGCTCTGAGGTTCAGGAACCGAAAACAGCGGCTCGATGTCACACACACACACACACACACACACAGATCCACGTGTGGACACACACCGAGCGCTCGCAAACGGGAACTAGGAAAAGCCACAATCTCAGGCATCAAACATTAAATCACAAGACCAGGCATTTAAAACATCGACATTAATTGTATGGCTTCCAGTGTGTGTGTGTGTGTGTGTGTGTGTGTGTGCTGCTTTCAACACATCTGTCTTCCAAGTGGACTAACCTCTCTCCCAGCAGATCTAATGTGTGTGTGTGTGTGCTTTAAAAATAGACTTAAAAATGACTCATCATCTCACACTTTTTGCCACAATTAAAGAATTCCACCTTAATTTGACTGTAAGAAGCACACAACGCTAACAGGAACTGGGTCAAATTGTCCAAGCATTTAGCGTAGTTGTGTTTGGAGATGATGATAGTGATGAATCAGAGTCTATTGTGCAACACCAGAAATTGTAAAACAAAAAACAAGAGAGAACTTGAAAATATTAATAAGTGATTATGCTGTAGTCAGTGTGAGCTCTTTTGATTTTACTATCTGTTTTTTTTTTGTTTCCGCCACAGAATAAAATGTAATTAAAGAAAAAAAAAAATCACAGAATGTTTATATCTCACAATTCTGACTTTGTATCTCACAATTCTGACTTTAAAATACACAATTCTGACTTTTTAACACACAATTCATAGTAATAAAGTCAGAATTGTGAGATAAAAAGTTGCAATTATCTTTTAAAATGTTTTATTCTGTGGCGTAAACAAGCGTATGTAGCTGTAGTTCACCTTTTTTGCCCATTAATATCAGATAAATACCATAACCAGGTTTAATATTTTGTTCTAACCTCAAATGTAAAAAAATATATATATTTTCCTCATATTTAATGGTTTAACCAAACTTATAGGATCATTAAAAACAAATATCCCTTACTATTACCCACAACTGTATATTAACCTACACATAATGAATGCTTTTTGTAATGCATTCACAATGCAAAACAAGTTGTTATGCACAAAATGCACTTTTACAAAACATTTTTTGCAACATATTTCTGCATCAACCTTCTATCCTTCACCTAAAACGGCTCACGGTTAAACTGTGTGTTTATATTGTTTGTTTGTGAACAGCCAAATAGATTTATACAGTAAGCTACAGTTGGTTTATATAGATCTGACACGCTAATTATAAAACATTACACTGAGGAAATGACCCGAGACTAGTTTACTCAAACCAGCTGTGCCAGCGCTCGCTCAGAGCATCACAGTATCACACACAAGAAGCCGACGTGAACGAGCGCTCGGATTAGACAAACGACTGAGCAAACAGTTGAGCGCTTTAAAGGTAACCCTCAACGGCCACAACAAGCCTTTCACAGCCTCGAGACACACACAGACGTCCTCTATGCACATATGCAAATGCCAGTTTGTGTTGCTGTGTGTTCAGTACAAGAGGGCGATAGAGTTTTCTTTAAATGTCTGTGCCGTCAAATCGATACACTCTCAGAAAAAAAGGCACAAAAGCTGTCACTGGGGCTGGACCTTTTCAAAAGGTACACTTTTGTACCTAAAGGGTGCATATCGGTACCTTAAATGGTACAAATTAGCACCTAAAATGTACCTATCAACACTTAAACTGTACATATTAGCACCTAAATTGTACATATCAACACCTAAAATATACATATTAGTACCTAAAATGTACATATCAACACTTAAAATGTACATATGAGCACCTAAAATGTATATATCAACACTTAAAATGTACATATTAGCACCTAAAATGTACATATTAGTACCTAAAATGTACATATTAGTACCTAAAATGTATATATCAACACTTAAAATGTACATATTAGTACCTAAAATGTACATATCAACACTTAAAATATACATGTTAGCAACTAAAATGTACATATCAACACTTAAAATGTACATATCAACACCTAAAATGTACATATTAGCATTTAAAATGTACATATTAGTACCTAAACTGTACATATTAGCACATAATATATATATATATATATATATATATATATATATATATATCAACACTTAAAATGTACATATTAGCACCTGAAATGTACATATTAGTACCTAAAATGGACAAAAGTTTACCTTTTGAAAAGGTACAGCCCCAGTGACAGCTTTCGTACCTTTTTTCTGAGAGTGTAAGCTACAAACATACCGGTATTCTCCTCAAGCTATACAAGCATGACGTTTATATGATAGCGCCTCTTGTGGCAATGCTGAGAATGCAGCTCACATTTACGTTTTAAAAGAAATGAAGGTTTTTGATGAAAACATTCCAGGATTTTCTCCATATAATGGACTTCAATGGGGTCCAAACGGTTCAAGGTCCAAATGAGAGTTTCAGTGCAGCTTCAAAGGGCTTTAAACGACACCAGACGATGAATAAGAGTCTTATCTAGCGAAACGATCGCTTATTTCAAAAATAAATACAAAAGTTTAAGTTTTATAAGCTCAAATGCTCGTCTTGCTCTGTTCTGTGATGCGCGTTCGTGACTCTCCTGTTCACCAAAATGAACGAATCCTTTTTTCGAGTCATTTTTGAAATGAGCGATGGTTTCGCTAGATAAGACCCTTATTCATCATCTGGTGTCGTTTAAAGCCCTTTGAAGCTGCACTGAAACTCTCATTTGGACCTTGAACCGTTTGGTCCCCATTGAAGTCCATTATATGGAGAAAATCCTGGAATGTTTTCATTCAAAACTGTCATTTCTTTTCGACTGAAGAAAGAAGAACATGATGAAGTGGGCGGGGCTTTAACCTGTCACTCACATGAGATCAGCCAATAGCAAACCACAACCATCCAATCAAATCCCCACAGACAAAATCAAGCCCCGCCCACATCTGTTCTTTTCCCAGAAGCGTTTCACTGAGATATTCAGAACAATAGACCACAACTTCTTTCATACCAACTTTAAGTGCACTGTCATTGTGTGAACTCAACCGTCAGAGTGTGTTTTGGCCGTTAACCACAATTCAGTTCTTCACAAGCCCTGAGGCAGTCGCATTAAACCAACAAACCTGTACACAAAAGGATTCTGGGAATTGCTTGTACACACCCATTAAAAGCACTCTTCGTTAGGTTACTTCTTTCACTGCATTAACAATGCTGTCTTGTAGTTTTTTTAATAGTATTTTTGCACATACCTCTTTGGAGTCTTCCTCGCTGGCGCTGTCTGTGTCGCTCTCTGCTGGAAGACAAAAGAAAACCAATCAGATTAATCAGGGATTTCCTGACTGACAGGTTATCGGATATGGGTGGATAAAACAAAACCACTCGACGGTTTGTAAACCATGGATATCCAACACTTACAGGTTTGGAAAGTTTTAACGGATGACTGACTGACAGATACAGATATTTTTTAGTGTGTTTGACCATGAAAACGCTCCAGTTCTGTTTCTGAACTCCTGAAACGCCTCCATCGTAGTCTCGAGTTTCTCCCGGGAACGAACACGTCACAATATTCCTCATTATAATAATTCATGCGCAGAATAAAGGGGCGGGGCCTGGTTGAGATAGTTAGTAGTGTGTTAAACTGGCCGTTATGGGAAGGGGCGGGACTTTCCCAAACACACTCGAAGCGCTCGACCAATCACAGCGCACTGATCCAGCCGACCAATCAGAGCACAGTGTGCTTTCAGAAGGAGGAGACAGGAAGTAAACAGAGCGTTACTGACAGACTGGGAAGAGAGGAGCCGCAACCATGGAGAATATGAGGAGAATAATCAAAACCTGAAACACATCAAGACTCTGTAAATGGTGTAGTAAGGGCTTTTTAAAGTGTTGTGGAGATACTGGACAATATAAATCATAAAAACAAGCTCGTGTTTACCATAAATATCTCAACACTTCATCTAGTAAAACCATCACTTTAAGCCCCAGGCACATCTGAGAACAAAAAAAACACAGTATTGTTGATTGGAAAACACGGAACAACAGGATATGAGTCAACATTCCCGTCCGTGTGCAAACACACCGACATGAGATACCGAACGAGTGTTCATAAGCCAAGCCCCACGTTTCCAACAACGACTTCATCCCACATTCAACACGGTCAAACACGACAGAGAGAAGTATTAAACGACTGCAGGAAGTCATTTGCATTCCTTACTGGTAACTCGCTCCCATTGGGAAAAGATGAAGCTCTTTGGGAAACGCTGTGACTAGTGTAAGCTTGGATCTAGTAGTGTTGGTAGCAGCAGCGAGTCCGTGCCACAGTCGGAAAGAGTGTTACATAATAGGTGGTAGAGCTATTACTATTACTCGTTTACAGTTAGGGACTGAGTATTAAAAGGTACATATCATTCATTTTACCTATAAATCATACATTTGTGGTCTATATAAAGCATAACTGGAATGATTGGGTCTGAATTCCTCATTATAATAGCTCCACGGGCCCCTTTTCTGATGCGCGTCTGTGAGAGACCCGTTTCAAAGCGGCCCCTTTAAATAAAATGGAGTTGCGTCTTTCCCCGCCCGCTCTCCAGGTCGCTGAGTTCACAGTTCACACTCGGTTCAACTCCCCGCGTTCGGCCATTATTGTAGTTTGATATATACGATTATATACTATAGCTCCAAAGAACATTTTTAGTCACTCGTTAACAAAATGTCAACAACGGAAGACTTGTCCATCAAGCCTTAACGTTACATATTCGAGCCAGAGCGAGCGATTTGAAAAAGACGACGACGAACCTGCAGAACAACGTCTTCATATGGATGCAGTGGTATGTAACGTTAAGTTAACTATGTTGTGTTATTAGTGAAAGTCGATTATTTCTCTTGTTAAAACAAGCACACTGACAAGATAAATGACTGCGGTCTAATCTTACCACTAAAAATCTGTATTATAATAACTTACGTGTAGAAAAGTATCAGAAAACACAGCAGCTAAATGAATTTACCCCTCGTTCAGACGAAGTCGATCGGCAAACCCTTCTTTATACTGGCGGAGGTTGTTGAAGTGGGAATCCTTGAAGTGCTTCAGGTCACTAAATCCAAGAAACGAACATTTTGACTAGCCCTCTCGTAACTTCTGCATCATTGAGCTTGGACTACAAAATCGGAGCGAGAAATAATAATGGCGGATTGCTCGAAGTGTTGGACCGGTAGTCGATGTCCTTATTTGGCAGTTCCGCTGCAAATACGGTGACGCGATAGTTCAAAAAACGTCATAGAGGACAGAAAAATCTGAACAGGTTGAAAAATATGAAAAAAAAAAAAAAAAAAAAAGGTTGAAAAATATGACCAAAACAGAATATAAAGATATAAACGAAGCACCTGAAGAGAATAATTTCATCTTTTCTGTACTTATAAACACTCCAAATATACAACAAAATGCATTTAAGGGCTAAAAAAGTGGAAAGAAAAAAGTCACCATGACCATTTTATGGAATATTGCTCATAAATGATTTATCCGTGCACATCATTATTGTTTTAATAATGTTGAATCAGAATAGCTTTCTTCTCTGGTGATGTGGGCGGAGCTATAACCCGTCACTCACATGAGATCAGCCAATCGCAAACCACAACCATCCAATCAAATCTAAATTAAATCCGTCAATTTATAAGAATTAGTTTTACCATCTCTTTATGAACTTTTTGAAGCTTTTATTTCGATTCTGCTTTGAACGTTAATTTTTGGCAATTCGGATTTTGTAGGGGAAAAAAGTCAGATTTGTGGGGTATAAATTTACCATTGCAAGAAAAAGTCAGAATTGTGAGTTTATATCTCGCAATATTAACTTTATAACTTGCAATTGCGGAGAAAAAGTCAAAATTGCCGGATATAAACAGTTCAGAGAAAAAAAATTGTTATATCGCGCAATTTGGATTTAAATAAAAATTTTTTTTTTAAAAAATTCAAATTTAAATAACTTGCAATTGCGAAAAAGTCTAAATTGTGAGATATGAATTTATCGATTCCTAATTTCGATTTCAATAAGGTAAAAAAAACATTTAGTCTTATCGCAAAACATTTAACTGAAGCTGAATACCACGAAAGAAGGTTAAATAACACTTGCACAACTAGCCGAACTAATATGAATATCAAGCATTATTAAAGACAAGTAAACAAAAAATTAGCAAATCGCAACAAATAGATGAAACTGAACAAAGATACGATTGAAATAAACAGTGATTAACTGTAACTGTATTGTAAAATAACACTGCACTTTATGATTAAAATATACATTCGATATTTTAAGCATTTTCACTCTTTAATTGTTTGATTAGTGTTAAGGCAGGAATATTAGTGCTGTCACTTTAAGAGCCGTCCAATATAGTTACACACACACACACACACACACACACACATATGCCAAAGCACAAAAAAAATGAAACGAGTCAAAGATATATTAAAAATACTCACAAAAGGAATTGATAAGAAGAATCGAAATCGATTTTCCCAATCTTACTCAAAGCGTTAGCTGCGCAGCTGTCAATGGAGGAACAGAAATCTCTCAGATTTGATCAAAAAGATATTAATTAGTGTTTTTCGAAGACGAACAAAAGTCTTACGGGTTTGGAACGAAACGAGGGAGAGTAAATAATGACAGAAGTTTCATTTTTGTGGGGAATTAACCCTTTAAACACTTGAGTGCACACACACACACACACAGCTGGACTCAGACTACAGTGAATCAGGTGTGTGTTCTGGCCTCAGCGTTACACATTAACTCCGTTACAGTACAGAAGTACGGCCGGCGTGACGCAGACGCGTGTCCTTGAGACGAGGGCCTGATCTCTAATGGACATTGAACAACACGACCAACACACACACACACACCTCAACGCCTCAAAACACGATTCGAGAGGAGACTCAAGCTCATTTTGCATTTAAAATTAAGATCTTTTTCTCAAATAAGGAGAGAAAAATAATATTTTCTTTCTTTTCCAGTAAAAAAATATCTAAACATTGTTAAAATACAGATACATTTACTTGAATTATCAAGCATTGGGGTCAAAATAAACTTCAAAAATTCAAAAAGAAGATTATTTTTTTGAGCCCGTTGGCAGATATTTAGTCAAATCTATCAGAATTAAGTGAGTTTTACAGAAAACAAGACTAAACATGTCATTTTGTTTCTCAAGTAATTGCATCTTGATGAAACTTTGTATCTAATTTGCAATAAATGATTTGCTTCCTCGTGTTTTCCAGCACAAATAAAGATAGTACAGTGACCTAAGATATTAAGTCTTGTGGTCTGAAATATTTATAAAAAATAAAGTTTGTTTATGCCTTAAAACAAAAACAAAAATATGAAAATTAACTTTTAAGCAAACTCAGACTATATATATTTCTCAAGTAAATGTCTCTTGAGGTGAGAATGTTTCTAATGCTGGTTTGTTTGTTCACAAACACAAGAAGGGCTGATTGATTGTGGCAAATTTCATAATTATGATTATTTTTGTCAATATTGTAATACTATGAGTGGGTCACATGACCAAACCTTATACAAGTAGTTTATTTAACGATAGCAGTGTATATCAAGTATATATTTGTGGGATATAAGGTTGCAATGACATAAAAATTTTAGATAGCAGTGAAACTTGACAATTCTTGATATTAATTTCGATAGAACGGCTAATAAAGCAAGTAAAAAAAGTCATCAAAAAAATTGTAAAAAAATAAGTAAACCGTCAGTATTACAATAAAAGAAGGGAAATTACAAACAATAGTCATTTTCATAACTATTTTCTCTAAATTGAGATATAAACTCGCACCTGCAAGTTATTAAGTCAGAATTGCAACTTTATTTCTAAGAATTGTGACTTTATATTTCATAATTCAAAATATATAATCACAAATCTCACTTTTTTTTCCTCAAAATTGCAATCTTGCAATTTTTATCTTTCATCTGCGACTTTATATCTCGCAACTTGCAATTGCCCAAAAAAAAAGTCATAATTGCATGATGCAAACTCACAGAATTCATATAAAACAACTTTATATCTCGCAATTTGGACTATATAACTTTATATAAGCAATTTCAAAAAAGTCTAAATTGTGAGACATAAAGTTTCAGAGTATAAACTCGCAATTGTAAATTTATATCTCTCAATTCTGAGATAAAAAGTCTAAATTATGAGATATAAAGGAACTGTATATCTTGCAATGCGGACTTTATAATTTGCGTTTGCGAAAAAAGTTGAAATTGAATGTTCATTTTTGGTTATCCGGATTTTTTAGGGGAAAAAAAGTCAGATTTGTGGGGTACAAATTAGCAATTGCAAGAAAAAGTCAGAATTGTGAGTTTATATCTCGCAATTTGGACTATATAACTTGCAATTGTGCGAAAAAGTCTAAATTGTGAGATATAAATTTTCTGAGCATAAAATCGCAATTGCAAGTTTATATCTCTCAATTCTGAGAAAAAAGTCAGAATTATGAGATATAAAACAATTTTATTTCTCGCAATTTGGACTATGACTTGCAATTGTGGAAAAAAAGTCAAAATTGAATATTCATATTTTGCAATGCAGATTTTTAACGTACAATTGAGGGGAAAAAGTCAGATTTGTGGGGTATAAATTAGCAATTGCAAGAAAATTCAGAATTGTGAGTTTATATCTCGCAATATTAACTTTATAACTTAAAATTGCGGAAAAAAGTAAAAATTGCATGGTATAATCAGTTCTGAGGAAAAAAAAATCCGAATTATGAGATATAAAAAAACTTTATATCTTGCAATGCAAACTATATGACTTGAAATTGCGAAAAAAATCCAAATTTAACGGTTAATTTTTTGCAATTCGGATTTTTAACATACAATTGAGGGAAAAAAAGTCAGATTTGTGGGATATAAATTAGCAATTGCAAGAAAAAGTCAGAATTGTGAGTTTATATCTCGCAATATTAACTTTATAACTTGCGATTTGGACTTTAAAACTTGCAATTGCGAAAAAAGTCCAGATTAAACGTTTATATTTTGCAATTCAACCAACCTCCGTACGAGGAGACGGGGGAGATCTGCAGGGGGTAGAGGTCGCGGAGGTCGCTGGAGGTCACGGCCTGATCCTCGTTCTCCGTCACCACCTCGATGGTCTGACACACGTCCGGGAGATCGTTGATGATCAGGTGGTCGTCCCGCCCGTCAGCCTCTGAGGAACGGCAAGAGGGAAGAGAGAGTGAATATGGAGAACAGTGAAGTGGGAAGTGAGTGTGTGTAAGTCTGTATCTGTGTGAGATTTCATTGTTCACCGAGCACACATGCAGCTGAACTCGATTTCCCATGACTCCATAACGAAATGATGCAGTGGAAACCATGTTAAAAACAAATTAACCGGCTGAAAGGCTTTTTTGTAAATGAATTACGTTGCTGTTGGTCTTTTGCTTTGCCAATTCAATGTGTATCGCAAACCTCGGCTCATATCAAAGCTGACCTGCAAAAACAAACACACACTGAGCTCACCTTTTACCCCGATAGTGTGCATTACTGAGAATAAACACAGAAACAAGGAGATCTGGATAAACAGGTTTGTGACAGTCGTGGGATCATATCACGTCCTAAATATTAAAGGATGAATCTTGTGTTGATGAATATGTTCAAGTCATATTATTACAACTAGTTTTTTTTTTTAAAATAAATGTTTTGCATAAAGTGCATGTCATTTGTGTACTGAATATAATTTGTGTTGATTTTTATTGTACAAAAATCCAATTTTTGGTCAATAAAATAAATCTGAAATAATAAAATAAAATATAAATATTTGTTGAATATTACGAAATGAAAAATTGGTGGGGAAAAAAAATCACGAAAAAAAAAACTAAATTAATGCAAATTTTTTTACTAAAATAATGCTAAAAATAAAAACTGAAATAGTATAATATAACATTAATTTTTGGTAACTGAAAACAATCTGAAATAATAAAATAAAATATAAATATTTGTTGAATATTACAAAATGAAAAAAAAAATCATGAAAAAAAAATCAATTAATGCATTTTTTTTTACTAAAATAATGATAAAAATAAAAACTGAAATAGTATAATATAACATTAATTTTTGGTAACTGAAATAAATCTGAAACAATAAAATAAAATATAAATATTTGTTGAATATTACGAAAAGAAAAAAAATCACGAAAAAAACTAAATTAATGCAATTTTTTTACTAAAATAATGATAAAAATAAAAACTGAAATAGTATAATATAACATTATTTTTTGCTAACTGAAATAAATCTGAAATAATAAAATAAAATATAAATATTTGTTGAATATTACGAAATGAAAAATTGGTGGCTTGAAAATGTTGAAGCACTGATATTATTACGTGGAAATAACAAAAAGTGAAATAAAACTGAATTAAATATAAATAGCAATATTTAATGACAAAAGCACATCACGAAAAAAAAATTAATGTGATTTTTTACTAAAATAATAATAATAAATAAAATAAACACTGAAATAATATAATATTAATTTTTGGTAACTGAAATAAATCTGAAATAATAAAACATAAATATTTGTTGAATATTATGAAACGAAAAAAAAATGTTGGCTTGGCAAATAAACTGAAATGTGTTTATGTTGAAGCACTACATTCATTATATGTGAAAACTAAAATTAAACATAAATAGCAGTATTATATGAGAAAAGCACAACAGGAAATTAAAATGAAACCTAAAAAACGAAAATTATTCAAAATATTAATAAAATGGTGATAAAACTAAAATAAAAAATAAAATAATATTAATTTACATCAATTAAAATTAATACAATTTTAGTATGGGAATTTGGTGGCTAAAAAAAGTAAGAATAATCCTAAAATAATATAAATGTCCTTTTCTGCTTTGATTATGGGGTGGAATTTGAGTTTCATATTTGATGTTGGTGTTTGAGAGAAAGGCTGTGAAGCGACGTATGTGTTTTATAATGTAGGTGAACTCGGACAGGAGAGGCACTGCAACATCAGGAGAAGCCTGAAGCATTCTGGGTATTTGCAGAAAGTGACTGAAGAACACTGAACAAACGCTGTTGTGTTTTCAAGGAGCCTTTCATATTCGCTCACACCACAAGTCATGCTTTTATTTAAGAGACTCCTAAGATAACCCTGAGAGAGAACACATTTAACACACTTATTATCAATAATACATTTTAATAAAATATTTTTAATTATATTTAATGAATGATTAATTATGATTAATAAATAAAAATATAAAATACACATTAAGTTTCTCTTTAAAAAAGCATGACATCAATGGCTCAATGTGTAGGTATTATTATTATTATTATTTTAATTATAATTCTTTGTATTTTTATATACAATATTTTTATATTATTATTATTATTTGTATTTTGTATCAAATATTTTGAGATTATTATTTTAATAAAACAACTAAATATTTGGGGGGGAAATTATACAACAAAATATTAAAATAAAAAAAATAAAAAGCAATTCACAAGTGTTTCAGGGGTATTTTAAAAAATAATATTTTGGTAATTATTTTAGAAATACATTTTTTTCAAATCATTTTCCCCCCCAAATTTTTGTTGTTGATATAATTATAATTAAGATAATAATCTCAAAATAATTGATACAAAATACAAAACATTATTATTAAAATAATAATAGCAATACCTACACATCAAGCCATTGAAAAGTGTTCATTTTCAGGGTTATTTTAAGTTGACATGAATTTTAATAAAACATAACAATAATATAATTATCTCCTAAGTTATCTTAGGAGGAGCATGTAATATAATATAATATAATTAGGGCTGTGCAAAAATGAATTGCGATTAATCACATCCAAAATAAAAGTCTGTGTTTACATAATATATTTGTGTGTGCTGTGTATAATTATTTTGTATATATAAATACGCACACATGCATGTATATATTTAAGAAAATGTGTTATTCATATATAAAATATTTATATTTATATAATATAGATTATGTATTTATATATATATATATATATATATATACAGAATTTAAGCGCAAATAATTCTTAAATATATACATCCATGCATAGGTATTTATATGTACAGCACACACAAATTTATTATGTAAACACAGACTTTTATTTTGGATGTGATTAATCGCAATTCATTTTTGCACAGCCCTAAATATAATCTAATATAATCTAATATAATCTAATAAAATAAAATATAATATAATATAATATAATATAATATAATATAATATAATATAATATAATATAATATAATATAATATAATATAATATAATATAATATAATAACCCTTTCAAATTCTGTCCAAAGCAGAAGTCATGATTTATTAAATATAATGTTAAACAGCCCTAAAACAAAACACTTGAATGGCTTGATGTGCATTTTATATTTGTATTTAGTATCATAATAACAACAAATTTGTATATATTGATTAAATCTATGTACCAAATATGATGGCGATTTGCATTTTTGGGTGAACTGTCCCTTTAAGTAATCATTTTTTTGGTTGAACTAGTGTCAATAAGTCCAGTTTTTAAGACACTCTTCATAATGGCGTCATTTATCGGTCAATTCAACATCTGAGAATCGCTACCTGGTAATGTGTAAAAGTATGAACAGGAAATAGTGTGGAGAACAGGTTCCACCTGTGTTGGGTCACATGACCGTGGGGTGCACAGGTGTGGCGGGTGGATCTGGACTGTACCTGTGCCGTAGTAATCCTCCTCCTGCTTGACGGTCACCGGGGACGAGCCGTTGCTGTTCTCCCAGCTGGAGGCCTCGGGACACTGCTTAACACACACACACACACACCTGAGTCGACTCGGATAACAACCTATACATCACTGAAGCTTTTCTGACTGCACACACAACAACACACACCCCAAAGTGAGAGTCCATACCTTCATCTTTTCTTCTTTTTCAGCAGCTCGCTTCTTTCCTGTGAGAAACACACACACACACACACACATCTAGATCAATGCATGCAAATCATGAAGTCCTTTTAAACCCCAAAATCAATATTTTCATATGTTACAGCATATATTATTTCATATATTATTGAAATTATATTTGCTATTTATAATTATATGATAATTATATATAATTAAATAAATACACACACATACATGTATATTTAAGAAAAAAAATATTTATATATAAAATATTTATATTTATATATAATATAAATTATATATAAATCTATATACAGTATATACATGAACATATTTCTTAAATATATACATGCATGTGTGTGTATTTATATATATAAAATAATTATACACAGTGCCCCCACATATATTATATGTAAACACAAACTTTTATTTTGGATGCGATTAATCGTTTGACAGCCCAAATTACTTAATTTAATTTCTTTATATTTTCTAACTGAATGTTATGGCTGTTGTTAGACCTACCTGAGGATCTTAAATAACTTGTGAAAATGTTGAAGTTTACAGAAAAGAAAAAAACATCATTATTGAGCTTTGCTGTACTAAAGGCAGAGCTAAAGCTGATATTAATAACAATTAATAATGAGATTTGATTAAATGCTGTTTTTTTTTTTTAACTTTCTATTCATCAATAAATCCTGAAAAAGTATCACAGGTTATAAAAAAAAAGATTAAGTTTCCAACATTGATAATGACAGTGATTTCTTTTTTTTTATTTTACAATTTTATTTAGTTCATTTTAAAAATCCATACTTTTTGACTGTGATTTGACAGTGATTGCTGAAGGATCATGTGACACTGAAGACTAGAGTAATGATGCTGGAAATTAAGCTTTGCATCACAGAAATAAATTATATTTTAAAGTATATTAGAAAAGAAAACCATTATTTTAAATTGTAATAATATTTCACAATAGTAATGTTTTACTGTATTTTCGATCAAATAAATGTAGGTTTGAAAATGGTAATGTTTCCAAACTTTAGACCGGTACTACATGTGTATATGTATAATTTTTGCATTACAATAATGATAAGTTGAAGAAAAAGGTATTATATTGTCCTGGAAATAATGTAGAAAAATTAATTAATTAATTAAAAAAATTGGAGGTAAAATATGACATATTTTCATCTCAGCTTTTGTGAGACACATCACTCAGACTAAGTGGGATAATAGCAGAATTATTATAGTTAACTAACACTAAAACCATGAAAAAAGTGTCACTTCAAATAAATTTAATTTATAAATTAAATTAAATTTACAAAATGTAAAAAAACCTTCAAACTTAATTTTCATGTAGTTTAAGTTCTACACAAATAACTAAACTGAAATAATAATTAATAAAAACTGTTTAAAAACAAACTAATGCAAATGTCAAAAACGCCAAAAAAAATGCCAAAACTTGAACTAAAATTAAAATGGCATCACTACAAATACCACTTGAGCGGTATGGTTTGAGTGGTATGGTTTCGTCATGCTTTGATCAGAGAAATGTCTTTAAACTCCACATCATCATGTCCAGGCATGTCTATAAAATAAAAGTGTGTGTCTGTGATGAAGTCAGTAGCAGTGTTTACATGGACCCAAATAACCCCGCTGGATCCGCACTCCTGAACCCTCATCCCGCAGCACCCTAAAGTTCAATAGGTGTCCATATAAACGAGAGGTGTCCATTGTGAACAAAAGTTCAGAAGGTGTCCGTGTAAACGTTGCTAGCGCCAGTGTGTGTGTGTGTTATGGACTGACCTCTCTTTGAGTGCCTCTCAGACGCTGACAGCATCTTGTAAACTCTGAAGGCGTTTGTTCCCTTTTTGATGCTTTTGTCCTTCACCTCTTCGATGTCGGGCAGGGAGTTCATGGCACAGCGGAAGTTTGCCTTCCATGTTTTGGGGTCCGGTTTGTCACCTGGTTGATATTTACCTAAAGAAATGGCAGTGGAAAACCAGATACACTTAGAATATAGAATGACATTTCTTGATCACTTCAGTTTCTTATATTTGTGTTGCCTTCATTAAATACAGTAGAAGTAAACTGTATATAAGAATGAGAATATCATATATATATATAGTGTTGGAATCTTTGGATTTGGAAAATAAGTGGCCTCCCAGTACATCCCATCAACCAACTAGTAAACCCCAGCATCCTCCAAGAATACCCCATCAACCAACTAGTAAAATCCCAGCATCCTCCCAGTACATCCCATCAACCAACTAGTAAACCCTAGCATCCTCCAAGAATACCCCATCAACCAACTAGTAAAACCCCAGCATCCTCCCAGTACACCTCATCAACCAACTAGTAAACACCAGCATCCTCCCAGTACACCTCATCAACCAACTAGTAAAACCCCAGCATCCTCCCAGTACACCTCATCAACCAACTAGTAAACACCAGCATCCTCCCAGTACACCCCATCAACCAACTAGTAAAACCCCAGCATCCTCCCAGTACACCTCATCAACCAACTAGTAAACACCAGCATCCTCCCAGTACACCTCATCAACCAACTAGTAAAACCCCAGCATCCTCCCAGTACACCACATCAACCAACTAGTAAAACCCCAGCATCCTCCCAGTACACCTCACCAACCAACTAGTAAAACCCCAGCATCCTCCCAGAACACCTCATCAACCAACTAGTAAAATCCCAGCATCCTCCCAGTACACCTCACCAACCAACTAGTAAAATCCCAGCATCCTCCCAGTACATCCCACCAACCAACTAGTAAAATCCCAGCATCCTCCCAGTACATCCCATCAACCAACTAGTAAAACCCTAGCATCCTCCCAGAACACCTCATCAACCAACTAGTAAAATCCCAGCATCCTCCCAGTACACCTCACCAACCAACTAGTAAAATCCCAGCATCCTCCCAGTACATCCCACCAACCAACTAGTAAAATCCCAGCATCCTCCCAGTACACCTCATCAACCAACTAGTAAAACCGCAGCATCCTCCCAGTACACCTCATCAACCAACTAGTAAAACCCCAGCATCCTCCCAGTACACCTCATCAACCAACTAGTAAAATCCCAGCATCCTCCAAGAATACCCCATCAACCAACTAGTAAAACCCCAGCATCCTCCCAGTACACCCCATCAACCAACTAGTAAAACCCCAGCATCCTCCCAGTACACCTCATCAACCAACTAGTAAAATCCCAGCATCCTCCCAGTACACCTCATCAACCAACTAGTAAAACCCCAGCATCCTCCCAGTACACCCCATCAACCAACTAGTAAAATCCCAGCATCCTCCCAGTACACCTCATCAACCAACTAGTAAAATCCCAGCATCCTCCCAGTACATCCCACCAACCAACTAGTAAAACCCTAGCATCCTCCCAGTACACCTCATCAACCAACTAGTAAAACCCCAGCATCCTCCCAGTACACCCCATCAACCAACTAGTAAAATCCCAGCATCCTCCCAGTACATCCCACCAACCAACTAGTAAAACCCTAGCATCCTCCCAGTACACCTCATCAACCAACTAGTAAAACCCCAGCATCCTCCCAGTACACCCCATCAACCAACTAGTAAAATCCCAGCATCCTCCCAGTACACCTCACCAACCAACTAGTAAAACCCCAGCATCCTCCCAGTACACCTCATCAACCAACTAGTAAAATCCCAGCATCCTCCCAGTACACCTCATCAACCAACTAGTAAAATCCCAGCATCCTCCCAGTACATCCCACCAACCAACTAGTAAAACCCTAGCATCCTCCCAGTACACCTCATCAACCAACTAGTAAAATCCCAGCATCCTCCCAGTACACCTCATCAACCAACTAGTAAAATCCCAGCATCCTCCCAGTACACCTCATCAACCAACTAGTAAAATCCCAGCATCCTCCCAGTACACCTCATCAACCAACTAGTAAAACCCTAGCATCCTCCCAGTACACCTCATCAACCAACTAGTAAAACCCTAGCATCCTCCCAGTACACCTCATCAACCAACTAGTAAAATCCCAGCATCCTCCCAGTACACCTCATCAACCAACTAGTAAAATCCCAGCATCCTCCCAGTACACCTCATCAACCAACTAGTAAAATCCCAGCATCCTCCCAGTACACCTCACCAACCAACTAGTAAAACCCTAGCATCGTCCCAGAACCCCATCAAGCAACTAGTAAAACCCTAGCATCTTCCCAGTAAACCTCATCAACCAACTAGTAAAACCCTAGCATCCTCCCAGAACACCTCATCAACCAACTAGTAAAACCCTAGCATCTTCCCAGTAAACCTCATCAACCAACTAGTAAAACCCCAGCATCTTCCCAGTAAACCTCATCAACCAACTAGTAAAACCCCAGCATCTTCCCAGTAAACCTCATCAACCAACTAGTAAAACCCTAGCATCCTCCCAGAACCCCATCAACCAACTAGTACGACCCCCCCAATCCCATCAACCAACTAGTACAACTCTAGCATCCCAAGAACCCCCTCCCCCCCACATCAACAAACTAGCCCAGCATCCTCCCAGTACACCTCATCAACCAACTAGTAAAACTCTAGCATCTTCCCAGTAAACCTCATCAACCAACTAGTAAAACCCTAGCATCTTCCCAGTAAACCTTATCAATCAACTAGTAAAACCCTAGCATCCTCCCAGAACCCCATCAACCAACTAGTACGACCCCCCCAATCCCATCAACCAACTAGTACAACTCTAGCATCCCAAGAACCCCCTACCCCCCACATCAACAAACTAGCCCAGCATCCTCCCAGAACACCCATCAACCAGCTAGTAAAATCTTAGTATCCTCCCAGTACACCCCATCAACCAACTAGTAAAAACTTAGCATCCTCCCAAAACACCTTAGATATCAACTGAAACCCCTAGCAACCATTCAAAACTCCCTAACAACCACAACGCCAACAACAACACCAGCTCGTCTCGGCAAATGCAAAACAGCATCCGAGTTTTAAAGAGACAGGCACACTATTGTGTTCAGAGTATGAGATTCTCACACTCAGTCCGTGTGTGTGTGTGTGTGTTTATGTCTCCATATGACTGCACCTGTATGTATGGCCCAGTTTCGGAAGAGCGGAGCATCTTTCTCCACATCCCATCCGTGTCGCGCGGCATGCATCCATGGAATCTGGAATATTCTCTTCTCCTGCAGGCAAAGAACATGCAAAACATGTCACGGACCAAGACACACCCTGCCTGTGTGCACTTTAAAACGACAAAACACTTCACAAGTAATAGCTTCGATGATAGTTTTAACAAAGACCAGCACAGTCACCGTACCTTGTTGACCCATTTGAGCCCCGGTATTTTACACGAGTTTATCTGCTCTTCTAACCACGGCCTCATGCGCATTCTCTCTACCGGCATGCTGTCCTAGAGAAAGAGAGAGAGAGATCTGGCATTTGTCACAGTTTGACAGCAGCTTTTCCTCCTTCAACAGGTTGTACATTCCTTCATGACTTTCCAGGAAGAAAGATGACAAACTTTAACCCCATTTCTGAAAGCAAAGACCGTCTGAATCACACTTTACTGAAAGTTACAGCAAACAAAATGATTATGAGATGATTGGTTTTTTGCTCCATGAGTCAGGCCCTGAATGACAACACAAACAGAGGACGCTGAAGTGTGTGTGTGAGAGAGAGAGAGAGTTTAACTAACGAACGAGTGCATGTGGCTAAACCTGTAATATTGATCATGCATGATGACAGACATCAGAACTGCGCGATGGTGCTTGATTCTTGAACGTGCAAATCAAAAGTTACCGATTAACCAATTTGAGCTCGTAAAAAGGTTTATAGTTAATCACAAAGAAAACTCACTCTTTAAAATCGTACGTTTGTCACTCAGACCTTTGAGCTTTTATGGTCCATTACGAAGTAAGAGTGAACAACAGCATGCATGCATTTCACTGCATACTAACATGAGAATTATGATGCAACATCGTTAAAACACAATCCATTAAACCATAACTCAATAACTAGGGGAGCATGATGAAATATTGGTCTTATATTAGCGTTTCCAGCTTCACTTTTTCTGCTTGTAGTGCCAACATAAATGGATTATGCATTAGATCATGAGATCTATTTCTTAAAGAAACCCGTTTTTAACATGTCACGTGAATATCAAGCTATATCTCAGCTTATCAGACAGAACTGATATTGTTGCACGAGCTCATGACATTGCAGTGCCAATGTTACACCCATGTACGTCAATAACAATATCCATGCAAACTTCTCAACAGCATGATTTGATAACAAAACACGTTATTCATTAGGTCTGCACTGTACTTACTGTAAAATGACATTGCGGCGTCCAGTGTGGCCCAATCATTCTTACAGTACACTGAACCAGAGGACTTCAACCTCCCCGAATAAGTGTGTTAGTGTTGTCAAGTCAACTCAAAAGTGAAAATAAGCATTCCTTGATTCCCATTGGATCCAAACACCCCTTGACTTTCGATTTTACACTCACCCTACGTGGCCTACAGCATAAACATGCACTTATATTCATACGAGCCCCCCATAAATACATGCGGAAATGCGATTTATTACCTGCGACGCGTGGAAAACACTCCAGGAATAAAAAGTAAATAGTCTGTGAGGAGTCTTGACAATTTGTAGTTCTCGATAACAAAACGAAAAGTCAAATGGGCTTGATTTCGCTCTTCAGATCGAAAGCAAAACAAGTGAAGGAAACAAGCGCTTGGGTGGAAATCCCCAGTGTGCGTGTGTGTGTGTGTGGTGTGCGCTTACTTCGTGTTTACAGATCCTACTATGGTGCAGAAGTGTCTCATTAATATTTACGACGTAGCGAGCCGTTCGCGAGCTGATTGGATGGCGCGTGGGACACGGAAAGCTTGACTCATGAATATTAATGACGTAGCGAGACGTTCGCACACCGATTGGCTGAAAAGCGGACTTCTTTTAAGTTAGTTTCTTTTACAAACAATTAAACTGGGAAAATCCATAGTACAAATAATAGAAAATATTTTTGTACTACCATACAAGGAAAATACATAGTATATCGCTCGTGAATATTACGAAAAAATATTATTGTTATTAATTTTTAATTAACATCACTGACACCTTATCGTATTAAATATTCCCTGTCTCACATTTGACTGAATTGTATTGCTTATATCGCAATACTACATATTAATGAATCGAGCACTTTGAAATTCACAATTACTGGAGTTAAACCAGAGAAACGTCTTTGGACCTACTTAATATTCATGAGCCAAGTCTTTGCCATAGTAGTTTTTGAGCTGGTCTGCTCATTGGCTTCAGGCTGAAATGCGAAAGTCGATTTCATTTTCACTTCCTCGTTGTTTCGTTATTGCTTCTTAAAGGCGAAGCTGCAATGTGCAGAAGTGCTAGCTGTGTTGGACTAGAAAAAAATGCCCAAAGTTTCACGTTAATGAGAGTTCATTTGTGATATATCACATATATTTTTGTGCAGATGTTGTGTATAGCTGTATTCAAAATTGCATTCGCATGTTTTTTTGTGTAAGTGCACATTATTTCAGTCCATCGCTATAGCTGGAATGACATTTGCAAAAAATCATGAGTTTTAGATATGAGATTGGCAATGCAAGTTGTTAGTTAAAGGTTTCTGTGCAGTGTGCAATGCTATCCTCATTGTGTCTACACACACACACACACACACACAGAGTCTCATATCTTATCTCTGCTGCCAAGCCCTGCAACTCCCAGCATATGATGCAACACACAAACTCTAGCAACACAAACTCCATTTAAATAATGCATTAGACTCACAGTCTTTACTAGAGAACTATGCAAAATGCATTTCTAAAACCCACTTTCTTTCTTAAATCATCCGGGTTTTCCCCTGGTATGTAGGCTAGTTTTGAATCAAACAACACGCAAAGGAAACAGCTTGATGGAGATTTGAGAAACAAGACTGAAACAGAAATAAAGGTTAAGGTTTCGAGGAGCAGTTCTGCTTTCTGTTGCATTTCTCAGGAACACACCTTGTTTTTCAGCTGATCTGGAACATCGCGCCACCTAGCGGTGAAGAAACGCTGTTTTTAGACATTATACAAACATACAAACAATAACATGACATCCAAAAAGACAACAATCCAAGATTTTCCAAAATTAGTTAAACATAAATGAATAAGAGAATAAATTAAAAAATAAAAAGAATGGAAAGAAAAAAAGTAAAATAAATAAATAAATAAATAAATATAGGGGCTAAATTTAACTGTTTATAAATATAATAGCTACGAGAAGTTACAAACCAAGACAGTATTGGGAAAAGAAGAGAAACATAATTCTTCACTGTTCAATTATTTTCAATTCTTTAGCATAAACAATTGTGTCAGAGCGTTTCTTATTATCTATACATTTAAGAGACTCAATATACAACATAAAATTACCAAAAAAAAACTTTAGAATTATGAAATTTACTTTTATGAATGTGAAATTTGCCTAATAAAATCGTGAAGAAACACTGTTCTCACTCAGATCGCGGGGGAATTACGTCAACAAACATGCTGTGAAATGCACTGTAAAACATTATTTTCATGATTTGTAACCACATGTTTATCTTTTGTCAAATCAACTTAATTTATGTAGTTCAGATAACATAATATTTTGAGTTTCTGATGATTAAATCAATCTCCTTCATTGTATTAACTCAATTTTTCCATTTCAATGAACTTACAATTTTAAGGGAACCAGGTTACTTCATTTTTTTTAAGTTAAACCAACAATATTTTTTACAATGTGTTAGAATGTTTTCAAAATAGCATGAATATTTATTTTTTAACTATAATTTAACAACTGAATATGTGTGTTTCCACATATGTAGACGTTATACACTACCTTTTAAAAGTTGTTTTTGAAATAAACACTTATAGTCTTTTTTTTACTGTATTAGGGATTAATTTAAACTACGGCTGCATTTAGATCAGAATTCACATTTTCACTGTAAAAAAATATTGTTGGTTTAACTTAAAAAAATAAGTAATCTGGTTGCCTTAAAATTTTAAGTTGATTGAACTGTAAAAAGTGAGTTAATACAATGAAGGAGATTAATTTAATCATCAGAAACTTAAAATAATAAGTTATCTGAACTAAATAAATTATTTAAGTTGATTTGACAAAAGAAAAAAATGTTGTGATAACAAATCTTGAAAATATTTTTTTACAATATTTAAACAAAAAAAAAGTCTATTTTGCTCACCAATGCTCCATTTGATCAAATCAGTAATAATGTAAAAATATTATTAGTGTAAATCAGTTGTTTTCTATGTGAATATAAAGTAAAGTGTAATTTATTTATGTAATTTTCAACATCATTACTCCAGTCTTCAGTGTCACATGACCCTTCACAAATCTCTCTATGATATGATGCTCGACACACACAAACACACACACTTTTTATCTTGTTTTTGACATTTCTCTTCTCGTTTTAAGTATTTGCTCAACTCAAAGCTAATTACACAATGCACATAAATGAAATGCAAAAGTAAAATGTTTATTTATCATCATTAAGATGGTGCTAATCTTTTTACACACATAATCCTCCTATGAATCTTTATTGCATGAAACATTCATAGACTAAACTAAACGACGCAGACATTCAGTTGAGGCTTACATATAAAGTGTAAAAAAGAGCAGTCATTCAAAACCAGCACTGTAAACATGTCCCACACCATACCTAAAAAGAGATAGACAACTCAAATACTCCCATTAAAACAAATAAAACAGTATATTAAAATCCAGTGTTTGACTGAAGTCACTGAACCCAAACCCAAAATTATTCAAACACCAGATATCATTTTTGATATGTTTTAACTAGTTCATTGAAGTAAAGGAGAGACATATTACACCAAATAATTCTTCATTCCAGTCAAATTCATACAAATTTGGGATCAGAAATGAGCTCTTTAAGCTGATGATGTTTTGCTGAAGTGTGTTTTCTGTAATTTACACACACACTGAACAACATGAAGCATTGCTTGAGCTAAACTGGTATTATCTAATTGTGTAGTTCAATTTAACAGATATTCAGCATAATTCATGATCTGAGAACGTTATATTTTAATCCCATTATCTAAACTATAGCAAATAAACTGGGATAAAGTGAGAAATGTTGAAGGTGTCTGAATAAATTTAGCTTTGATTGTACAATAAAAGTGTTCTCGTCCCATTGCAACTTAATCAGTAAAGAAAAGATGAATTATTTAGGGAAGTAGAGGTCTTTGGTCAGCATAGATACAATGCAAGGGATCTGTTTCATCCCACCGAACCCTGGCATATTACAGGAGGATTCGAAGTCCAGCGCCACCTTGTGGTTGACCCGCGTCATGATCTGCATGATCTCCAGTTGCTTGCAGTATTTGGACAGCATCTCGCAGAGCGAGGAGATGAACCAGGAGCCCTGAGCGACGTTCCTCCAGGCGTAATACCCTGAGGAGAGAGGAGAACACACGTTTGAGGACGAGCGCTTTCGTTTCTGGGAGGAAACTGCCTCGAGCGAGACCTCAGATACCTGGTGCCGTGGAGTACGCGTACAGGAAGTCGGCCTCCACAGGAATTCTCTTCGTTTCCGTGTCATGTGGACCATCCGATTCAATGCCAGGGTCCAGATCTGTGCCTCGACAGGCCTGGACACACACACACAGGATCAACACATCCGTGAAAGAGCAACTAAAGCACTCTGTGGGGTTTTTAATAGAGAAACCGTGTGTAAAGTCGACAGTATAAAACATGCTGTGAAATCGCTGGTGTTTCTGACGTCACAAACGACCTTGTAACCAATCAGATCAACAAGTGATCGTCGAGTGAGTGGAGGCGGGGCTCATTTGCATATTCATTAGGGGTGTAACGATACACAAAACTGACGGTTTGGTTTTTCCCACGGTTTTGACGTCTCAGTTCGGTTTAGAAAGCTAAAATGTTTTTGTTTTGTTTTTTACAGTGGTTTAATGAAAAAAAGGTCTGTCTTTAAATTAATTCAGTTACAATTAAACATTTCACAAGGATTAAAAAAAATCTGCTAATGCTGTGAACTATATAGGGAGCCGCACATTACTATAACATTAAAGGCTGTAGCCTAGACTTTTAACCTAAATTCAGATGCCATTTATTTTTTTAGATATAATAAACACACAACACATCGTATGAAAACATGTAAACTGAACATAAGGCAGTTTTTACATTAACTTGTGTTTTTACTAGGGCTGTGCAAAGATTAATTGCGATTAATCGCATCCAAAATAAAAGTCTGTGTTTACATAATATATTTATGTGTGCTGTATATAATTATTTTGTATATATAAATACATATGCATGCATGTATATATTTAAGAATTATTTGTGCTTACATTCTGCATATATATCTATATATATATATATATATATAAATACAAAATCTATATTATATAAATATTTTATATATGAATAACACATTTTCTTAAATATATACATGCATGTGTGTGTATTTATATATACAAAATAATTATATACAGCACACACAAATATATTATGTAAACACAGACTTTTATTTTGGATGCGATTAATCGCAATTAATTTTTGCACAGCCCTAGTATTTACTCTAATAATTTACACAGTTGTCATTTTCATGAAAGATATTTTAAACATACATTAAATAATCAAGATATCATTAACAGGTTAAGTAAAATGCGACGCCAGACGATGAATAAGGGTCTTATCTAGAGAAACTAATCTTTTTCCGAGTCAATTCGTTCGTTGAATGAAACAAATGACTCGGAAAAAGATTCGTTCACTTTGATGAACAGGAGAGTCACAAACAAGCATCACAGAACAGAGCAAGGCGAGCATTTGAGCTCATAAAACTTAATTGTTTTATTTATTTATTAAATGAGCGATCATGATAAGACCCTTATTCATCATCTGGTGTCGCTTAAAGTCCTTTGAAGCTGCACTGAAACTCTCATTTGGACCTTGAACCGTTTGGACCCCATTGAAGTCCATTATATGGAGAAAATCCTGGAATGTTTTCATCAAAAACCTTCATTTCTTTTCGACTGAAGAAAGAAAGACGTGGACATCTCGGGTGACATGGGGGTGAGTAAACTATCAGAACATTTTTTTTTAAAAGTGAACTACTCCTTTAAATCTGTATAATGAAGGAGACTGGACTCGTGACGCTCACCTGAATGAAGAAGAGCTTGGGTTTTCCCACCAGCGAAGGGCAGCGATCTCCTCTGAAGAGCTCAAACAGGTTCTTCAGTGGTATAGATCCATCCGTGCCATAAATCAACCCGTCGTCTCCATGACTCAACAACACACACACAAACATGGCCGACTTACTGTGATCCTGCCGAGACGCTGAGGATGGAAGACCTCGTGAGATTACGGGCCATTCAATCATTCTAATCAATCAGTGATGCAAAACATACCTTTAGTCAACAAATCCATCATCTGTGAGACGGTTTGATCATTTCTAGTGCTGACATTAAAGCCTAGGTTAGAGAAGGTCTCCATCACATTCTTTGCATCCTCGTCTGTCCCGTTACGAACTCCCATCGCTGTATAAAAGAGATTAATGTGAGGACAAACACCTGAACTAAACCTTATGAACTAAAATGTTCTCTTTGTCCACATGGCTAGATCTACCAAAGAAAAAATAAATAATATCAGTTTTTATGTTAGCGTGAGAAACCCGTAGCACTCGTGGTGTTTGGGGTCTCGGAACATGTTATTTTTTTAAACAGAATAATAGTTTTGTTTGTAAATTTATTTGTTTATTAATGTTTTTACGTCACATTTGTGCCGTTTCTGGAGGATTTATGTACAAAAACAGCTTATGTAAAATTCCCTTTATAAAACACCCACCAAATTTCTAAATTTTACATGGTTTAGAGTAAATTTTTTGCCCATATTTTCAAAAATTTTGTTTTAAAAGTAAAAAATGATCATTTTAGCCACTAGATGGCAATAGTATATGCTATTTGACTCACTGAAATATATCTTTTCACAAGTTTTTCCAATTGGATTCATATCTAAATATCGTGAAATCACAATTCTAACAATAAAAATTACTTTATTAACGTTTAAAAATTATGAATCATAATTATATTAAGTTAAATAATAATAAAATAAAAATAAAATTTGAATAAAAATTAAGTTACATTATGAATCATAAGTTGAATTTTTAGAGTATATTTGTTTATTTGTTTTTTTTTAAAAGGATCCCCATTAGCTGACGCCTATATGATAGCTAGTCTTCCTGGGGTCCAAACAATATATCAAAATGCAATAATTACAATCACAATTACTCACAAATATTTCATATATGAAATACACGTATAGATTAGAATAATAAAAAAAAAACAAGCAAAAGTAACAATACAAAAAGTACTAATTAAGGTAAAAAAATAAATAAATAAAAAATAACAACATAACAGATAATACAACTCACTCAACCAATCCAAACAATATTATAATAGTGAAAAGTCTTTCTAAGTCTTTTTTTAAAACCAGTCTTTCCCTTGATTCCACGAACCCCAACTGGAAGATTGTTCCAAAATAATAGTTTATCATTTATTTAATATAATAGTACAAATGTAATCTACACTTCAGTTAGAACAGATGTAGAGTTATATTATATATCGAGTACAATCCGATGTTGTTTGAGCGAGCTCTTTCTTTTAGATTAGCTGGAGGGTCAGCTGATGTAGAATCGAGCCGACAGCCAATCACACGCTCCGAATCGATCACGCGTCTACCACACATTCCCTGACTTTGCTTTTCTACCCGGAAGAACAAAAATTGCTCAGAAAAATGCAAAAATAACCTATTTATTGGTTGTATTGGAGTGTTTTTAGTATTGTTGCACTTCATGAAATTGCAATGACAATAAATTATTATTATTATTCAGTGATGTGCAGCCTGTTCATATCTGTAATACCAAAAAAATGTGTGTTTTGGGGTTCTGTGTGTGTGTTTCCCAGCTCTTACATGTTTTTCTGTGGAAGTTCTTGTTGTTGATGATCACACACTGTCCCAGTCTGTCGTAGTTCATGTTGTACTGGAAACCATCAGAGCGTGGTTTGGCGTCTGTGTGATCGACTCCGGCATCGGTGAGAAACGGAGTCCTGTGAGAGCAAACACTTTTATGAGTCATTCCTAATTAAAGTGGAAATTATTGCCGGTCACTTCAGGATACTTTAATTAACGTCACACTGTGGACTTCATAAGCGGGATGAAACGGAAACTGTGCTCGTCTTTTCTTCCCTATTGTGACGTATATCAGAGTGAAACACCTGTCACTCACACAAGATCCACCAATAGAGACAGAGCGGCACGCATCATAATTTGAAACCACGCCCACACCGTGTGAAGCGGCCTCCTCGTCAGATCTGACTTATAACAAAAAACAATGGCTGCGTTCCAAACCGCATACTTCCCTACTATTTAGTATGGGAAAAAGAGTAGGCGAGCAAAAAAGTATGAATGAATCCAAAAGAGTAGGCGAGAATTACCTGGGTGACGTAATAATTGTCGCGAGATTCGGACTTAAGTGCGTTCCAATATGCCTACTTTCCTACTATATAGTAGGCGAAAACAGTACGTGTAGGAAGCAGTACGTTCGAAACATCAGTTTTCATAAAAAGAGTAGGGGAGAAGTTCCCGGATGACTTACTGCTTCCGCCCAGATTTTTGAGTGCTTTTCCATGGGTACTCATGATACTCATCTATCCCAGGATGCCACGCGAGCGAGGATACGTTAATATCAACATCGCGGAGATCAGCGATGTTTAACAGTTTTCTCCAAAAGAGATCTTCAAGCAGCTGCCTGGCTCCTTTGTGCAAACATTACAAACGCAGAGGAAAACTGTTCTAGGATGTGCTGTCAAGTTACTGATGTTATGAAGTGTTAGTGCACCTGTCGCTCATATAATTTAAACTTATTACATGCAAGATCATGGAAAGATACTATAGTTTATGTAACAATCATAATGACAAAACAGAAAATATAAAGATCATTGGTTTGTGTACTTCACAATATGACATAAAATTATATTTATACACAGGAAAAAAGAACAATAAAAAAGGCTAAATATCTTCATTATAGTTCTTCATAATACATAAAAAAGTTGTTATATGTCTGAGTGATGAAACGAGGTAAATTCATTAAGAAAAAGGAAAACTTAAAGGAGAAACTTTTTGGGTATAAAATAAAGAAATTAACAACATAATCAAGAGATGACGATTTTGGGGTTTCTTAAAAAAATATCGTTATAAGAATAACACTGTTGGTCACATTAGTAGCCTAGGGTTTATAATATAACAACTTAAATCAACCCAAATGTATTCACAAAATAAATGGGCAGCTGTTTCTTCAACAATACCACAACAAAATGAGCAAGTTTAATCAATATCAAGATATTTATCGATAGATGAATTAAACGTATCGTTCATATATTTTATGGTGTTGCGCTTGAGATAACGCGTCGTAGGTCACATGATAACGTCAACATGGCAGATGACCGGTTCGCATTCATACTCAACGAGATTTGGCTATAAAGTACCTACTCTTTTAGCGCTCGATGAGTAAGTACTTATTGAAATTAAGTACCTACTCATTGAGTATGCGGTTTGGAACGCAGCCAATGTCTAAAAGCTGCTATGTGACAAGGTGTACAGCAAACAAGCTAAAAAAAACAAACAAACAGAAATATGTTTTTTTATAAGCCGTGGACACAAAAGTGGAGCAGTTTGTTCACATGTTTTTGTTTTTCTTCTTAGAGGTGATCTGAATATTTGTGGGTTGAAAACTCACAAACCTGTTGTGCCCTCCAGTTAAATTTTCCACAATTACTCATTTTGCTGGCCTTTTGTGTTCACGGCACGCACTATTCAAATGATTAGTCATAAAAAGTCCCCCTGTGGTGTAAATCCAGCTTTTAATGTTGTTTACGAGTCTATGTGGTGTTTATAATACACGGTTTGAAATCGCTGGTGTTTCTGACATCACAAATGACCTCGTAACCAATCAGAACAACGTGTGATCATCAACCAGTGGATCTCTGAGTGAGTCAGTGGAGGTGGGGCTCATTTGCATATTCATAGAACGGTGCATACTAAATGAGGCAAGGGTGTCGAGTTACATTCAAGATATTTGAAGGCATTAAGATTTTTTTTCCAAGGAAACCTATTATAAATATGTAATTTTGGTGATCGAAGATTAGTTTTAAGGGATAAAATGATTGCCTACAGGAGGACTTTAACATTTTAGATGATTTTCTGAGTGATTCCTCAGTCAAAAATGAGTTCCAATTCTAACCAACATATCAATCCACGGTTTCTTGTAATCATATGTTTGTAATGAACAAATTTCCACCAAAATCAAACACATACCCTCGTTCTTCCTCTTTTCTGGCGTCCACGGTGTCTTCACCCCTGTCCGACATGGTCACTAAAAGAACACAAAAGAAACAGATCTACTGATTACATTTTACAAAAACAATATATAGGTATTATTTATTAAGCATTCTGTCTCCTTAAATGAGTTACAGTAACTGTAAATGTCATGTCATTGTATTCACATCCTGCTTTAGTTCCTTCCGTAATGATTTTGGTGGTAAAACCGCAAAGACATTTTTAGGTTACGGAACAATAGGCTATATATATATAATTATAAATTCTGTTTATGTCAAACTTGGGTTTTTGTTGAGTCAAAAACAAAACTGGTTTCAAAGATAGGCTATTCCTAGTCTACAGGGCAGGCGTGTCAAGCTCCCTTAAAATGCTAAGAGATAACTTGTTTGCTTCTTTCTAGATTTAGATGATCATCAAGTCACAATGATCGCAAATATCATTATAATAAGATATATAAACATCATTTAACAGCTTGATGATGGATGAAGGCTGGGTGAGTCAGTGTCTTGAAAATTGCAGTAACCCAGAAAGTAGGTCAGGCAGTTTCTCTTTCTCATGTCACACGAAATACGAAAGGTTTTACACTGTAAGACTAAAACGTCAGAAATGTCAAAAACAACACACAGACTTACACACAGCCTTACAAACAGTCATGTCTTGACATCTAAACCCATTCGTCATTAAAAACTCAACAAAACATGCAGAACTTTTTTTAAAAGATCAGTAAAAAAGCAAAGGTAAAAACGCAATTAATGCGAATAACGTAAAGAACTTACAGGTGTGTTGTGAGATACTTTAATTTCCCTCTGAAATAGAAACTGAAATACAGGTTAGTTTTTATAATGAGGAAGTTGTGGTTTCTTTTGCAGGGAGGGAGCGCGCAGTTTACGGTAAATTCATAGGCAATGCTTGTATTAATTAAGCAATGTGTTTGTTTTTTCATCGCCCAATAAGGACAGCCTACTCGTAAATATTAAATAAATTCCGCATACGTTGCCATTTATGAAACTGACCAGTAGTAAAGAGTTCCGTGAGACTGTTGCTCCGCCCACATGACGCCTACAGCAAACGAGATTTTACGCATGCGCAGTAACACCACACATTAGGATCACAACAAAGCACTAAATCATCATTTTGTGTATGTATTTGTACAGTAGTTGCCAGAAGTGATGTATGGCCATACATGTGATTTAAGATATATATTCAAAAACTGTAGTTTTTTTTTATATAATTTTTATTCACAGGCAACGTTATAAAACATTAGCCTACTTGAATTAGCACGACTCTTTTCGTCAGGAAAAAAAACTTTTCGGTTAAATTTATGTTCTCTTCAATTGTAGAATATGTCAAATCAATCTGAAATCACACTATTTACACTCGTACATTAACTAAAAGCAATTAATCAATAAAGAGGTCGATAAACTAATGTTAGTCAGTCAGCAAAACGAAATGCGCGCGACTTTCTGTTGAAGACTGAGGTAAGCGCGTGCTGGAGAAGCGCGTGCAGAATCAGATCAGGGGCGCGCAGTAAAGAAAGTTACAAATCACGTTTTTATGATTTGTATGCGTTTCATTCGCTACGCTTAACCAAGGCTTCATATTTTTATTTGTAAAATTGGATTAATCTGAAAATTATAATCCAGGTTTTAATAAATAAACTGTATCTGCAATATATATATATATATATATATATATATATAGATGATGCATGACACAGGCCTATTATAAAAATAAAACCTAAAAAATAACTTATAGGAAACGTCTACTATATATATATATATATATATATATATATATATATATATATATATATATATATATATATATATATATATATATATATATATATTTTATTTATTTATTTTTTTTTCATATACTATATGCACACTGCACACACACACACAGGATGCAGTACAGTATTTTTATGACTGAATGACTGAGGCCACACAACAAAGTAAAGTCATAAGTGTCTCTGTGATTTATGGGGAAAATTGTTCAACATTATGAATAATCACAACTGTAGGAAACCAGGAGGAACCCTCTCACCGAAACATGCAACGTCATTCTTAGAAAGGGGGGGGGAAAAATACAATATTTATTTAAAAAAAATCTAAAATGACATACATTTATAGCATGCTGATTGAGTTCACTGACAAGAAATTATGCATTTAACAGATTTGAGGGTTTATCAAACACACTTGAAAGGAAATAAAAACAGTGTTGTGTTCATTCTGAAAATCAACTTGTATTTGCTTTGCCAATGCTTACCTTAGCAAACAGCACAACAAAACAAAGAGATTTCACTACATTACAGTAAGTAATATAATCTGTACGGTATTCAGTCCAGCAAGTTCTTGATGCATTGTATAAGTCATGAGAGACTGGAGGAAAGGTGAGGAACTGGGCCGTCTGTCCTGAAACACAGTGACTTTGCACTGATTCTTCAGTTATTGTGTTAAAGGGGCCTGAGTAAATGTTGTTTATCACCCGGATGTCATTATATAACACACACATTCCAGAGTACCAGGCAGTTTAAAACGGGTGTGTGTGGATCTGCAAGTTCATACAGCTTCAGTGTGTTGAGAGACGGCTGAGCTCACGGCCGCAACAATGATCCTCTATCTGGTTATTTTTGCTTTATTAGTAGCGTATTTTATTTTTCATAGGATTTTTGTTCAGAGGAAGACCTTCACCGGCACTGCCAAACTACATGGGAAGACAGTCATTGTAACCGGTAGGTGTGCAAAAGTTTATCTGCATGATTTCTAAGAGGTTGTTCAACTTCGTAGATGTTTCTCAGATGTGGATATTCAGGAAAGCAGTCCGGATCATTAGGCATTGGAAGAGTTTGATGAGAAGATTATATTGAGATCTCTAACTTTTAATTATGGACTTTGCAAACACTGAAGACAAAATTGAGTCTGATTTTCTAGAAGAAAATCCTGAGCAATTCAGCAAAAATCTCCATTTAACTGTGATAATAAAGAGATTATTTCCTGTAAAATCAGAGAACTAAGAGTCTTTTCTCTTTTCTTCTAAACTAAATCATTACAATTATTAACAGAATTAAAGCTGTAATAAATTATAAATATTACATCTTAAACTAAATGACTAAAATGACTAACTTGAAATAAATACAAACCAAAAATGAAAAACAAACCTCATACACAAGATAAGAAAAATCCCAAAAGCACATAAAAAATATGTAATAAAGTACTATAATGAAAATAAAACTAAAAAATAAAAGCTAATTCAAAATATTAATAAAAACTACACTGGTGTATAGCACATAGATAATACAAAATATGTTAAATTTGAAAAATGGGCCTCCAAATGACTCCCCCACAAAAAATGTGTGAATTTTGTGTGTGAAAAGTGTGATTTATTGACCTGGTAAATTTTTATTGTGCTTCAAAATGTCTGTGGACGATTGAGGTCAAAACCACTGATCTAAATAAAGTCAGTAGAGGTGCAAATCCTTCACATGAAGCTGATTCAGTGCTGGTCAAACATACAGAACACATACTCCATGTATTATAATCATACCTGTGTCTGATGTGTGTGACAGGTGGGAACACTGGCATTGGGAAAGCGACTGCGTCTGCGATGGCGGCGAGAGGAGGCCGAGTGATTCTGGCCTGTCGAAGCAAACAGAAAGGAGAAGAAGCAGCTCGAGAGATTAGGATGGTGAGGGACTGTGAGGAGGAACGGGGCATGTTGTCACGGGAAAAAAAATTTATAAGTGTGTGCCACTGATGTGTTCGTATTAATTGACCTAGTCGACATGTTTCTACGGTGGCCCTTAATGGACACAAGTGTTTCGTCACTAGGTTCTTCGTGCAAAGAAGCTAGCTAAAAGTATGCAAATAAAACACTGACACAATGATGAACAAGATATTCACAATAACATCCTTTTACTTAATCATTAAGTGTCACCTTATATAGCGCTTTTAACCATATAGATTGTTTCAAAGCAGTTGCTACTGGACTGTATAGGCTTACAGAAGCAAGTTATTGTCCAGCTAATGTTAGATTTGGTAAGTTTTAAAGTAAGTTAGTTGAATCAGTGCCCACGAGGCTGAGGGCGGTCTCTTTCGAAAGGTCTCGGTCCGTTCTCCACTAGATTGAAATTTGGCGTCGAAACGTTGATTTTTCGCCGAGATATTTGACGAAACGCATATGGTTTTATTCAATTCGGCGAGACGGTTCGAAGGAGCCCAGTCAGCGACAGATACGTTGAGTTGTCGCTGAGATATTCACGTTTTTCGCTTCCGGCGGGACTTTGGGGGCCTACGAGGCTGGGGGTGGTCTCTTTCGAAAGGTCTCGTCCCGTTCTCCACTCGATAAAAATTTGGCGTCGAAACGTTGATTTTTCACCGAGATATTTGCGATTTTCTCGGCGCCATTTCTGAGCGCGGCCGACGGTTTTCGGCTAATATCTCCGCGAATACTCCACCAAAAATGACGAAACACATATGGTTTTGTTCAGTTCGGCGAGACGGTTCGAAGGAACCCAGTCAGCGACAGATACGTCAAGTTGTCGCCGAGATATTTGCGTTTTTCGCTTCCGGCGGGGCTTTGGGGGCCTGTATCTCGGGCCCCGGGGGGGGGCACGAGGCTGGGGGTGGTCTCTTTCGAAAGGTCTCGGTCCGTTCTCCACTCGATTGAAATTTGGCGTCGAAACGTTGATTTTTCGCCGAGATATTTGCGATTTTCTCCCGAGTTCGTGCCGCCATTTCAGAACGCGGCCAAAAAAACTTCCCAAATTTTAAATACTTTTTGTTGTGTGTTTCCCCCCACATTGTAACACTTGTATTTGTCAGCACTTTTGAATAACTCTCATTCATTTACTAATAAACATATAAATATCATACTATCATGGCAAGACTACAGACAAAAACAATGTTTTTCCATGAACTGGTTGATATTTGGCGTGCTGTTGACTTTTCTTTCTCTATTTGCATTTTAAATTATAATAGATATAGTCTGCAAGCTATTAATGTAATCAAATAAATGTTGCTATCTAGGCTATTAGTAATCATTTTTATGAATGATACATGTTTACACTGCTTAACTTACTATCTATTGCACAAACATTGTAAATAGAATATTATAATAGCCTACTTTCCTTATAGGAAACTGGAAATGAGAATGTGATCTTCATGCAACTGGATCTTGCGAGTCAGAAATCAATCCGCTCATTTGCTGAGAACTTCCTGAAGGCCGAGCGCAGGCTGGACCTGCTCATTAATAACGCAGGTAACACACAAAGCGTACAGAAAAACAAACATAATTAAAGTGATTTCTTTAGGATCACGTGTCACTGAAGGATTAATGATGCTGATAAATTCAGCTTTGATCACGGGAATAAATTACACTTTACTGTATATTCAAAACATCTGTTTTACAATTTAACAACTTTTTACAACTTTTCAACAACCACTAACATCATGAATGATACCTGTTGTGTGTGTGTGTGTGTGTGTGTGTGTGTGTTGTCCAGCACTGGCGTCTCCAGGACGCACTGAAGATGGCCTCGGGATGATCCTGGGTGTCAATCATATCGGCCCGTTCCTGCTGACCCATCTCCTGCTGGACCGTCTCAAGGAGTGTGCGCCGAGCAGGGTGGTCAACGTGTCGTCCTGCGGTCACGATCTGGGCACTGTTGACTTCGACTGCATCCACACACACAAGGCGCTCGCTCTGGGATCGTCCGACGCTGATCTGTTCAGGGCCTACACCAGCAGCAAGCTCTGCAACGTGCTCTTCACCCATCAACTGGCCAAGAGACTGGAGGGAACCAACGTCACATGCTACAGCCTTCATCCAGGTCAGAGATCCATAATGCAATGCACGCTTATTTGGACAACGCCGCTTTCCATATTACAATTCAGAGTGATCTGTTATCAGAGGAAACTGTTTTAAGTTATGTATTTCAGAAATGTACATATATAAAATCACAGTTTAAATTAAACAATGAAGTAATTTAATGCAGATACAATGAGTTCATTGAAGTTATGAATACTTGTTTGTTAACAAATGCTTATAATATAATAAAATAATAAATATAAATAATAAATAAATAAATAATTAAAATAATAAAATAAATCTATTTTTTTCGTTTTGATTTAAATAATAATAATACATTTAGTCTGAGACGTTTATCTTATCACTTACAAGCACCAAATTTTAGTTTTATTCTGAAGGTTTTTATTGAAGGGTTTGTTAATAAATCACTCATCAGTTCAATCCTATAAAAACATGATAAAATGTATTTTTTCCTGCCTGTTGGCATTATTTTCTGATTTATGAATAGATAATAAGAAAAATACAAAATTCCTTCTGTAAAAACTTTTAACTCTAATATGACAACAAAATCAAACTGTTCAGTTGTTATCAATTGTTCAGATTTCTGCTGTGTAAATGTTTAAAATGATGCCTATTTAATTTCATATTTAAATATTTCAGAAAACTTGTAATTACTAATAATTACTTGCCATTTTTCTCTTGCATTCTTAAAAATAAAGTTCCAAAAGTTTTTTTTTTTTTACATGTTTTTAGCATATGCCATAAAATTTTGGCTTCCCAAAGAACCTATATATATATATATATATATAGGTGAGTATATATATATAAGAATATATATATATATATATATATATTCTTTAATCTTGTAAGATTTTTTTTAAATAAAATTTGAATAAATTATATATATATATATATATATATATATATATATATATATATATATATATATATATATATATTTAAAGGAGTAGTTCACTTTTAAAAAAACATTTGCTGATAATTTACTCACCCCCATGTCATCCAAGATGTCCACGTCTTTCTTTCTTCAGTCGAAAAGAAATGAAGGTTTTTGATGAAAACATTCCAGGATTTTCTCCATATAATGGACTTCAATGGGGTCCAAACGGTTCAAGGTCCAAGAGACAGTTTCAGTGCAGCTTCAAAGGGCTTTAAACGACCCGTTCATCAAAATGAACAAATCTTTTTTCGAGTCATTTTTTTGATTCAACAAACGAAATGACTCGTAAAAAGATTCGTTAATTTTGACGAACGAGTTTGAACAGGAGAGTCACGAACGCGCATCACAGAACAGAGCAAGGCGAGCATTTGTGCTTATAAAAGTGAACTACTTTAATAAACCTTTTTACATTTTTTTTTGTGTAATGGAAAGAATGTTAAAGATTCATAATGAACCTTTATTTTTTAGTGTATTCACCTTAATAGATCAGTCCCAGTTTTCCTCCATCTAACAGTGTGTTTTCCACGTTTGATCCGGTTCAGGGTCGGTAAACACGGAGCTCGGCCGTGACATCAACGAGTGGAAAACGCGTATCCTCAAAGCCATCGTCAGATGGTTTGGTGCGACGGACCCGGTGTCGGGGGCTCAGACGACGCTGTACTGCGCTCTACAAGAGGACATCGAACACCTGAGCGGACGATACTTCTCCGACTGTCAGCTGGTGCAGGTCAAGCCCGAGGCCAGAGATGACGGCATCGCCAAAAAACTCTGGGACGTCAGCGAGAAGTTGTGTGGCATGAGTTGAACACACAGACGACACTGGACACTGTGCTGTGAAATATGTACTGTACTAGGCCTATTTTAGTTTTTAAAGTTTCTCGACCATTTCACAAGATGTAAACAACACTGGCCCAGAAGCACTTCCTGTTTCAGTTTTTAACACTGCATAAAAGCTGGGATAAAATACAACCAACAGAACAAACTGAATCAGAAAGACAAACAAACATCTTAAAGATGTTTTCTTTACATGTGAAATAAAGAAAACAGTTAGGCCTACAAACTGAAACAGGAAGTGTTTCTGGGCCAGTGTTGTTTACATCTTGTGAAATGGTCTATATAGTCAAGTCTACTTCATCTATACTGTGGTGTTAACTATATAGAGTAGGGCTGGGTAATAAATATTGATTTCTCGATGCTAATCGATTCTCATTTTTACAAACCGATGTCGATTCTTAAATCTCAAGAATCGATTAGTCATCCTGTTTCATTTGAATGAATGGATCATTGTATCGCGGCTGCGTGCATCCAAAAAAAATCGCAATAATCTTTGTCCTTTGTTACTATTGATATGAAACAAAGTCTTAGTTTTCAAATTCCGTCCATTTTCTTTAGAAATTCAAAAACATAAATGACGTTTTGGCGCTGTGGCGTGAGATCGCTCTGGCGCAGCGCTGATCTCACTTCCGGGTTAATAATTCCAGACACAGCGAGAAATAAACATGAATGAGCATCTGAAAGTGTGTTAAAGATAGAGGACAACTTATCGAATCCGTATCATGTCACATTGATTCACTCAATCCGCGTTTCAACCGTGGAAAGACGTCAGTTAAACAGCTTGTAATCAATATCGTCATATTTACCTCAGAAAACCCACATAAACTCGTTAGTCAGCTAGAAAAAATAACTCTAGAGAGGAGCGTTTTGATAAATATATACACCATATTACATATATACATTATAATCTTAATGTTCTTCAATATTTAATGCATATTTGAATAAATCTGGCAAGTTTTATGACAGCCACCATTTAAATGTTTATATTTCATATAATCTTCTTATTTTAAAAATAAATAAAAGTGTAATTTAAGTGTTTGTATAGCTAAAACAGTTGATTATTACCTTCATATTAGGCTAATGAAGCCTATAGGCTACAACTAGACTCCCATAGTTTACAGCATTAGTTCAGAGATTTGATTCCCTTGAGGAAAAATTGCCATTTATTGGAACTGATATCCAAATTCCAAAATAATCAATATTGAATCGAATTGCAAGCTTGTGAATCGAAATCAAATCGAATTGTGAAATTTGTGTCAATACCCAGCCCTAATATAGAGTTTTACAGCCGCTTTACAGTGATAACGGGAGATTACAGTAACAGAGAGTGTTTAGGCTTTACAGCAGACCTAGAATAAAGTTATTGTCCAGATAAAGTTAGTTTAAATTGATTCACTTCTGTTGCAAAGATCATTAGTAATTAATTTAGGGGCAGCTTATATATATATATATAAAGTAGAGATATATATATATATATAGTGTTTAGTCTTTCTGTACAAAATTACCTCAACATATATAACGTAATGACGAGTTTCAAACGCTTTACAAGTAGGAATCTCGTACTTACAGTAAGTCCAACATGGAGTAAATGGGAAACTCTAGATAATACACCATTTGGACCGTTGGAAGGGCGTGTTGATTTGAAACACGGCGGAAACAATTATCAATAATTAAATAGCATTATATAATTTTAGAAATCACTATTATTGAAATTATAGTAATGATCGTATATGTTTGTATTATAAAAATGTATTTATTTTTTAGAACTCAAAATTGGAATCGGCATGACACGTCAGAAACACTTATCTATAATATCTTATACCTTTAATCTATAAGCAAGTCTGTTGCGAATGTTGTTAATTACACAACTTTCAAGGTTTATTTTCTAATTTAGTTGTGATACCATCCATAAATGAGGGATAGACATTAATATTTCTTCTACATTTTGAATTCAGATGTTGTGATGATGTTTATGGTCTTCTCATAAATAATTATAACCATTATAATATTGACAGATTCCCTGTTGATTTGCCATGTGCTTTAATGCATTATACTTTCTAAAGGTTTAATGCTGCTTTCAGGTACACACACACACACACACACACAGGCTGTTTCAACAGTCTGACTGTTTTCATACTGTATTTGAATGTTTTTTTTGTTTTAAATAAAGAAATATTTTAATGTATCTTGCAATTTGTTGAAGAAGTGTCATTGCGTTTCAAACAGCAAATTCAGAAGAAGAAAAAGGCAAAATATTAATAAAATGGGTAATAAATTATTTGTTTGATAAATAAAATAAATAATATTTAATATGTATTATTTAAATATTTATTAAATAATAAATAAATGTTGTTTAGGGAAAAAAATACTGATTACTGGCTGATAAACACATTTTTACAGCTGAAAAAACCTGTTAGTTCTGGATTTGGTGCTATTTTATGCTATCCAACCTAAGACCAAAAACAATATTGAAGTATTTACTAAGCATTTTTCCCCTTTCATCTGGACAGGCAAGGAGAACAAGATTAGATTAGAGCAGGAAGTGGTTTCGACTAAAAGCCAGATCAAATGTCGGCCGTGACACTGCAGTTTTTCTTTATGTTCAGGAACCTGAACTACTAGAACTTGTTGAACTACAAACAAGCATGTGCATAATTTTAGCCCAAGAAAAAGGTATAAGTCGGCAGAAGTCAACAGCATGAGCGAGAGAAGACGTTGCCAAATCCTTCATATTCACACATTAAAAATGCATTTAAAATATACCTTGGGTGATCTACATCCTTAAATACATTTTTATGTTTAGTTTTAACTGTTTTAGTGTGTATAGATCTTAAAAATAAAGTTTAAGTTCCTTTAATAGTTCCACAAAGAACCTTTAACATCCATGGAAACTTTAAAATCTTCAACTCCAAGAAAAAGTGTGGTTCTTGTGCTAAAATTCGTTCATTTTTAATTTGTCATATTATTATCTTTTTTGTTTATCCAGTTACATATGCACCGATATGAAAGTTTTGGCCAATACCGATAACCGATAATTCTTCAAATTTGAAAGCCGATAACCGATATATCGGCCCATAAACTTAAATCCAAATTTTAATCTAATTGTGAGAGCCTGATTACAACAACAAAAGTCTCACAATTAAATCCATGTCCCAAGCACACAGTTATGATGATGTTCTCATTATAGTGTTATGTAGCCGATATAACAGATTTGCGCTGCACATGTTGTACCGAACCGTATTTTAATTTTTTGAAGCGATTTTAATCATATTTCAAGAAATTAAAACTATAAACAGTGCTCAACAAGAAGGGAATAATCCATTATTTATCGGCTTTAATATATCGGCCACATTTTCTTACCAGGCCGATAACGATAACATTAAAAATGAACATAAATATGCTGGCCGATATATCGCGCATCCCTACTTTTATTAAAAATAGATGGGAAATGTTCATTTAAAAAAAAAAATAATGCTGAGGTTGTACATGAATCTGTTTTTGTCCTGTTTGTCACACGCATTAACAGAAGAATCTTGTTATAAGCATGATGACATGCACGTTCATCATATCTATCCACAGTTTTGCTCGTTCATTCACTCAAAGCGTACACTTTATCATTTCTGTGATAACACACGGAGTCCAAACAGATCGTTTTATCCTAAAGCACAGTGTCTATACGTATATGAGCCCTTTATCAGACGAGCTCGGGTGGGGCATTCTGGGACAACGGTCACACACTTTACCTTAAATACACACAAATCAAGAATAAAGGCTCGTTCACATCAAAGATGATAGAGATATAGTTCTAAAAATCTTTCTGAATATTAGATAGCAGTGAAACGGCTGGATCAATCAGACATTATTTATCATTTTTAACAAATAATCGTTAAAACCCACTCTGTCAGGCCACATGGAAAAGCAAAAGCCATTGGAAATACCAGTAAACCTGACCTTTTTCATTAAGTTATATGCAAACCGTTCTATGAAGGAACATGCATATCTCCAAAACAGTGTTGTATACTATTTTATGCATATTTTATGATAGAAATACCAGTTCGTGTAATCTGTAAACCTATACCATGTTTGGTATCAATGAATTTGTATTTTGATGATCTAAATGATTGTGTATATTATTTGTCGATACCTATGCAACATATTAGGATTACAAGAATCTTTTCCTCTGCATCAACACCCAATCCAGCTCCACATGCAAATGAGTCGGCTTCCAAACAAAATAATGTTTTTACAAGATGGAAACTATATCTCTGATGTCCAGAGAGTGTGTGTGTGTGTGAAGTTTTAGCACTAAATAAATAAATCCGTCTCCCATTAATTTCCAATGTGCTAATTTTTTACCGCGAACAAGTGGGAAAGTCGCAAGTGTAACTTTTTATACACACGAAAATATTCACGATTCTCACTTGTGATTTTTTTTTTTTTTGCTTTAAAATAGACTCAAAACTACGGAGGCGTATTGCATTCACCTGAAGAAAAAAAATCTACTCTGTTTTTCTGAATTAACAAGTTAATTATCTCAGAATTAACGAGTTAATTTTTTCATGAGAAAAAAAAAATTGCGCTGTTTTCTAAATTAATGAGTTAATTTTTCATGAGAGAAAAAGTTTTTGCTCTGTTTTTCTGAATTAACGAGTTAATTTTTCATGAGAAAAAAAATTTGTGCTGTTTTTCTGAATTAATGAGTTAATATTTCATAAGAAAAAAGTTTTTGCTGTTTTTCTGAATTAATGAGTTAATTTTTCATAAGAAAAAAGTTTTTGCTCTGTTTTTCTGAATTAATGAGTTAATTTTTCATAAGAAAAAAGTTTTTGCTCTGTTTTTCTGAATTAATGAGTTAATTTTTCATGAGAAAAAAAAATTGTGCTGTTTTTCTGAATTAATGAGTTAATTTTTCATAAGAAAAAAAGTTTTTTGCTGTTTTTCTGAATTAATGAGTTAATTTTTCATAAGAAAAAAAGTTTTTTGCTGTTTTTCTGAATTAATGAGTTAATATTCATAAGAAAATGTTTTTGCTCTGTTTTTCTGAATTAACGAGTTAATTTTTCATAAGAAAAAAAGGTTTTGCTCTGTTTTTCTGAATTAATGAGTTATTTTTTCATAAGAAAAAAGTTTTTGCTCTGTTTTTCTGAATTAACGAGTATATATTTTATAAGAAAAAAGTTTTTTCCTATGTTTTTCTGAATTAACGAGTTAATATTTCCTAAGAAAAAAGTTTTTGCTCTGTTTTTCTAAATTTTTGAGTTAATTTTTCATAAGAAAAACGTTTTTGCTCTGTTTTTCTGAATTAACGAGTTAATTTTTCATGAGAAAAAAAGGTTTTGCTATGTTTTTTCTGAATTAATGAGTTAATATTCATAAGAAAATGTTTTTGCTCTGTTTTTCTGAATTAACGAGTTAATTTTTCATAAGAAAAAAAGGTTTTGCTCTGTTTTTCTGAATTAACGAGTTAATTTTTCATAAGAAAACAATTTTTTGCTCTGTTTGTCTGAATTAATGAGTTAATTTTTCAAGACAAAATTATTTTTGCTGTTTTTCTGAATTAACGAGTTAATTTTTCATGAGAAAATTTTTTTTGCTCTATTTTTAACTCATTAATTCAGAAAAACAGAGCAAAAAAAATCCATGAAAAATTAACTCATTAACTCAGAAAAACAGAGCAAAAAATTGTTTTCTTATGAAAAATTAACTCGTTAATTCAGAAAAACAGAGCAAAAACTTTTTCCCCATGAAAAATTATCTCGTAATTCTGCGAACTGTGATAATTAACTTGTTAATTCAGAAAAACAGAGTAGATTTTTTTCTTCAAGTGAATGCAATACACCTCCGTACAAAACAATGCGTAAAAGGATTAGATAGTGAAATAAACTCAAGCTTTCATTTTAATCGACTAATCTAAGTATCCACACAATACTTCAGTTGCAATAAATTCCCAAAACTAATAAATAGTCTGACAAACTACCATTGTGTTAAACTGTATATTTGCCGAGTTGCTTATTGATTTTCTGTTTCATCCAAAACCTGCTGTAGATTGTCATTGACGGTCTTAAGCTGATGTTCTGTTCCCATGATGCCCCTGGCTTCCATCAACATGGCAGGCACACACGATGGACCATACTGTCAGGCAAAAGAAATCAAATGAGAAAAGGACAGAACAAAATAATCAAAACTGAACCCCTGAAGGCTTCTGTACCGTCTCCACTTCATTGGGGTGATGGGTGCGGTGCGTCCGGTACTTCCTGTTGAGCTCCTGAAGGCTGGAGAGCAGAGCGGCCCCTTCTCTCAGAGACCTGAGCCTCAGCTGCATCTCATCGTGATCTTTCTGAAGCTCGCTCAGCTTCGTCTTCTCCCTGAAACACAGTTAAATGTGTTACCAGTGACCCTGCTTACTACATATAACTGTAATGATAGTTTTTGCAGAACAGTTGTGACAAAAAAGCCAATTAAACCTAGTTTTTGTTGTAGTCAGTGCTTACTTAATGAGTTCATAACTGGCTTCCACAAGCCTGCTCCTCTTCTGGTTAATATCTCTATTGATCTGAAAGACAGAACACAGTTAACGCCTTCAAAACAAATGATTAAAGTATTTATTGGAATTAAAATACAGGTGAAACTTCAGAAATTTGAATATGATGCAAAAGTTCAGTAATTCAACTTAAAAGCTGAAACTATTGTATTTTATAGACTCGTTACATGCAAAGTGAGATATTTCAATAATTTTAATCAAAATTAGAATATTGTGAAAAGGTTTTCCCATAATCATCAAAATTATAATTATAATTATTTTGTATATATAAATACATATGCATGCATTGCATGTAAATATTTAAGAGTTATTTGCATATATATATATATATATATATATATTTATATATTAGGGCTGTCAAACTATTAATCGCATCCAAAATAAAAGTCTGTTTACATAATATATGTCCGTGCACTGTGTATAATTATTTTGTGTATAAATACAGTAACACAAACACATGCATATTTAAGAAAAAATATTATTTATATATAAAATATTTATATATAAATCTATATACAGTATATACATTAAATATTTCTTAAATATATACAAGCATGTGTGTGTGTTTATATATATATAATAATTATACACAGTGCACCCACATATATTATGTAAACACAAACTTTTATTTTGGACGCGATTAATCGCAGCCCTAAATATTATACAATCTAAAATATTACACTTGACACTTCATTAGTAATATTAACCGTCTAGTTCTCTTCAGTCACTTTTGACCGGAAAATAATCTGTAAAAGCATTTATTGTATTGTAATTTCACCAGAATGGAATGAAACTGTGTGAGTTGCGGCACTGGGTATGAGAATAAGGAAAGGAAATTAAAATTAATAATATAATGCAAATACTAATAAAAAAATGCATGAAAACCTTTCACAATATTATAATTTAGTCTTTGGGGTTTTCATATCTGTAATCCATAATCATCAAAATTATAACAAATAAAGGCTTGAAATATCTGACTTTGCATGTAATGAGTCTCTATAATATATTAGTTTCAGCTTTTAAGTTGAATTACTGAAATAAATGAACTTTTGCACCATATTTCTCGAGTTGTAATGGCTGCATATATTTTCCAGATGAGAATCACCTTGTTATTGTATCTTTTCACAGTCTTGAGTTCCTTTATCGCTGTGATCTATGAACGAGAGGCACATGTATTATTATTATTATTACAGACATTATTAAGACTTCATTTATTTCTAAGACAGAAACATGTAACAGTCTCACGATCTCCGAGATCTGCTCCTCAAACGAGCGGCTGACGGCGTCGATGGATCGCTTCACGGGGTCAGAGGTCACGCTCTGCCTGCAGTGAACCACAAACAACAGTTTGAGAGTTCAGTGATTTGATTTGCTGAACTGACATCATGTACTCACTTATACTGAGAGACAAACTCCTGGAAAGCGTCGAGCAGCACGTCCAGATCAGTGGCACTTCTCGGATCTCGGGGTCTTTTAGCGGGACCGGCTGACTCTGGAGAAGGACGGCTTACATTTATGCATTTGGCAGATTTGATTTCATCTAAAACCATTTGCATTGCATTCAAGGAACACATTTTATTAGATTGTGCATTGCACAGTTTGGTATCGCTGTGATTCATCACTGTGCCGGTTCAGTTTGTTCATGGATAACTATGTTTGAAACGATTTTTTTAAGTGCATTTTAAGTTTTTTTTAAGTGCATATACAGAAAACGATTGTGAAAAATACTTCCAGAACCAAGAAACGTACACTATTGAAGCTTTTGATGGCCATAATCATCAAAATTATAACATATAAATGCTTGAAATATCTCACTTTGCATGTGATGAGTCTATATAATATATTAGTTTCAGCTTTTACGTTGAATTACTGAAATAAATGAACTTTTGCACAATATTCTAATTTTCATAAGCTGTAATCCACAATCATCAAAATGTCTGTGTTGTATTTACTTTATTTATGAATTTTTATTATGATCTTGTTTGTTGTAAAGAAGGGACCCCCTCGAAAATGAGATGGTTCATCTCAAGGGGCTATGCTTGAAATAACACACACACACACATATATATATATATATAAAAATTTAAATGACATTTTATATATATATATATAAATTAAAAAAAAAAAAATTTATATATATATATATATATATATAAATAAAAATATAAAATATATATATATATATATATATATATAAGGGCTGGGAAACGATTAATCACATCCAAAATAAAAGTTTGTGTTTACATAATATATGTGTGTGTAGTGTGTATAATTATTTTGTATATATAAATACACACATATGCATGTATATATTTAAGAAAAATGTGTTATTAACATATCAAATATTTATGTATAATATTAATTTTGTATAAATATATATAAAGTATATACATGCAAATATTTCTTAAATGTTTACATGCATATGTGTGTATTTATATATACAAAATAATTATACACACTACACGCACATATATTATATAAACACAAACTTTTATTTTGGATGAGATTAATCGATTCCCAGCCCTAATATATATATATATATATATATATATATATATATTTTTTAATACCAAAAAAAACAGAATAAAAGTAAGTAATTATGTCTGAAAATATAGTTCTCAGCAGCTAAAAAACATCATGCATTTAAAATGATTTGAACTCGTTCAGTACCTGATGAAGATAAAGACTTCCTCTTGTGTCTGCGACTGGACGATCTCCTCTTCGCCGCTTTAGGTTTCTCCATGCTCGGGTGCTGGAGAGGACAACAACAATTATACTTAAGACCCATATCCAGAGTTTAATAGATCATCTGTGGCGGGTGATGCAGTCAAATTGAAGAGTTGCCTACGTGTATTCACTTTACTGGGAAAGTTCGTGTAAGACAAATCTGTGCAGATTTAACACAAATGAGTCCTCATGATATATTAAACACAGTGTATTGCACTGAATCTGCTCATATCTGGCTGAGCTGAACACACACATCACTACGCAGCAAATAACGGCACACTTGTTCACTTGCATTGAAGCAATAGCGAATATTAAAAAGCATTTGGATAACAGAAAATACTGTTATTTTCCATCATCCTACATATATTTGATGTTCTTTGTCCTAAAAATGAATGAATAAAAATCTAATGTAATGCTTATATATATATTAGGGCTGTCAGACGATTAATTGTGACTAATCGCATCCAAAATCAAAGTTTGTGTTTACATAATATATGTGGGTGCACTGTGTATAATTATTTTAGATATAATAAAAACACACATGCATGTATATTTAAGAAAAAAAAAATATGATTTATATATAAAATATTTATATTTATATATAATATAAATTTTATATAAATCTATAAACAGTATATACATGAAAATATTTCTTAAATATATACAAGCATGTGTGTGTGTTTATAATTATACACAGTGCACCCACATATATTATGGAAACACAAACTTTTATTTTGGATGCGATTAATTGCAATTAATCGTTTGACAGCCCTAATATATATAATTAAATATATATATATGTATATATAATTATATATATATATATATATAAAAGCTGTGACGCTTGGCCAGTCACTTAATTAACAAATTGACCAGTGAGTGAAAAAGTTCACAAATCATATATGTAGATACTGATGGCTAAACATACAAAACTTTCATCCTCATCCGTGAGCTCCTCTGAGGACACCGGCGACCTCTGTCTCTGAGACACTCCTGGGGTCGGAGAGGTTTCCTTGGATGACCTCTGACCTTTTCCTGCTTTCTGGAAAAATAAAAAAAATGCATTCCAATTAAACTCCATATCTGGCATACATTAAAGTCAGCATCAATCGTCTTTTCTTCTCTATTGAGTCGTATAATATCCCAGTGAAACAACAACGAATTTGGGCGGGGCTTGATTGTGTCTGTGGGGATTTGATTGGATGGATCCTACTCACCCCGGACCCCGCCGCTCTTCTCTTGTCTGTATTCTCTCCGCCTTCTGATATAGTCGGTAAAGGTCTTCCTCTAGATTTTCTACGACACAGAAAGCCTTTTCGTTATTATTATTACGGTCGGTGACGCCGAGACCCGTTGATCTGGCCGGATCACACACACCTGACGACTGATCTTCCTCCTGGATCTGGGGTCCGAGACGGCTCCTGGTTCTCCTTGGACGAGGAAACGACTCGGGCCTTCTCGTTAGCCTTAGCTTTAAGAGTTTCCACAGCAGATCTCCGGGTCTGATCTGGTCCAGGACTCAGGTCTTCCTCTAAAGCTGTGCTGTGAAGCGGGTTCCCTGCAGAAGACAAACGCTAAAGTCACTTCTGGGATTTATACAGAGGAGTTACTCTTTAGGGGTGTAACGATCCGGTGGACTTTCTACACACCGTGAGGAGAATACTGATCTCCCTGGAAGAAACTGGCCTTCTCGATGGATGAGATGTCCAGCGCTCGGGGAGACTCAGAGCTCGGATTCACACTCTGAAAAACACACAAGTAAACAACACACACTTCTGTTAATTGTCTGCAAACTTTAAGTGGATATTATTGCACGTACTGTATAATAAGTATAATACAATACACATACTACGAACTGTTACTTCAGTCCACAAGACAATACTATATATAATATACAGCATGCATATAATCACTAATATTATAAACACCAATAATACAATATTTGTCATTACATAATATAAATATTGGTGATATTATTTATGTCTGGGCAATAGATTGTATAATATTTAGGGCTGTCAGAACGATTAATCGCGATTAATCGCATCCAAGATAAAAGTTTGTGTTTACATAATATATGTGGGTGCACTGTGTATAATTATTTTATATATATAAACACACACTCATGCTTGTATATTTTTAAGAAATATTTTCATGTATATTCTGTATATAGATTTATATATAATTTATATTATATATAAATATAAATATTTTATATGTAAATAATATTTTTTTCTTAAATATACATGCATGTGTGTCTTTATATATATACGAAATAATTATACACAGTGCACCCACATATATTATGTAAACACAAACTTTTATTTTGGATGCGATTTATCGCGATTAATCGTTTTGACAGCCCTAATAATATTACATTAGTAAAAGTAGTAAATACATTTACTAACATCAATAATTATTAAATATTAATTAAATATTGGTGGTATTAAAACAACATCTTTCAGGAATTATAAGTGAATAATCATAATAGATCATTAATAGATCATTAATCATTAAAAATTAAACATGTCATATTTACTTTCTGGGTTATTATACGTAAGTATGTATAATATTTATTACATGTGTCATATTAATAATAATAAATACTGCATTATATATCATACACAATGACATTAACATTGCTGGATAAAAACAAAATACAAATAGTGCTGGTATTAAAAATACATGTTTCAGGAAATACATGTCAAAAATAAAAATTAATATTGAACTATTATAATTAGTAAATGCTATTATATCTCAAACAATACAATAGGCCTATTTGTTATTACCTAGTATAAATATTGGTTATATTAATATTATATTTCAAGTCAAAACAGGCTAAAACATTCTACAATACAATATTATGCAATTTACGTAATATTACGTGTGTCATATTAATAATATTAGTAAAATGAACTACTACATTATATAATGATAACGTTATACAATAACAATGAAACGAGGAAATACGTGTAAAAATGAATATTACATTATTATAATATTTTTATCAAACAACAATAACAAAAATATTGGTAATAGTATGTTTCAGGGATTGCATGTCAAAAATAGATTCAAAACATGTAACGTTAGGCTAAGTTAACGTTAAATGAGAAAGCAGCTAACAGAAAAGCAAAACAAACACTCACCTGTAGCTCCCGCTGAACAGCTTTCAGTGTTTTCGTCATCCTACTCATCTTTACATTAATTTAATTAAATATAATTATCTGCATAAACAACAACAATCAGAACGTAACAACTGCAGCGAAGTCGGGAAGTGTTTTACCGCGAATGTTTGAACGCTTGGACTGAACCATCTCAGGAACGGGGGGCGACTGGACAACGTTGGGCAGTGTATTTCATTTATATACAAAGAAGGGATGATATTTTACAATTTATTTGACTTTAAATTTTATCAAATTAAAATTAAGTAAATTATTCACTTTTCATACATCATTTTGTTTAAAAAGTTTATATTATTTTTTTCGAATTACCCCTCCAGACTCCATCTCTGTTTTGTGTAAAGCGCACAAGGCGAGGCAAGGCGTCATTTCCGCCTCTACTGCCCTCTGCCGTACAGTAGGTTCTGGCGCAACTTAAAAGAATAAAAATTCTTGTTTCATCACAACATTAGCAAACAAAGATGTAATGCTAATTTTACGTATAATTTGATTCTATTTTGTATCATGAAAAATTAGGTGTTTATAGTCTACTTGCACTCAAGTTCTTGAATCTGAAATCATTTATATTATATTAACCTAACATTTATATTCTCTCTCTATATTAAAAATGTTAATAAAAATGTTATAAATAAATAAATATGAATGAAGGAATGAATAAATACGTAAAAAGAGTTTTGTAATAGCGCCCTCCAGTGGTTATTTATTTACCTTACGCTCTCCATGCAGAATGGAAACGCTAGAAGCGATTCTTTAGTGGCGACTTCCGGTCTCTCGCTCTTTCCATCCGAAGTGGAAACACTATAAACCAAGGACGCGGGCGGTTCCGCCTAACTGTCTGAAACCAGCCCAACAGAACCGCCACTTCCCCCGGGACCACAACCACAAGGTACTTAACCAAACAAAATCAGCGATACCAATTACTCCGCTTTAAATACTTACAAATATAAACACATTTAGTGAGGAATTCGCGGTGGAAACACCTCAACCTGTGGTGTCACAGCATTAGCATTAGCTTGGAAGTAAGTTAGGTGTGTTTATGCAGCTTTAATAAGTGAGAGAAAACACATTTAAGCTTTCAGATCTAAATACTGGGTTTATTAATGTGCATTTAAATGATATCTGAGAGTTATTGACACTGTGAGGACGTGCTGTAGTCAAAAAGAGCAACAAAACGTAACGTTAGTTCAAATAAGCATGTTTATATATTTACTCGTTTATGAATGCCACAGGTGTTTTTATTCGTATATTTATCTGATATAATGGTGTTTGTTTTTGTCTATCCACTGTATTGTTAGCAGTGGCCTGTTAGCTGTGTTTATTAATCACGTGTGTTGATTAATATTATTATGTAATGCTAATGAATCTGCGCATCTGACACCATCATTTATGTTTTTAGAGAGCTCTGGCTTTCTCATACTGGAATTAGGTGATTTTTATTAAGTCAGATCATATCAAGGACATTTGCTGATCACAACAGTGCATTATTAGTGGTGTGTCATTCGTTAAGTGTGTAAATGAGGAGGCGAACACTGACCTGTCAATCATCACTGAGCTGATCACAGTGTTTGATACTGATTATTGAGGTTGGAGAGTTTGAGTCTCGTGCATCTGTCTTTTCATCATGGCAGTAGATTATTGCACGACCCAATCCTCTCCATGACCTTCAGAAGTTCCCATAGGACCTTCCACATGTGTGCTTTTATTTTTGGAGAGGGCTTGCACATGGTTTTGTAGTAGATTCACGCTACTGGATTTCTTTTGAGCAACTTTAAGGAGCGAGATAATGTCAAAATGAGACACCCTCGGTGGAACCCGAAAAATTAAATATCGTGTAAAAGTTAATTTATTTCAGTAATTCAACTTATAGGGTGAAACTAATATATTATATAGACTTATTGCATGCAAAGTGAGATATTTCAAGCCTTTATTTGTTATAATTTTGATGATTATGTTGAAAAACCCAAAGTCAAAATTAGAATATTCTGAAAAGGTTTTCCCATAATCATCAAAATTATAACAAAACAAAGGCTTGAAATATCTCACTTTGCATGTAACGAGTCTATATAATATATTAGTTTCACCTTATAAGTTGAATTACTGAAATAAATGAACTTTTGCACCATATTAAACTTTTCGAGTTTCATAACATAAAGTTGGGCCTAAATGTAATGTATATAAAATTCAAACGTGTTGGTAAGAGGAAGAAATACATAAATGATGGCTATATTAATTTGGTTTACAAAAAAAAAAATGTTTTGTATTGCTTTAATCATAATTTAATTAAATACAATTAGCTTTTTATCAATCATGTAATGTTATTATTTATTACTTTTACCTTATATGCGAGGTTTCACTGTTTTGCATTTAAAATAACTTTTTAAATTTGTGTTTATATAATATATGTGCGTGTGTTTGTGGTGTACACACACTTAACCTATATTATATAAACACATACTTTACTGACTATATTTCTACTGAAAATCTTCAAGTTTTGTTGTAATACATATTCGATTTGACAATTTCATCATTAAAAATACAGTAAATATCCTCAGCATTTATTTATTAATGCTTAATAAACACTGATAAAATGATAAACGCTTGCCATATCTCGTGACAAGTTTACTACTTGTTTGAAAAGATCAGTGTGAACATTATTCAAAACATCTCCTTTTGTGTTACACAAATCACATCGTTTTAGAGCGAAATGAGTGTAAATGTTATATATAAACCAGGTGAATAATAGACAAAACTTTTTTTTGATCCACTTCACTGTAGATGAAGCAAACCCTTCAGATTATATATCGGAGTAAAACTGTAAAGTTGGAGAAAAAAACTCACTGCCTTTAACTACATGTTGTGATTGAAATATACAGGTAAAGTGCAATTAAATGTGTATTTTTGTAAATTGCTAAATCTCAAAACTGACCAGTGCATGAAAATAACAGGATTTGCCCGTGATTTCTTTCTTAGAGATGATAACGCGCTCCTACACTCGTGTTTGATTCATTATATGCCACTTATTTGGCCGTATGACGAGGCTGAACGGGTTCAGATAAGCAGATGTCCTCCTGCCCTCGGTCTGTCTGGGACGTCTGATCTTTGGTTAGGTAACACGTCTTATCTCAGCAGTTAGTGACGCAAAATGGTTTCAAAATCTGGTTAATGAAACACGTCTGGCTCTGAACCAAGTGTACTTTTCACACAAGCCCTGAAAAGTGTGTCTTTTCCGCCCCCCGGTGGCCAGTCCCAGTATAGCTCATAAACCCCGCCTCCTCAGCGGCACGTGAACCAACTAAACAATTAAATTACACTTCAAATATCATTTTTCCAAAGACAGTTTGTCATTTATTGTAGTTTTTATCACGCTGATGTAATTTTAAGTGTTTATTTTTAGTGAGTACTTACTTACTTACTTACTTACTTCTCTGAGCAAAGTAGTTGTAGGACCAACATGATTTATTTTGATTTTAAATTTAATATCTAAATTTCTAAATAAAAGTGCGGGGCGTGTGCTTGCGATTGATTCCGCGAGAGTGAGGGCGGGGCCTTGATTTCGCGGCTTTACTTCCTGCGCACGTCTGGTGCCGAGATCGCTACTATCGGGACACTCGCGGCTTCACTTCTTGGCCAATGGAAGAGAGCGAAGGGGCGTCGTCCATCTTTTTTTTTTAGTCTATGATCTGGACTCGCAAACGTCTCCGAGATGAAGCTTAACTTATGAACATTTTCTTTCCCACGGCACTTATAAAACGTTATTAAAATGATTCCAGTTCGCATGGACACGCGGAAGCGACTAATACGAATTTGTAAGGCCAGACAAGTAATTTCTTGAGGTCAGTTTGTAGAGAAAGACACGTCTGCACATATATATATATATATTCAAACGCACATATCTATAGACTAAACGCATGATACGCATGCGCTCGCCGTCAGCGTTTTCACGAATTTACGTTTTTGAAGTTTACACGATTTCTAATTTTTCAAATCTTGCGTTTTATATCCTGTTCGAAGTTTTGCGTTGTCCAGAGACACTGCCGTCGTACAAATAGACGTCCAGAACACGTTAAACGTCTCCGTTTACTGTTATCGGTGTCGTGTTAGCGGCCGCTAAGTGAATAAGTAATGATGTGCGCGACGGAAGTGAATCAATCAAAGCTAACTTTATCTGGACAATAAGCCTAAACACTCTCTGTTGCTGTAATCTCCAATAATTTGAATAATTTTAATTTTATTAATTTTAGTTTTATAGTAATTTTTAATTATGCATGTTATACATTATCTAATGTTGTTGCTGTTTATTTTATTTTATTACACAAATCTGCCTTATTATGGTACGGTCCTGTTTTATATAAAAATCAGAGTTTTTAATTTTTTATTTATTTATTTATTTTTATTTTATTATTATTTATTTATTTATTTTATTTTATTATTATTATTTATTTATTTATTTTTTGGGCGTGTTTGATTTGTTATATTTGTATTATATGAAAATTCAATAAAAATATATATTTTTTAAATTAATTTTAATTTAAAATTTAATTTTAAATTTTTTTAATAATTAAATTTTTTTGAATAATTTTAATTATTGAATAATTTTCAATAATTTTCACTGCTGTGAAACAATATACAGTAGTCAACTTTTGGATCAAAACCTTTCATGAATTAAAAAAAAACCCGTTCTTAGAACAACTTTTTAGTTTTTTTTGGGTTTTTTTCAACATTTTTGTCAACATTCAATGTTGATTACCTAGCGCTATATAAACGAAGGTAACCTGACCGCAAATTTCCTCTTTCACAGGTTAAAATGGGCGTTTACTTCTGCTGACCAATCAGATGCTTAGTTTCCCATGGGGGTCGTCACTACCATGGACCCGGATTCTTCCCGGCAACCGCAGGGCAAGTTAGCTAACGCTAGCCACGCCGTGATCGAAGCTAACGTGGGCCCTCGAGGAAAGCATTATCTGTGCGGCTCGTTCGCCGCGTTCACCAACATCATCGTGACCTTCCCCATCCAGAAGCTCTTGTTCCGGCAACAGCTTCACGGCGTCCGCGTGACCGAAGCCGTCCGACAGCTACAGCGCGACGGATTGGGTCGTTTGTACCGCGGGCTCCTCCCGCCTCTCCTGCAGAAAACCACGACCGTGGCCATCATGTTCGGCTTGTATGAGGATTTTTCCCGGTTGCTTTTGCGTCACGCGCGGAGTAGCGGAACGCCCGAGATTGTGACGCGTAGCACCGCCGCGGCGCTAGCCGGCACAGCTGAGGCTGCGCTAACGCCGTTCGAGCGCGTGCAAACGCTTCTTCAGGATCACCGACACAACGGGCGCTTTAACAACACCGCGCACACCTTTCGGACTCTCCTGCGGGATTACGGCGTGAAGGAGTGTTACCGCGGCCTAGTCCCGGTTTTACTGCGCAACGGGCCGAGTAACGTGCTGTTTTTCGGGTTGCGCGGGCCGATTAAGCAACGGCTTCCCGACGCCCGCACCCGCGCGGGTCACATAGCTAATGACTTTGTGTGTGGCGGGCTGCTAGGCGCGGCGTTGGGAATCATGTTCTACCCGCTGAACGTGGTTAAGTCGCGAGCGCAGGCCCAAGTCGGAGGCGAGTTCGTTCCCTGTCGGCAGGTTCTGATGACGGTGTGGCGGGAACGCGGCGGGAGCGTGGCGATGCTCTTCCGCGGGGCTACGCTCAACTACCATCGCTCTCTTCTGTCCTGGGGGATCATCAACGCCACGTACGAGCTGCTCCTCAAAGTTTTCTGATGGGGCACTTTTTCCCAAAATTTGAGGGTTCCCGCTCTTTAAAAGAGGCCAGCTGCACTTAAATGCACAATCCACTTATAAATGTACAATACTGGTGTCAGTGTTCCCAACTATTTCTTCTGTGGAATGGAAAAGATTGTTTTTGAACGTTTTGGACCCCATTGACTTCCATTGGTTTCCAACATCCTTCGGAATATCTTGTTTTTTTTTCTAGAAGAGAGCGGTTTGGAATAAATGATTGGTGTTTTGATTTTTTAAGGTGTAACATCTGCACTTAATGACGTGCCGATGCCGATAAAGTCCGCCCGGTGTTGTGGAGTGTGTCGTATGTGTCTGTATTGGCTCTTTTACTCACTTTATTGGGGGTCTGTGGGACGCGGATGGAGGAGGTTGCACTACTGTTACGCGCAGTTTAACTGAGTGTTCGTTCGTGTGTGTGATTTGTGGATCACACTCACACACACACAGCTTGACGTCTGTACAAAACCCATGATGATATTGTTTGCCAATCAATCAGAAAACATCCAGATGTATTCGAAGATTTTCATGAAATGCTATTTTTATGTAACAAGTGTTTTTTGCGACATAATTAAAATGTTCACGTTGTTGTGGGTGGAAAGTAAACGATTACTCTACTTGCATTCTGGGTGTCTTATTGACGTTTATGATGATTTAAAGTCAGGACAAACGATACTCTTGTCTTATAGCGAACAATTTGGTGCATGTTATTTTCACTTTTCCTTAATTAGTTCTCAATTAATAATCAATTTTATTTTGTTCTTGCGTAACATCCTGTTTCGCTTGAAAATGTTACGTTATGACTTTAAAATAAAAAAGCTTATTTTTATTTTTACAGGAAAATCAAATGCTATATATTAGGGCTGGGAAACAATTAATCGCATCCAAAATAAAAGTTTGTGTTTACATAATATATGTGTGTGTAGTGTGTATAATTATTTTGTATATATAAATGCGCACACATGCATGTAAACATTTAAGAAATATTTGCATGTAATAATATTATACATACATATTTAATATATTAACACATTTTTCTGAAATATATACATGTGTTTATATATACAAAATAATTATACACACTATTTTTATTTTTACAGGAAAATCAAATGCTATAAATTAGGGCTGGGAAACGATTAATCGCGATTAATCACATCCAAAATAAAAGTTTGTGTTTACATAATATATGTGTGTGTAGTGTGTATAATTATTTTATATATATATAAATACACACACATGAATTTAAACATTTAAGAAATATTTGCATGTATATACCTTTAACAAAATTAATATTATACATAAATACAAATATTTGTAATTATAAATATTTGAATAAATATAAATATTTTAATATTTGATTTAACAACATATTTTTTCTTAAATATCTACATGCATATGTGTGTATTTATATATACAAAATAATTATACACACTACACACACATATATTATGTAAACACAAACTTTTATTTTGGATGCGATTAATCGTTTCCCAGTCCTACTATAAATACAAGATGAATCTTCTACAGCGGTGGCAATCCCATAATGCTTTACAAGCACAGTGAAAAACAAAATCAATATGGTGTTTAGGAATATTTTTATTATTTAGACTATTTTGCCTAATATTTGTGTCTTATCGGGTGTATTATGGGTATAAATGTAATGTATTAAAGCTTTTCCATGCTAACACCATTTGAATATGGTGCAAAAGTTACTTAAAAGTTGAAACTAATATATTATATAGACTCATGCAAAGTGAGATTTCAAATCTTTATTGTCTTTTATGTCTAAAATTTTTGGATGTTGACATATTTTTGATATATAAACATAATTTAACTGAGTGTACATTTTCCTATATATGACGCATTTACAATAGAAAAGCTACAAAAACATCTTTCAGTGCTAGTAAGTCCCTCTGTCTCAAAGCCACAGATCACAGCGAGTGTGTGTGTGTGTGTGTGTGTGTGTGTGTGTGTGTGTGTGTGTGTGTGTGCTCAATCCCATCATTACCTCAGTTTGAACTGTGCAAGTCTTCGTCTGAGTTTAATCCAAGGCCTAATCTGTAATCTCCTGCGAACTCACAAACAAATATAGTGTGACAATTTACGCTTTCAGGGACTGGTAGACATAAAAAGACAAAATATAACAAATGTGAGAATAAAACCAAATTAACATAAAATCACGCGATTTATTAACATGCAAACCTCACAAAACGGGTCAATGACGGAATTATTTCAATATCCCAAAATCAACAGAAATGATGTTGCTAAAGAAAATTAAATAATAATAATACATTAGTTCCATTGCAACTGTCATTCAAAATCACCTTTATTATCATGAACGCAGTAGAGGGAATGCAAAGCATATTCTCGATCGCCCCTTCTCATTTGATCCAGACACATTTCAGCTTTTTGTTTTGTGCACTTTGAAAGGCAATCGTCTGCATACAACACGTCTCGATACATACGGTCCTTACAAGCAGTTTTTTTGTTGCTACAAACGCAATGGCAGTTCAGAGGACCTTCATAGTACAGGAAGATTTCATACGGAAACGAGTTCGATATGAAAGTAATTACTGTGAAAAGAATGAAAAATAACACATTACATGTTTGTCTCTTTCCTTCTCATGACTAACTTTGCGTCATCTGACTTGATAACCACAATCTGGCAGTGTGTGTGTGTGTGTGTGTGTGTTTGCTCAATGGAGTGTCTAATATGGGTGATATTCTTTACATTAGAAAATTGCTTCCAGATGGCAAGTAACTTGAACTAAACGAGGATGATGTCATAATTCATCCATTGACCGCGGGCTGGTCATGTGATCGGGGTGATTTAATTATGTATTCTGGACGGAAGTTGCACTTTTAAACCTGATCTGGAAATGGATATAATTTTAACCCACATAATACTGGTCTGAGATCTATGGAATCTTGTTTCCACCATAGAATGAAAAATATAAAAGGTAATTGCCACTTTTTATCTCACAATTGTGACATTATTTCTCAGAATTGCGAGATGGAAAGTCAGAATTGCGAGTTATAAAGTCAGAATTGCGAGTTATAAAGTCAGAATTGAGTTATAAAGTCAGAATTGCGACTTGTAAAGTCAGAATTGCGACTTGTAAAGTCAAAATTGCGAGTTATAAAGTCAGAATTGTGAGATATAAAGTCAGAATTGCGAGTTATAAAGTCAGAATTGAGTTATAAAGTCAGAATTGAGTTATAAAGTCAGAATTGCGAGTTATAAAGTCAGAATTGAGTTATAAAGTCAGAATTGCGAGATATGAAGTCAGAATTGCGAGTTATAAAGTCAGAATTGAGTTATAAAGTAAGAATTGCGACTTGTAAAGTCAGAATTGCGAGTTATAAAGTCAGAATTGAGTTATAAAGTCAGAATTGCGAGATATAAAGTCAGAATTGCGACTTGTAAAGTCAAAATTGCGAGTTATAAAGTCAGAATTGCGACTTGTAAAGTCAAAATTGCGAGTTATAAAGTCAGAATTGCGAGTTATAAAGTCAGAATTGAGTTATAAAGTCAGAATTGCGACTTGTAAAGTCAGAATTGCGTGTTATAAAGTCAGAATTGTGAGATTTAAACTAGTCTTTTTCCCCCCTTAGAATTGGCCTGATAAGTCAGAATGTCAGAATTTTGACATATAAACTCGTAATTATGTGTTATAAAGTCAGAATTGCGAGATGTAAACTCACAATTGTGACGAAAAAAAGTTAGAATTGTGAGATAAAAAGTCACAATTATTTATTTATTTATTTTTTATTCAGTGGCGGAAACAAGCTTCCATAGAGATCAGATCATGCTCAAGTACTCAAAATTTAGAATATAGATGTTTAATGAATTCCCCAATCATATTTTTGTGATATACAAATCCTAAATACTCGTTTTTAGACCTGAATCATACTCTATGTAAGTACCAAAATCCACACATGAATGGTTGAGCAAGTTCGCGCTTCCTGCTAACATACTGAACGTGTTCTGTTGCATAAACAAACCCAGAGCTGATAGAGTTTCCTTCAGATGTCCGATTTGTTGTTATTCTGGTTGCTTGCTGCCATAACTTGCTCAGCAAGATTCTCCTCAAACGGTCGCTGAGCTCAGCCATGATAGTAGTCCGGTCACGCTAATGACGCTAAAAAGGCAAAGCAATATTACGCAATGAAATTGAGCAGGGGTCTGTACCATGAAGCCGGTTTAGGTGGATAGCCAGGTGTGTGTAAGTTTAGTTAGCACCAACCCTGGGTTTTTGGCACTATGAAAGTGGTTTGGCGCCTAGCGTGTTCATCGCCATAGTAACTCGCGCTCCACGGCTAATCTGGTCTGGCCTGATCTCAAACCGGATTCGGACCAATCAGCTGTGAGCAAAGTGTCACATGACATGTCTGATGCGATAAAGTCACTCCACCTGTTTCCACTCCACATTAAAGCTCAACACAGCAAATGATTTTAAAGACAAAATCGTCTGGCTTTTAGTAATGCTTATTTAAAATATTAGGCTAATTTTGTATGATTTAGATGTATTATGTAATTACTATACCCATTAATTTTAATTACGCAGAGTTTATAAAAGGTCATATAAATACTAGGGCTGTCAAAACGATTAATCGCGATTGATCGCATCCAAAATAAAAGTTTGTGTTTACATAATATATGTGGGGGCACTGTGTATAATTATTTTAGATATATAAACACACACACATGCTTGTATATATTTGAGAAATATTTTCATGTATATTCTGTATATAGATTTATATATAATTTATATTATATATAAATACAAATATTTTATATATAAATAATATTTTTTTCTTTAATATACATGCATGTGTGGTTTATATATATATATATATATATATATACATACAAAATAATTATACACAGTGCCCCCACAAATCTTATGTAAACAAAAACTTTTATTTTGGATGCGATTAATCGCGATTAATCGTTTTGACAGCCCTAATAAATACACTTTAGAATCAATAAAGCTATAACATGACTACATGTTCAATTCTCTCTGTATAAACTATATATACTGATAAACAGTGGAGAGACCTTTTCTTTTAGTTGTCCTCTTTCATAATAAACATGTAAAATTGTTTAAAGTCTTAATATTTTATGTAATAAGTGAATTGCGCTGCTTCTCTCGTTTCGAATGAGTTTCTCAGCGTGTGATTGGCTGTTGGCGACTGATGATGTCACTCCTAAACTCCGGATCAAAGCCTGAGCTGACAGAGAGCATCATGGTACCAACAAACCCTGGTTGGATTGGTTTAGTTTGGTCAACTCTAAACTAATCCTGCAACCCTGAGTTTGTTCAACTACCATCATGGTACAGGCCCCTGGTGTCATTAGAAGCAACTGCATTGGAGCATGTTTCTGGCCTTATGGATGTTTAATGCATACTAAATATGGTGCTGTTCACCACTTTAAAAAACATTGTCTAAACCTTTATGTTTAAATTAAACAGAAGGCAAAATAAATATATACGCTGCATTTGCATAATGATGCAATCGAGAAAAAAAAAAAAAAAAAAAAACGTTCACAACTATCCTCCGAGATTAAATATAAGGCCTAGGTTTGCCAGGGAAGTCCTCTAAAGTGAAAACATTAGTGATATACAACAAATTGAAAATTATTTTTGATATGTATAAAATGTAAGAAAGTATATATGTGGAAAATTTCGGATACAAATCGTGAAGCTTGCATAGTCAAAAATGGGGGAAGAGTGAGAAATTGAGTGGTTTGGCTATCGGTGGGATTGCTACAGTAACATGGTGACAACGTTGTTGTGTAAACACGCCCCAATTGTGCTATTACGTCTTTGGACCACACCAATCTCTGTGGTTGACAGTCAGCTGATAGGTCAATATAAAAACGAACATCAAAAGCCAAACCTGACACGCCGACGTGGCTACAAAAATCCCAAACGGCCACACTTCTATTGCCATCAACTCTCATCCTACAGTCAGGAAAACCTATTGTAGACTGAATGAAAGTCCTTTGGATCGTCTGGTGAGACGCTACTGCATAAGTATTTGGGTTTTTCAGTGTTTTGTCCCAGCATCTACTGTTAGGGATTCGTGGAGTCCCAGACAGCAACATGGTGTCGGCCCACATCTAGCCGCGTTTCCACCGCAATTACCAGGAACTATGTCCCAGGAACTTTTTTCCCCCCAGACCGCTTGCTTACTGCGTTTACACCGCGGGCTAAAGTACCGGTCCAGGGCGGGAAGATTATATAGTGACGTTGAACTGCGTGCGACTGCTCTTTGAGTTTTGCATGGAGGAGATTCAAGCTGTGCTGCTTTTGTGTGCGATTGGTTTACTAACGAGGTAATTAACAAAACGGCAGAGCACCCAAAGCGTATTCAGAAAGCTTGTAATGCTAGATATTAAAAGTAGACGTTTTTATCAGCGGACCTATTGACCGGGAGATGGAGGGGACGATCGCGCGCCATCGGGCAGAAAGAATAGCGTGGTGAGAACCAATCAGCATATTCAGCACACAAGTCCCACCCCGAAAGTTCCTGAACTCTGAAAAAGTACCACCTCGCCAGCAGGGACTTTCTTGGGGGGAATATTTTTTTTACCCGGAACTTCATTTAGACCCCGGTTCCTGCGGTGTAAACACAGCGAGAACCACCCCAAAGTTCCTAGTTCCTGGGGAAAGTTCCTGCGGTGGAAACGCGGCTTATCTGGTACACATGGATTCCTCATGGCCCCCGATCCGGCCCACATCTGACACACATGGATTCCACATCTGGTAGACATGGAATCCACACGGCCCAGATGAAGGCCAGATCTAGTACACATGGATTCCTCATGGCCTACATCTGGTACACATGGAAACATTATGGCCCAGATCCGGCCCACATCTGACACACATGGATTCCTCATGGCCCCTGATCCGGCCCATATCTGATACACATGGATTTCACGGCCCAGATGTAGGCCAGATCTAGTACACATGGATTCCACACGGCCCACATCTGGAACACATGGAAACATTATGGCCCTGATCCGGCCCATATCTGATACACATGGATTCCACACGGCTCAGATATAGGCCAGATTTAGTACACATGGATTCCACACATCCGGGCTAAATCTGGTACACATAGAATCCACAGAGCCCAGATGTAGACCAAACTAGTACACATGGATTCCACATGGCTCAGATATAGGCCGGATCTGGTACACATGGATTCCTCATGGCCCCCGATCCGGCCCACATCTGGTCCACATAGACTCCACACGGCCCAGATGTAGACCGAACTAGTACACATGGATTCCACACGGCCCACATCTGGTACACATGGAAACATTATGGCCCAGATCCGGCCCACATCTGGTACACATGGATTCCTCATGGCCCCAGATCCGGCCCACATCTGGTCCATATAGACTCCACACGGCCCAGATGTAGACCGAACTAGTACACATGGATTCCTCATGGCCCCCGATCCGGCCCACATCTGGTCCACATGGAATCCACACGGCCCAGATGTAGACCGAACTAGTATACATGGATTCCACACGGCCCACATCTGGTACACATGGAAACATTATGGCCCAGATCCGGCCCACATCTGGTACACATGGATTCCACACGGCCCACATCTGGAACACATGGAAACATTATGGCCCAGACCCGGCCCACATCTGGTACACATGGATTCCTCATGGACCCAGATCCGGCCTACATCTGTTCCACATGGACTCCACACGGCCCAGATGTAGACCGAACTAGTATACATGGATTCCTCATGGCCCCCGATCCGGCCCACATCTGTTCCACATGGAATCCACACGGCCCAGATGTAGACCGAACTAGTACACATGGATTCCACACGGCCCACATCTGGTACACATGGAAACATTATGGCCCAGATCCGGCCCACATCTGGTACACATGGATTCCACATTTCAGATGTGGGCCGACACTATGTTGCTGTCTGGGGTGTCTGTTCACTTTGTTCCTTCAATCTGTAAAGAGCAGCACAACTAAACTAAACTAAACGTGAAAACGAGTGAAGCTTCATAACACTGTTTAACTCCGTTAGAGCAAGAGGTAGGGATTCACATACACCCAAAACAAACAAAATGCAGGTATGGCAAGTTAGAAACCACGGTGCACGTATACTGTATGTAAAAAATAAATACATACTACGGACTGTACATACGTCAGGAATTAAAGAACTGTTAGAAAATAGCTATGTCCGAATGCATAATTCCAGTACATTTATAGGGAGACTTGGCAAGACAAACAGGTTAACATGTAACAGTCCTCACTTGGTAATTCGCTAACTGTGTGTGTGTGTGTGTGTTCACGGCACTTACTATTATTCTTGTGTGCCAGCACACAATCCGTTTTTAGATGCCAGAAAGGCATCGCTACTTTAAGTACAATTCTCCGCTCGCTCGCTACGATCCCGGAAGGTACAGTTTAAAAGTTCAGAGGTACATTTCCATTGTCTATGTCTGGTGTCCGTGTCCGAAACAGTTGTGTGAGCGAGAAGACTGTTGAGATGAGAACCGTACACTGCTTGGCCAAGAGTCTGACACCCTCGCCCTCTCTTGCGGTTTCTACAGCACCTACAAACTCCTTATACAGGTCCACGATCTCCTCAAGCTTCCCGAGCGCCTCGTCTACATCAATATCCCCATGACATCCTCCGCAGTCCGAACAGGGGACTCGCATGCAGGTTGAGGCAAGTTGCACTAGAGCTCCAAAGCTGTTCCCGAGTGACACGAGAGCATCGTCAGGTGCCCATCCTACCCGTGTGGCTCTCTGGCATCCCGACGCCAACCTTCGTGCCTCCGTCTGAACCAGGCATCTCTCGGTTTCTGAAAGCGAATGCCTATTCACGTTGTCGTTTTTGCATTCCCCCTTGTGGGTTGGAGGGTGTACGGTAGAAGGTCCTTTCTTCAACACTAAAATAAGTTCATTAATGTCTCGCTGCAAACAGGCATAGCCGTCTTTAAGCCCCGCCCCTTTCTGACGGGTAACATAATGGCGGCCTTGCAAAAAGCTGAGGGGGTTATCTATTGGTCCGTAGTGGTCTAGAGTCGGTCTGGGCGGGATCAGGAGTGGACTGAGTTCTGAGGACGTGGATAAGGGACGAGGGGAATCTCTGAGTAGGGATAGGACATTTGGAGAGGGACTAGAGAGGGTTGCAGGGGTGGGTTGAGGTGGTTTACTGATCTGGTTTCGACGGGAGAATTCGTACACGGTTAGATCGTCGTCGAAGCCGCAGTTGTCCTCCGTATCTCCGCTGAAACAGTTGGCGTAGACTGTATGGCAGCCACATGCGTCACGGTTTGTAGAGGACAGAGGGGAAGCATTGTCAAGTCGAATCTCTGAAGGGTTGTCTTTGTGTGACTGAGGTTGTTCGGACTTGCAGGTCCCAAAATGCTGGTGCAACTCTGGGGCTTCATTGGACAAGTTCTGCCTCAGGTCAGGATGGCTTGACGACATCGGAGGTTTCCCATTGGTGTCCGTCACGGGAGTTGTGGACACTTCCTCTGGTCCGTCTTTGAGCTTCACAATGACTACTTCGGCATCTTTCTCTTTCCAGTCAATCAAAGATGGCACTGAAGTGGCCTTGGGGGACACCTTTAATTGGTGATTCACACCTGTCCCATTGGTCGCTTTATCACCTGTTGATGAAATAGTGTTGCTGAGTGCTACCGTCCCCAAGATCTCTTGGGAACGGGTGAGGTACCAGGGCATATCTTGAATTTTTCCACGCAAGGCTGTGGCCGACAGACGTCCGGACGAGCCTGTTCTGCTGGGGAAACTAGTCCCGGTTTGAGTTTGATCTTCGGGAACAATATTCACAGACTGAACTGAGGGAGAAGGTAAGGGAGATGGAGATGGGGTAGGAGTGGTTGAAGCACTTGTCGGTTTGACTGTAGAGCTTTTAGCCTTTAGTTCAGTTCTTAGGTTCTCATGACTAAGTGAGACACCCTTACTCAGTGTAGAGGGTGGGGAGGTACTGGAACCATTTCTCTGAGACCAGGGGTGTAGAGAAAGACCATTGGGGGGAACTTTTGCCCTTTCCCCAGGTTTTTGTAACTGGGCATCAACTTCCTTTGAGGGCGGGAGACCATTGGGGGGAACTTTTGCCCTTTCCCCAGGTTTTTGTAACTGGGCATCAACTTCCTTTGAGGGCGGGAGACCATTGGGGGGAACTTTTGCCCTTTCCCCAGGTTTTTGTAACTGGGCATCAACTTCCTTTGAGGGCGGGAGACCATTGGGGGGAACTTTTGCCCTTTCCCCAGGTTTTTGTGACTGGGTATCAACTTCCTTTGAGGGCGGGAGACCATTGGGGGGAACTTTTGCCCTTTCCCCAGGTTTTTGTAACTGGGCATCAACTTCCTTTGAGGGTGGCTGTAAACCAATAAATGAAGGCTTGGGAGGAATTGGGGGCTTTGTGTTCATCTGGAGGACTTTATTGTCTGTTTTTATAGTTTCAAGGGAGTCTGGTGATCGTTGTTGTAGAGGAGCCTTCTTGTCTGCTGTTATTTTCCCAAATTCAGTTGTTCCTTTGGCATTTGTTGGCTCTTTCTTAATGTCTTGACTATCAAGTCCTTCAAGATCCACAAGATTTGGAGTAGTCTTCTTTTCTAGACAGGCTGGGATATGGTCAGATACTCCATTTTGACGTCTGGGTCCATTCTGAAGAGTCTCCAGGTCTACTAAGTTCGGCTGGGGAAGGGTGGATTGGCGTACAGCCGTAATTATTGAGGAAGACATTGGTGGTCCAGGGCCCGTGACTGGTTTAAACTCCATGGTTTCTGGCTCCATCTCTAGAAGGTGAGCATTTCGGCCAGGGATGTCCCCATTGCAGTGCTGGGCTTTCTGACCCGTAGAGTGGTTAGCAGAGAAAGGTTTTGGCTCAACAGGTGTTGGTTTAGGGGGCAAAATCATTGAGGGCTGATGGACCTCCAATTCAGGGATTTTAGACTCAGGGATCAGAGGGGTGAAATGGTTGGCAAGTTTTTCTTTGACGTCCTCCGCACTGTCCTCCTCCTTGCCATCTCTGGATTCGGGAGCTTTTGTCTCGTCCGCAATAACCTTGATGTCATAAACGCTAAGAGAAGGATGCATGTTCTGAGAATTTGAGGTTTTCTCTGGAAAAGAAGAAGAGGTTTGAGGGACTTGTACGTTTGATGAAAAAGCATCAATAAAAACCTCGATATTTAACATTTTAACCCCTTAATTGTCACCTTCCCGGTACCGGAACAACTAACATTACTTCACTATATTTCTATTAAATCCGAATCTAATTATGACAAATTATATATCGTTGGAAAGGTCTAAGACTTCTAAATAGATATTCTACCCCTGTTTTGTGTTATAAATTATGTAGGAAGAGTAATTGATGAATTTATGACAAGAGTGCACCTCAAAATATCTGGATCATAACAGGAGTTTTGACCTTTGTCACATAAAGTCGATGCACCCAATTTTAATCATTGAAACTTCTGTTTTTATGCTAAAAGTTCATAATAAAACATATTATCTAGTATTTTTCAATAAAAATAAAAAATATATAGTTTAATATTATCCTCTAAAAATGATAATATTTATTATCCTCTAAAAATTTTTTTTTTATCGCCTTTATCACATATTTTAGTAGTTATCATAAATTAGGTATCATTTGAAAGCTTAGAAACTCAAAATTCACCGTGTGAAAACTGTTTTATAATTGAACGTTGCGTTATCATAGAAACAGTAATTATTTTATCAGGCTCCTCCCCTTTTGGGCATAATTATATTTCATAATTTATGATCAAAACCTTTTCTAATCTTGACAAAACACATATTGTCAGAAAGATCTGAGTCTCAAGGTTCCAAATTTTGTGACAGAATTGATATTTGGACAGAAATGTATTAATTTGTTAAGGTAGAATGTATACAACTAAATTCAATGGAATTCAATGGCACCCGGTGGCTATTTTTGGTACTACGCCTAAACAAAATCTCATGGGAACTTCAATTTTTGTGATATCAACTTCAAATTCGGAACATAACTTGGTTAGATTTACGGCTTTGATTTTATAGTAATTTTAAAATTTGTAAAATATTTATTTTATATAAAAATAAAAAATATATAGTACAGTATATTTGATTTAATGTAAACTTAAACGTCCATAACTTTTTCATACTTTCATTTTTTGAAGTGTTTTCACTTCGGCAATATTCTGCTGAGTGTTTTCTTTAAAACAAGACCAAACTTGGCTATATTTCAAAGCATTCTTAAATTACAACCATTTAAGTTTGAATAGTGCATTTTAACCCCGATTCTCAAAAAGGGGGTGACAGCTAAGGGGGTTAAAGGAATATTCCAGGTTCAATACTTGTGGTAACAATATCGATTACATCAGAAACATAAATTTGACTCATTACTCAGCAAAAATCAATGTAATGTAAAGAAGTGCCAAAATACTAAGCTTTACATCTCTGCTTCTAAGTGTTTGGCCACGTTTAATTTCAAGTGCTTTAACATAACAGTAATTTTAGCTTGTTTTGTTTTTTTGGGGAGGGACTTTCTCTATTGCGTTCATCTGTTGCTGATGGAGCTTAACTTGCATTGAACCTGGAACAGTCCTTTAAGGAATGCACATGTTTTCTGGTAAAAAACGATGGTTCACTGACCTGTGAGGCCTTGGTCTGTGATGGGAGGGGTAAATCGATCTTGGGCATCATAAAATTCATCCTCCGATGAATAACTGTCCCTAGATCCCTTTGTTTTTTCAGGGACATCTGAGGGCACAGTTCCCTTCAGCACAGACTGTGCTTTTATCTTTGAAGATGGTCCCTGTGGTTTAGCTTCATTTGCCTGATTCTTTGGGAAGCCGTTTCCCTCTTGTCTACATGCTGGATTGTTGTGAATCCTGGTGAAGAGAGCCTGAAAGTTCACTCCTGCCAACTTAGCGTTTATGCTATTAGCGGTACAGGAGGCTAACACTGCCTCAAATTCTGCTGACATGGTGGAAGTGTGATCGTCATCGTCCTCCTCGCTCAATGCATCGTCGCTGGCCGCTGGTGGACTCGGCAAGCTGTCGGACATTTGGGAGAGTTCAGAGAAGCACATACCTGAGTTATTATCGTAGGTCAGGTCACGAGGCCGTCCGGGTTTGTTTGAACCGCCCCTTTCATGCAAACGCTCTGACACCTCTAAGAGGTAAGGGTGATGGACATCCAGACTTGAGGCCCCAGATACAAGACCGGAACTTGGCTTTTCTTCCAGAGAGACATCCATTTGGCCAAGCCCACCAATGGCTGCCTTGATACTCTCCTCTAGTGCATTCAACGAGTTACTGGACAAACTGGAGAAGCTGCTGTTGACCCGAGGGTCCGTGTACCATCCAGTCTCCAAAAGGGCGTCCATTCTCATGGAGTAATCCTCATCTCCAACAGACTCGGTCTTGCTCGCCTCGTCTCCTTCATCCTCTAAAAAGGGATGTGTCACGATCACTCGGACTCTTTCCGCTTCCCCTTCGCTTTTTCCCTCGGCTTCCTCTCCTTCCTCCGTTCCATCATTCGTATGAGTGGATATAGTGTCTTCAGTGTCCAGTAGTCCCTCCATGGCATAGTCATCCTCTGAACAGTCTTCAGAATCGCTCCCACATCGAGAAACATACCCTACACCAACACATTAAAAGAAAGATGAGTTTTAAGAGATAGCTTCTTTAATAGCTTCAGAAAATCCCCTACAGTACCTTCTTCCGCCGGAATGCGTCGCATTTTAGGTCTCGGTCCCCAGCGAAAAACATTGATGTTTGGGTCCACCAGCAGTTTGCAGTATCCGGCCAGGAGACAGGACAGGTCTTTCGCTGCTACGGACTCCATTAACAGGGCTAGAGGCTGGAAGTTGCAGGAGAAAGAGATCGTCTGATAGTTTATTTATTGAAAGAGAGAGATAAAACATATTTCTATCCCTGGGTTTTTATCCACACCTGTGTGTTTGGAAGGCCCAGTTTCAGCATTAGGGATAGTTCACTCAAAAATGAAATCTATCCATCATAAAAGTGCATCTATCCATCATAAAATTGCATCTGTCCATCATAAAAGTGCATCTGTCCATTATAAAAGCGCATCTATTCATCATAAAAGTTCATCTGTCCATCATAAAAGTGCATCTGTCCATCATAAAAGTGCATCTGTCCACCATAAAAGTGCATTTATCCATCATAAAAGTGCATCTATACTCATAAAAGTGCATCTATCGATCATAAAAGTGTATATATTCATCATAAAAGTGCATCTGTCCATCATAAAAGTGCATCTGTCCATCATAAAAGTGCATCTGTCCATCATAAAAAGTGCATCTATCCATCATAAAAGTGCATCTGTCCATCATAAAAGTGCATCTATCCATCATAAAAGTGCATCTATCCATCATAAAAGTGCATCTTTCCATCATAAAAGTCCATCTGTCCATCATAAAAGAGCACATTTCCATCATAAAAGTGCATCTATCATCATAAAAGTGCATCTATCCATCATAAAAGTGCATCTATCCATCATAAAAGTGCATCTATCATCATAAAAGTGCATCTATCCATCATAAAAGTGCATCTATCCATCATAAAAGTGCATCTATTCATCATAAAAGTGCATCTATCCATCATAAAAGTGCATCTATTCATCATAAAAGTGCATCTATCCATCATAAAAGTGCATCTATTCATCATAAAAGTGCATCTATCCATCATAAAAGTGCATCTATCCATCATAAAAGTGTATCTATCATCATAAAAGTGCATCTATCCATCATAAAAGTGCATCTGTCCATCATAAAAGTGCATCTATCCATCATAAAAGTGCATCTGTCCATCATAAAAGAGCATCTGTCCATCATAAAAGTGCATCTATCCATCATAAAAGTGCATCTGTCCATCATAAAAGTGCATCTGTCCATCATAAAAGTGCATCTATCCATCATAAAAGTGCATCTGTCCATCATAAAAGTGCATCTATCCATCATAAAAGTGCATCTATCCATCATAAAAGTGCATCTATCCATCATAAAAGTGTATCTATCATCATAAAAGTGCATCTATCCATCATAAAAGTGCATCTGTCCATCATAAAAGAGCATCTATCCATCATAAAAGTGCATCTGTCCATCATAAAAGAGCATCTGTCCATCATAAAAGTGCATCTATCCATCATAAAAGAGCATCTGTCCATCATAAAAGTGCATCTATCCATCATAAAAGTGTATCTATCATCATAAAAGTGCATCTGTCCATCATAAAAGTGCATCTATCCATCATAAAAGTGCATCTATCCATCATAAAAGTGTATCTATCCATCATAAAAGTGCATCTATCCATCATAAAAGTGCATCTGTCCATCATAAAAGTGCATCTATCCATCATAAAAGTGCATCTGTCCATCATAAAAGAGCATCTATCCATCATAAAAGAGCATCTATCCATCATAAAAGTGCATCTATCCATCATAAAAGAGCATCTGTCCATCATAAAAGTGCATCTATCCATCATAAAAGTGTATCTATCATCATAAAAGTGCATCTATCCATCATAAAAGTGAATCTATCCATCATAAAAGTGCATCTATCCATCATAAAAGAGCATCTGTCCATCATAAAAGAGCATCTGTCCATCATAAAAGTGCATCTATTCATCATAAAAGTGCATCTATCCATCATAAAAGTGCATCTGTCCATCATAAAAGTGCATCTATCCATCATAAAAGTGCATCTATCCATCATAAAAGAGCATCTGTCCATCATAAAAGTGCATCTATCATAAAAGTGCATCTATCATCATAAAAGTGCATCTATCCATCATAAAAGTGCGTCTGTGTAAGAAAAATATCCATATTTAAAACTTTGACTAAAATAACCACTTTTATGAACTTCAAAACAGAAACACTAATTCACTGCCATTATAAAGCTTGGAAGAGTCAGGATATTTTTAAATATAACTCTGATTGTATTCGTCTGAAGGAAGAATGGATGAATTCAGGGTGAGTAAGTCGTGGGCTAATTTCCATTTTTGGGTGAACTATCCCTTTAACAATGTTAATTTGATCTATTGGCAGACGTGTACACACCTGGATGTCCTGCAGGTAAATCTTCACCATGCTGACTCGGTCAGACTCTGAGAGCACTTCTATTCGGGTGATGTAGTGGAAGTCAATAATGGTGGAGATCATGTTGAGCTGGTGGTTTAGTATTTGACTGATCCCGTATCTCGCTCCCACCAGCAAACTCACCAGCGACTCCCTGTCCTGCAGCTGTAACACACACATTTACTCCAACGTTCATCAATATATAAAGGATATAGATAGCCCATATCATGCTCTTTTACAGTGATGTTTCAGGCTGTTTTCATTTTTTCTTTTATATGTTTATATGGTAAAAAAGAGATAAAGAGAGAGGCAAATAAACGCAGCGTATCTGTGTCAAATACACTCCGGCTGAGTGTGTCAGGTGCAGGACGTCTCTCACCAGCATGGTGGCGCTGTAGGTCCTCCCGCTGTACGACATCAGCTCCGCCATCTGGGTCAGATAGGCCAGCCGGGCCTGAGACGCAGAGATCACCTGAGGGGGGCGACAGAGAGACACATTCGACACGGAAACCCAGTGTGTTTGATTAAATGTGTAGGATATAACCTACAGGATCATCTTTTTAAAAACGACACAATATACATGTAAATACGTGGATATAAAAATAAATATAAATATACACACTGCCGTTCAAAAGTTTGGGATCGGTAAGATTTTTATGTTTTTAGAAGTCTCTTCTGCTCACCAAGGCTGCATTTATTTGATTAAAAAAACTAATATTGTTAAATATTATTACAATTTAAAATAACCGTTTTCTATTTTTATATATTTTAAAGTGTAATTTATTCCTGTGAATTTTCAGGATCATTACTCCAGTCTTCAGTGTCACATGATCCTTCAGAAATCACTCTGAGGATCTGATGCTCAAGAAATATGATTATTATCAGTGATGTGATTATCAGAAACAGTTATGCGCAATTTTAGAAGTCTTCTATGGAAGCTTGTTTCCGCCACTGAATAAATAAAAATAAAAAATAATTGCGACTTTTTATCTCACAATTGTGAGATATGAAGTCGCAATTCTGAGAAATAAAGTCGCAATTCTGAGAAATAAATCGCAATTCTGAGAAATTAAGTCGCAATTTTGAGAAATAAAGTCGCAATTCTGAGAAATAAAGTCGCAATTCTGAGAAATTAAGTCGCAATTTTGAGAAATAAAGTCGCAATTCTGAGAAATAAAGTCGCAATTCTGAGAAATAAAGTCACAATTCTGAGAAATAAAGTCGCAATTCTGAGAAATTAAGTCGCAATTCTGAGAAATAAAGTCGCAATTCTGAGAAATTAAGTCGCAATTCTGAGAAATAAAGTCACAATTCTGAGAAATAAAGTCACAATTCTGAGAAATTAAGTCGCAATTCTGAGAAATAAAGTCACAATTCTGAGAAATTAAGTCGCAATTCTGAGAAATTAAGTCGCAATTCTGAGAAATAAAGTCACAATTCTGAGAAATAAAGTCGCAATTCTGAGAAATTAAGTCACAATTCTGAGAAATAAAGTCTCAATTCTGAGAAATAAAGTCACAATTCTGAGAAATAAAGTCGCAATTCTGAGAAATTAAGTCACAATTCTGAGAAATAAAGTCACAATTCTGAGAAATAAAGTCGCAATTCTGAGAAATTAAGTCGCAATTCTGAGAAATTAAGTCACAATTCTGAGAAATAAAGTCACAATTCTGAGAAACAAAGTCGCAATTCTGAGAAATAAAGTCTCAATTCTGAGAAATAAAGTCGCAATTCAGCGAAATAATGTCGCAATTCTGAGAAATAAAGTCGCAATTCTGAGAAATTAAGTCGCAATTCTGAGAAATAAAGTCTCAATTCTGAGAAATAAAGTCGCAATTCTGAGAAATAAAGTCTCAATTCTGAGAAATAAAGTCGCAATTCTGAGAAATAAAGTCGAGTTTACATCTCGCAATTCTGACTTTATAACATAATTGCGAGTTTATACCTTGAAATTCTGACATCTTTTCTCAGAATTGTGATATAAACTCGCAATTGCGACTTATCGGGCCAATTCTAAGGAAAAAAAAGACTAACTTTTTTCCCCCTCAGAATAGTTTACATCTGACATTTCTAAACACGCAATTGCGACTATATAAATCAAGTCTGACTTTATAACATGCAACTGAGACTTTATTTCTCAGAATATTTTTTTTTTTTTTTAATAGTTATTTTATTTTTTATTCTGTGGCGGAAACAAGCTTCCATAATCTTCTTTTAAAAATCTTACTGATCCCAAACGTATATATATCTATATCTTTTATCTACCGCATGGCTTATCACACACACACACACACACACACACCTTTCTGCATTTTTATATTCTCAAAAAAACTCATTCTGTATGATTTATAAGCTTATTTCCTCAATTTAGCTCCACAGTGACACTAGTCCCCATGAGTCTGTGTGCATTCAGGTGCAAACACACACACACACACACACCTTCTGCCGTGGTTCCAGCAGTGACTGGATCTTCTTCATGTGGTGATTGAGAGCTTTCCGCAGGTCTTTCTCTCTCATGTTCCTCAGCAGGGTGGGAGAGATGAAGCTCTCTAAGCCAAACTCCTTACTGACACACACACACACACACACATGTTTTAATGACTGTTTTATATTGCATCAGAGTATCTGTGAGTGTACCCGTGCGCTCTTACACAACACTCTTCACGGAGGCTCTCGTCGTCTGTCCGCAGCTCGCCAGTTTCTCGTGCATGTGGAGCGCGGCGAGTCTCAGCGCTGTGTTGCATTTCATCTCCACAGCGTAACGCTCCTGTAACACATCTCCCACACTCTACACACACACACACACAACAGAGTTACTAGAGTTCAAGATGACCTATGAGGTCATGATTAGAACATGTTTTCATGATGGATTTAACAAATGGCGCGAGTGTGTTTTGCTAGTTTCAGCCTGACGCAGTTTTCATTTTCAAGTCCTGTTCAGTAGCATGCATTGGGCTTAGATGGTTAAAATCGTCCCTTAGTGTGTGTTATTGCCCCTTATATTCGAGCCGGTCGCAGCTGTGAGTGGTGCAGTGTGTGACCTGGTGGAAGAGGTACTCGAAGGTCACGGGGTCGTCCTGCAGGAGCTCCATGGGGTCTCGGGGGATGAAGCAGACCCTGAACAGACACCTGTAGTCGTGCGAATCCTTCTTCTGCACCACCTGGAGGAGCAACAACACCTCGAGCGCTTATTACAAACTCCACTGGTGCAGGTACAGTTATATAGTGCTGGAAAAATAACCTGGCATCAATGAGTCTATATAATATATTATTTGCACCTTTTAAGTTGAATTACATGAAATAAATGAACTTTTGCACCATATTCTAATTTTTCGAGTTTCACCGGTAGCAATACAATAACATAGCAATAAGGATGATGGAAAGAATCGGTGAAATATTTTTTGAACTGGCAGACTGGAATGAACTGTCCAAATGAACCAATTCACTAAAATGAATCAGAGAGAGAGACTGTATGTGTAATGTGTCTATAGACTGAAGATGATGTGTGTGTTGCTTGCCTTCTGTATGAGCTCGTCCTCGTGCAGCAACAGTAGTTTAGTGATGCTGTACTGCTGTTCCAGGACCAGTGAGAAATGCTCAATCGAGCGAATGGACAGCCTTTCTTTCAGAGTCAACACGATGTCCTGCACACAGAGAAAACCACATCCACACAATCTGGAAGTCAAGTCAGCTCTATTTATATACAATAAGTAGAGAAGTAAATGACTCTCTTTATGAATCATTGGTTCACCCGATTGATTCGTTCAAACGGCTGATTCATTCAGGAAATAATTAAATGACTCTCTTTATGAATCTTTGGTTCACCTGATTGATTCATTTAAACGGCTGATTCATTCGGGGGGGGGGGGGGGGGGGGTTGGTAAATGAAACTTTTTATGAATCATTGGTTCATCCGATTGATTCGTTCAAACGGCTGATTCATTCAGGAATGAAGTAAATGACTCTCTTTATGAATCATTGGTTCACCCGATTGATTCGTTCCAACGGCTGATTCATTCAGGAAATAATTAAATGACTCTCTTTATGAATCTTTGGTTCACCTGATTGATTCATTTAAACGGCTGATTCATTCGGGGGGGGGGGGGGTAAATGAAACTTTTTATGAATCATTGGTTCATCCGATTGATTCGTTCAAACGGCTGATTCATTCAGGAATGAAGTAAATGACTCCCTTTATGAATCTTTGGTTCACCCGATTGATTCGTTCAAACGGCTGATTCATTCAGGAAATAATTAAATGACTCTCTTTATGAATCTTTGGTTCACCTGATTGATTCATTTAAACGGCTGATTCATTCGGGGGGGGGGGGGGGGGGGGGTAAATGAAACTTTTTATGAATCATTGGTTCATCCGATTGATTCGTTCAAACGGCTGATTCATTCAGGAATGAAGTAAATGACTCCCTTTATGAATCTTTGGTTCACCCGATTGATTCGTTCAAACGGCTGATTCATTCAGAAATGAAGTAAATGACTCTCTTTATGAATCATTGGTTCACCCGATTGATTCGTTCAAATGGCTGATTCATTCAGGAAGGAGGGTAAATTACTCTCTTTATGAATCATTAGTTTAATCGGGTGAACCATTGATTCATATAGAGAGTCATTTACTTCATTCCTGAATGAATCAGCCATTTGAACGAATCAATGTCTAATTTCTCAGCCAGATTTGAAGTGCGATTCATCATGTAACTAATTAGATTAACAATTTAAATGGATATATAGATAGACAGATAGATAGATAGATAGATAGATAGATAGATAGATAGATAGATAGATAGATAGATAGACAGATAGATAGATAGATAGATAGATAGATAGATAGATAGATAGATAGATAGATAGATAGATAGATAGATAGATAGATAGATAGATAGATAGATAGATAGATAGATAGATAGATAGATAGATAGATAGATAGATAGATAGATAGATAGATGGATAGATGGACAGACGGACAGTCGGACAGACGGACAGACAGACAGACGGACAGACAGACGGACAGACAGACAGACAGACAGCCCTAATAAAAACTAAATAACACTAGCCTAATGTTAACATAAAATAGTGTTTTTGCCAAATGCATATTTTCATAATTTCACAAAAATAAGGTTCAGAAGATGAATAGAGTACAGGACCCTAAAGATCAGTCTCAAACCTTGACGGTGGTGGTCTTGTGAAACTTAAAGGCTTTGGTCTGGCCGTTCTCCAGGTAAACCTTCAGGACGTTGGGAAGGAAGAGCAGAGAGTTTCCCTGGACACAGTGAATAAAACATGGCAGTATTAAAAGGTTTTAGGTTCACTCATGTTACTATCGCTAGGCAAGGCGAGTTTATTAATATAGCACATTAATTAAAAAGTACAAATATGATACATAGATTCTCATCTGGCAAAAAAAAAAATTGGACAGGATTAAAAGTCCATCTGTATTATTTAGATTATGTATGTACAAGCATAGCATACAGATACCCAATTAGCCTGATAGCTTAGCATGCATTTGTACTTACCCTACATGTATTCAATCATCTTTAGTGTAATTACGTGTTAATTTAACTTTTTCAACAGAGTTGAAATTTGAAGTCACCAAAATAAACACGCCCCTCCCCGTTAGGATCTTGTTGGCTCCACCCTCAAATTTACAAGCACACTATGTAACACAGGCTCCTCCCCCAAAATGAGTGGACACGCCCCTTATTGCTGCTGCTCGGTTTTATCAACTTTCAACAGTGTTTCTCAGAAATCACTTACTGCGTCTTTAAATGTCCAAATTCTTCAGTTATAAAAATAATGTAGTGTTCAATTACTCACTTAATAGGCTCTTATTAGTTTAAAGTCCCCCGTAGTCAATAATTGTGTCCTTCAAAACAACAACAAAATGACATGCTTTTTCCTTGAAAAGAAATCTTCATCTTCATCTTGAGTGTAACTCGACACCCTTGCCTCATTTAGTATGCATGGTTCTAGGATTATGCAAATGAGCTCCGCCTCCACTCACTCACTCACTCACTCACTCACTCAGAGATCCACTGGTTGGCGATCACTCGTTGATCTGATTGGTTGGGGTAGTGAGTTGCGTGAGAAACAGGGCTGTCTTTACCTGAGTGTGTCCGTTGACGACCACCTCTTCTGCAAAGCGCACTTTAACAGGGTTTCTTCTCAGGCGAGCTCTCTTCTCTGCCGTTATGAATGAAGACTTGGGATTCTGAAAGCAAAAAGAAGCTTTTCTTTTAGGGGTGTAACAATGTATATCGCGTCACAATATATCACAAATATGCAGTAATATGTTTTATGTATAGTTCACCCAAAATAAAAAATGACTGTGTGAGAATCCATCATAAAAGTGCATCTATCCATCATAAAAGTGCATCTATCCATCACAAAAGTGCATCTATCCATCATAAAAGTGCATCTATCCATGATAAAAGTGCATCTGTCCATCATAAAAGTGCATCTATCATCATAAAAGTGCATCTGTCCATCATAAAAGAGCATCTGTCCATCATAAAAGTGCATCTGTCCATCATAAAAGTGCATCTATCATCATAAAAGTGCATCTGTCCATCATAAAAGTGCATCTATCATCATAAAAGTGCATCTGTCCATCATAAAAGAGCATCTGTCCATCATAAAAGTGCATCTGTCCATCATAAAAGTGCATCTATCATCATAAAAGTGCATCTATCCATCATAAAAGTGCATCTGTCCATCATAAAAGTGCATCTATCCATCATAAAAGTGCATCTATCCATCATAAAAGTGCATCTATCATCATAAAAGTGCATCTGTCCATCATAAAAGTGCATCTATACATCATAAAAGTGCATCTGTCCATCATAAAAGTGCATCTATCCATCATAAAAGTCCATCTGTCCATCATAAAAGTGCATCTATCCATCATAAAAGTCCATCTGTCCATCATAAAAGTGCATCTATCCATCATAAAAGTGCATCTGTCCATCATAAAAGTGTATATATTCATCATAAAAGTCCATCTATCATCATAAAAGTGCATCTATAATCATAAAAGTGCATCTATCCATCATAAAAGTGCATCTATAATCATAAAAGTGCATCTATCCATCATAAAAGTGCATCTGTTCATCATAAAAGTGCATCTGTCCATCATAAAAGTGCATCTATCATCATAAAAGTGCATCTGCAAAAATAATAATCCAGCCCTGGACAATGACCTTTATCTGGGAAAGGCGCTTTATAAATCAAACCTATGGTTAATTTTATCAGTAAAAAACAACAAACAAGACAACAGGACAATACACACCGTCATATTTCTGAGGATCGTCATGGTTACAGAGTCCTGGCAATCCCTGAGGGCGGAGCATAAATCATAAATCATAACACATCATGACCTCATCACATTTACAGCAGCGGAGTTATCCAGAGGCGTCCGTCACCTGATCATCCGCTCCGTGTGTTCAGGAGAGAGATCTTCCACCACTTTATTGTTCACTTTTAGGATCTGATCTCCAGGAAAAAGCTGTCCGTCTGCTGGGCCTCCTACAAATAAACACACACACACACACACATAATAAATATTAAGATAAAGATTACATTTTTGAAATATTATTACAACTGTGAATATACAGTAAAGTGTAATTAATTCCTGTGTATTTTCAGCATCATTACTCCAGTCTTCAGTGTCACATGACCCTTCAGAAATCACTCTAATATTTATGGATTACTATCATTGAATATGTTAAATATGTCCAAGTTATAGTGATGAAGGCTGTGAAAGGTGCATTGTTCATTCATTATTCATGTCACGCAGTCTCTGCATTGCTCTGTCCTGCCATTTACACTCATTTGTCTTCATGCCAAACACACACACAAACAAACACACACACTATTATGTGCTGTAGGGCTGTGAGGTTTTCCCTCTGGGCTTTTATCAGCTGTTTCTGCAGCAAAAAAGAGAGACGTCAGCACTGCAGAATCAGTGTGTGTGTGTGTGTGTGTGTGTGTGTGTGTCTTTGTTGCCAGATCTAGTGAGCGAGTCGATAACTGTCTCCAGAAATGGAATCTTATGAGTGGCTGATTTGAATTTGAAATGCTTTAAAAAGGCGGGAAACACCTTGTGTTGACATTCTAAAAATGTCAGAAATGGAATGAGTCTCCGTAACTACGGCAACAAAGACCTTATACACACAGAGAAGATGCACTCATATTACTTACAACACGACTCCTAAAATAAGAGCGAGTGGTAAAGTCTCTGCATCACTGCAGCGCTCTGGCCGTCACTGATCGGATGTCTTACACTTTATCTCATGGAAATAGTTCATTTAAAATGATGCAATTGACTGCAATGCATTCTGGGACTGACTTCTGTCATGCATTTCAAAGATTTTGGCCCTTTGACCAGAAGACCTCTGTCTAGTTTTGTAGTGGAGTTATTATTAGATTCGGTTCAGAATGAGAATAGATGAACGTGTCAGCTTGTGTCAGAGTGTGTTTGAGTGTGAGAGGAAGAGATTGCGCACCTGCATCTTAATGAATGAAATAAACGAGAGGAGCAGGTGTTGAGCACACACTTTCTCCATCAGAGACGCAGAACTGACATGAACACACACATCCTATCTAGGAGATTCACTTTTGAGAAGCGGAACGATAGTTAAATTAAACTAAATCCATTTTTTTTGTTGCTTTAAATAAAATAAGCATTAACTAAAATAAAATAAAATATGAAAAACGAATTATTTTATTTCAGGTCGCTCACATGTACTGAAATATCTGAAGCTGAAATAAAAATGAGCAGAAACTACACAATAAATATTTTTTTTGTTTGTTTTTTGTTTTTGACAAATACCTAAAATATAAAATATAGTTTAATATATTTTATAAAAATAAAATTGTATTTTAGTATAAAATCTAAAAATAAAAACTAATTCAAAGTATTAAAACTTGACAAAAATACGACAAAATGTCAAACTTTAGCTAAAATGAAAATGAACGGATCATATAAAATAAAAACTAATTTAAAAAAAATGTGTAATAAAAAAAAATGCAAAAAAAAGGACTAAAATGTTACCTAAAATTAAAGTGAAAATGGAAAATATAAAAATCACTAATTCAAAATATTAATAAAACTTTATACTTTTTATAAAACTAGATTTTTTTTTTACAAAAACACAACAAAATGACAAACTTTAGCAAAAATTAAAATGGAAAATATAAAATAAAAACTAATTAAAAATAATAATAAAAAATGCAAAAAAGGACTAAAATGTTACCTAAAATTAAAGCGAAAATGGAAAACATAAAAATCACTAATTCAAAATATTAATAAAACTTTATACTTTTTATAAAACTAGATTTTTTTTACAACACAACAAAATGACAAACTTTAGCTAAAATTAAAATGGAAAATATAAAATACATCTTAATTCAACATACTAATGAAACATGTAATGAGAAAAAAATATATACACAAAAGGACTAAAACTACCTAAAATGAAAAAAAAATGAAAACAAATTCAAAATATTAATAAATACTATAATCCTAAAAATAACACTGCCTCTTAGAAGTCACAATCGTATCGGTGTCTCACTCAGTCAGAGAAATATAAAAGATCTCGTTGTGCAGTTTCACATGATCTCCTGCTCTATAAGGACAGCATCCAAACCCGGCTTCGCTTAGATCATAATCTGTGTTCAAAAACAACCTTCTCCGGCGCGTCCCGTAAGCCGAACTCCACGTGTGTGTGTGTGTGTGTGTGTGTGTGCACCTGCAGTGACGTCCCTGACCAGCAGGGGGAGCTCTGCTGAGAGACTGAAACCATGAGAGTCCAGGACAGAGTCTCGAATCACTTCCACCGTCACTTTCACTGGGAAGTTCTGCCGGCCCGAATCCCCGGAGCGAGACCTCCTGCCTCCTAAAATACGCTCCCTATCAGAGAGAGAGAGAGAGAGAGAGAGAGAGAGAGAGAGAGAGACATGTCTTTACTGTCGCTTTTGATAAGTTCAATGCATTCTTGCTTTGATTGCTTTAATTTATTCACCCCCACGTCATCCAATTCCCATGTCTTTCTTTCCTCAGTGGAAAACAAATTAAGGTTTTTGAGGAAAACATTAGATTTTTCATGCTCAAACAGCAACTTTACACACTTAAGACAGATGAAGATGTGAAAACAGCGAAATATCAAACTACACTGAGTCTCACAAGCTTCACAAAGCTGGAGTTTATGGCCCATCTGGACACCAAGGCCATAAAACCTGCAACCCTAATTAATGTGAGACAGTTCTGAGATCTGATTAGTGTGTGTGTGTGTTACTCCACCTGCTGAGAGAGTCTCTTGAACGCCGCAGCCATTTCCCCACGACCTGCTCGACCCGACCGACCCGACGAGGAGATCGACTTCTGCTTCTCTCGCTCTCCTCCATCTAACTGAAGATAGAGAGAGAATGATAGAGACACTTCCTCACCAGCTATGAGGACATTAGAGGGACTTTTTACACAACATTAAAATACTTTGCCCTACACTCTTAGAAGAAAAGGTTCTATATAGAACCTTAAAAGGTTCTAAAGCGCTACGTATTTGGAACCCCTTAAATTTTCTATATCAAAATTCAAAATATGGGGGTTCGAAAATGTCTATATTTAATAATAATAATATCTTTATTGTCCACCAGGGTGGAAAATTGTCTTTTCATTTTTCATATATCATTTTATGTAATTAATCAATATACCACGAAGAGTGCCATTTCAGATTTTCTCCTCCAAAAATCAGCATGATTAAAATGTGATATTAAGTTTAATAAACAATAATTTAATTACAACTACAAAATGGTGCAGAGTAATGTAATATGTGAATGAATAATAGCCTTTAAAGAATTCCTTTGTGCCAAACGCGTTCTTTCTAATCATTATAAAACCTTTTTTAGCATAAAATGTCATTTGGAGTTGAGTAAAGAACCCTATGCTACAGTACATATCTAGAACCCTTTTTCTAAGAGTGTAACTTCATGCAATTAAATAACAAAACACAATTACAACATCTATTAGGTGAAAAAAGAGATTGTATCACACTAGCAGCCAGATACATTGATGCATGTCACAAAAAGAGAGTCGACGACCAATCAGTGGAGCGCCAACACACACATACACACACACACACACACACACACACACACACACACACACACACAATGTTTTTCTAAATTCTTCACAGAATTTTTGTTTTGTTTTAAATGTTCATAAACTGTTCTATTTCATTTATTTTACACTGTTAATTTGTACAAATAATTAATTTAATTTGTATATTTAGATGATACAATGCTATATTATTTTACTATTTTGATGTCTTTATAATTATTCTATGTATTCCAAGCTTTGGCAATATTGTATATAATATAAACACGGGTGAAAAATATATATATATATATTAGGGCTGTCAAACGATTAATCGCGATTAATCGCATCCAAAATAAAAGTTTGTGTTTACATAATATATGTGGGTGCACTGTGTATAATTATTATATATATATAAATAAACTCACATGCTTGTATATATTTAAGAAATATTTTCACGTATATAGATTTATATGTAATTTATATTATGTATAAATATAAACATTTTATATATAAATAATATTTTTTCTTAAATACACATGCATGTGTTTGTATTTATATATACAAAATAATTATACACAGTGCACCCACATATATTATGTAAACACAAACTTTTATTTTGGATGAGATTAATCGCGATTAATCATTTGACAGCCCTAATATATATATTTCAGGCTTCTTTAATGAATAGAAAGTTTCAGCATTTATTTGAAACAGAAATCATTTGTAACATTTTAATCAACTGAATGCATCCTTTCTGAATAAAAAGTAATAGTTTCTTTAATCTTGCCGTCCCCAAACTTACAGTCGTACTTTAAAGTGTTTATGACATCATCTTGCACTCCTATCTTTTTGTCCAATCAAACGCTCAAGAATGAAAATGCCCCGCCCCACCGAAAGAATCAAGTTTCGTGGCTGTGTTTTAATCTACAGACTATTGAGTATTAAAAAAGGAGGGAAGGACAACTTCCTGTTTCAACAGGAAATACATCAGCATAGGAAAGAAAATTCATTTTGCATTTGTAAAATCCATTTTACTTCAATTACTGTTGCATTTCAGAGTGAAACAAACACAGCTGATTTCATTCATATTCTCTCTCTCTCTCATATATGCTAATAGCAGTGGCGCAGGCATGAAGTGACACCAGGCCTGGCATTTAGAGGACAAAACGGACAAGATCCCACATGCATAATAACATCTAGAGATGATAGGAACACACACTGTGCCTCTGCAACACACACACACACACACTCAATCCGTCTAATTACCTGAACGTCTTCTCTCAGTCCTGCTGCTAAACACACACGCATCTCTCTCTTCTAGCCACTCACTGCTGTGTGTGTGTGTGTGTGTGTGTGTGTGTGTGTGTGTGTTATCCTTACACACTCACAGACCTCTAAACTGCACTTCCAAACACATTCTGGACGTCTGATCAATACAGATTTCTTCCTCTGTGTTTCGTCATGCTCAGAATAATCTGCCTGATTATGCACTGGTTCGCGTGGCATTGCATTGCTGGAGAGGGTCATGTGACCTTTAACCTTTGCTCTATGAGTCAGTGATTGCGTTCAGATTCAGATCCTGATGTCTATGAGGTTTAGGCACTAAAACTAAATGCAATGCAAGCTATGCTGAGCATATTAATCCACAACACCTGACAGATACTCTGATGGAAATGCATGGACTTAAGATGGACACATATCGACGGTTAACAAACTTAAACTAAAACTAATAAGTTAGAGCTAAATTCAAAATTTTAATAAATAAATTTGAGCTAAGTATATGGAATATATATATATATAATTTTTATTTTTTATGACAAAAGATCATGACAAAATTACTGAATCTTTCATTTAAATTCAAATTAAATATAAAAATACAAAAGCTAATTTAGAATATTAATAAAGAAATCCGAGCTAAAAAATGTTTACTAAATATATTTTAAATATATATATATATATATATTAGGGCTGTCAAACGATTAATCGCGATTAATCGCATTCAAAATAAAAGTTTGTGTTTACATAATATATGTGGGTGCACTGTGTATAATTATTATATATATATATATAAACACACATGCATGTATATTTAAGAAAAAAATATTATTTCTATATAAAATATTTATATTTATACATAATATAAATTATATATAAATTTATATATAGTATATACATGAAAATATTTCTTAAATATATACAAGCATGTGTGAGTATTAATATATATAAAATAATTATACACAGTGCACACACATATATTATGCAAACACAAACTTTTATTTTGAATGCGATTAATCGCGATTAATCGTTTGACAGCCCTAATATATATATTTAACTTCATGAAAAAAGCCCATGATTTAAAAAAAAAACTTAAACTAAAATTAAAAATTAAATCTGAAAATATAAAACCTAACTCAAAACATGAATGAATAAGATTAAAAATTATATAAAAATCAAATAAAAATGTCAAAAGCTCATGACAAAATTACTAAATCTTTCATTTAAATTCAAATTAAATATAAAGGCTAATTTAAAATATTAATAAATAAATCAGAGCTAAAACATGTTTATTAATATATATATATAAATATATTTAAACCCCATGAAAAAAATCCCATGATTTTTTTAAACTAAACTTAAAATAAAATCTGAAAATATAAAACCTAATTCAAAATATGAATAAATAAGATTAAAAATGATATAAAAATCAAATAAAAATGTCAAATGACAGCTCATGACAAAATTACTAAAACTTAAATTACTTTAAGAGAAAATCTCATTTAAAATATGAATATATACTATAATAAAATAAAAATAATCCTAAAATAAAAAACACTGTGACTGTACCCTAAATGTTTATATTCACATTCTCACAAGCCTAAATATAACAGAAGCAGACAGAATAAGAGATAGAGAGCGCCAGAATCGACCCGCTTTATAATACAGAACAATAATCATAAATCAGTGTTTTTGCCTTTTGAATGCAGAGACGCGTTCATCTCTCTGAAGATGCCTGAATCAAAATGTTCAATTATGAAAATTTGATTCATCCATAAAGCAGCCCAACAGAATCCAACAGTGTCAAAGCAGCCAAACTTAGTAAACTAATATTTAGGATTAATAATATGAACTTAATATCACAGTACGAGCGACAGTATTATATCATATCACTCCTAACATCCATGATCCGCTGGATAAAGTATTCAGATTCACTATGTAAATGCTGCTTCATGCCATCTATGAATATAAACCTGGTTTTACAGTATACGACCTCTTGACCTCCTTTACATTCGCGGCTCTCGTGGGGCAAACATGATTAATCCCGCGAGCATTCAGAGCGCTGAACGTGTGTGTGTGTGAGAGAGAGAGAGAGAGAGAGGTATTAGTGGATTAGTACGCCCACCGGGTGAGGGTGTCATTTCGTCGTCTGCTGATCTGGACTGATCCGGATCTGCAGATCTGAGACCGCTTTACACACACTTCATCACGGCTGGGAAAGATAATTGGATGAAAGTGAAGAGACTGCAGAGAAAATAGCAGGGTTTCGTGTAGGGAATTTATGCACGGTATAGACTAGTGTGTGTGTGTGTGTGTGTGTGTGTGTGTGCTGACTCAGGTAAGAGCTGCTGCCCTTGTGGAGTCATGAAGATATCAATGGTGACAGTTTTAACTGCTGTTCATCCATAAAAACATCAGACCTACATCTTACGAGACTCAGACCAAACCGCCATTATTACGCCATTTTACAAGTCTTGATTTTGTTTTTCCTAGAACAGGTTTTCCTGCTTGAATGTTGATTATTTGTTGCGGCTCCTCTCTTCCCAGTCTGTCAGTAACGCTCTGTTTACTTCCTGTCTCCTCCTTCTGAAAGCACACTGTGCTCTGATTGGTCGGCTGGATCAGTGTGTTGTGATTGGTCGAGCGCTTTGAGTGTGTTTGAGAAAGCCCCGCCCCTTCCCTTAACCGCCAGTTTAACTGGACAAATGTGGGCAAAATAGTTTTGATTTATTTTTTAAAAATACTTCCCTTGATCTGAGCGGTATACAAGACTTGGCTACTTTTCCTAAGTTTGCCTCCTGAACACACACAATTTTTTTGTATTCAATTCTACAACGTTAAGCGGGTGAAAACAAAACTCCTTAATCTTGTATTTGGGTCAAAAATGGGCACCCTTAGAAATGAATGGGAAAAACAGTAATTTAGAGCAGTCTAAAATAAGCCAAAATAAGACAGGCACTTCATCTTTAGGTTTTAGCTTATTGGAAATGATATTTTAATGTAGTCAAAAAAAAAAAAAAAAATAAAAAAAAAAAAATTAAAAAAAAATAAAAAATAAAACATAAAAATAAGCATAATTTACATAGGTTAAATATGGTACTTTTTGAAGTAAATAAATTCAAAAATACCCCGAACATAAATAAAAACACCATAAATGGATAGACAAAACTTTATCGAAGACAGTGATATAACATTTATAATAAATAAAAATTAGGATCACACCTCTGTGCCCACATTTGTCCACAATTACAGGATTAAGGGCTATAAAGTGAATACGGTACTCAACCAGGCCCCGCCCATTTACTCTGTGCATGAATTATTATAATGAGGAATATTGTGACGTGTTTTACAATGTTAAGTGGGTGAAAAAACAAAACTCCTTAATCTTGTATTTGGGTCAAAAATGGGCACCCATAGAAATGAATGGGAGAAACTGTAATTTTGAGCATTCGAAAATAAGCCAAAATAAGACAGCAAAGTCTCTTCATCTTTAGGTTTTAGCTTATTGGAAATGATATTTTAATGTAGTTAAAAAAAACCTAAAAAAAATAAATAAATAAAAAAAAATAAAAATAAGCATAATTTACATAGCTAAAATATGGTACTTTTTGAAGTAAATAAATTCAAAAATACCCCCAAAATAAATAAAAAACCGTAAATGGATAGACAAAACTTTATCGAAGACAGTGATATAACATTTATAATAAATAAAAATTATTATCACATCTCTGTGCCCACATTTGTCCATAATTACTACTAACTCAACCAGGCCCCGCCCCTTTACTCTGCGCATGAATTATTATAATGAGGAATATTGTGGCGTGTTTTACAATGTTAAGTGGGTGAAAAAACAAAAACTCCTTAATCTTGTATTTGGGTCAAAAATGGGCCTATAGAAATGAATGGGAAAAACTGTAATTTAGAGCATTCGAAAATAAGCCAAAATAAGACAGCAAAGTCTCATCATCTTTAGGTTTTAGCTCTAAGAACTTATTGGAACGATATTTTAATGTAGTTAAAAAAATGTAAAAATAAAACATAAAAATAAGCTAAATTTACATAGAAAATATGGTACTTTTTGAAGTAAATAAATTCAAAAATACCCCCAAAATTAAAAAAAAACACCATAAATGGAGAGACAAAACTTTATCGAAGACAGTGATATAACATTTATAATAAATAAAAATTATTATCACACCTCTGTGCCCACATTTGTCCACAATTACAGGATTAAGGGCTATAGTCAATACGGTTTGAGGGCTACCACACTACTAACTAACTCAACCAGGCCCCGCCCCTTTATTCTGCACATGAATTATTATAATGAGAAATATTGTGAATTTGTGACGTGTTCGTTCCCGGGAGAAACTCGAGACTACAAAGTTCAGAAACACAGACGCTCATATAACTGGAGCGTTTTCATGTTTTAATGAATTAGAGCTGTCAATCAAACACCGAATGATGCTCACAACAACAAGCATGGCTCTATTCCTCCTCTATTAATCAGAGTTTATCGAGTTATCGGTCATTCTAACAGGATCACCGTGTGGTTCAGAATCGGATCACGCCGGAAATCTGCAACGCATCTATTAATGTTTCCTACAGTAACTCTACACCCTCCCTGCCATGTCTGTCCCAACCCCCATGTCCTCCCACACACACACACACGTCTATAATAAGCCCCATGCAGACTGTTAAGTAAGACCGCTTGCTCTCATCACGATCTATTACTGATAGAAGCACTTTTCAATCTTGAGCTCCGTAACTGGGTCAGGCGCTCGAGAGGATCTTCCCCAAAGCGAGACTGTAGATGCTAATCTGTTAGAGGACACTCAGCATTAGTATTTATTATATTTGCTTGAGTGCTTCACATTGCTGGTTGACTGCTCTGGCCTTCAACGCTCATGCAATGTGACTGTGACCCAATGCAATGTGTGTGTGGGGCTGACCTACATGTAATTACTTTCTATATAAATAGTCATTTATATTTATAGCTATACTTTTATGGAACATAAAAAAATAATAATATTTGAAGAGTTCCATTTGAAATTTTCTTCTAAAATGATCATTTTTTATCAAGCTTGTATATTTAAATTCAGTAATTTCACTTAAATTGCAATGAAGATTACCTATTAATTGTCATTCAAGTGAAATGACTGAACTAAAATATACAAGCTTGATAAAAATGGTCATTTTAGAAGAAAATTTCAAATGGCATTTAGAGGCTTTTGATTCTGAACTCTTCAATTAATTTCAGATGAACGAGATGTACCGGACTTTTACATTTTTGTAACTATTCCTTCTGTGCTTTTAATGTTGTTTATGTGTGTATGTGGTGTTTTTAATACGCTTAAACCGTGTGTAAATTCATAATTCGAGTATTTCCTCCTTAAAACTGCAGTGAACCGAAGATAGTCTCAAAAACACGCTCTGACGTCACAAACGACCTTGTAACCAATCAGATCAACGTGTGATCGTCAACCAGTGGATCTCTGAGTGAGTGAGTGGGGGCGGAGCTCATTTGCATATTCAAAGAACCAGACATTCTAAATGAGGCAAAGGTGTCGAGTTACATTCAAGATATTTGAATGCATTAACATTTTTTTCCAAGGAAACCTATTATAAATATGTAATTTTGGTGATCAAAAATTAGTTTTAATGGATAAAATGCCTAAAACAGCAAACTACCTGTTTACACTGTGAAGGTTGCATTTATTCAAATATCTTAAATCCCCGAGGGAGTGAAAGCTCAGCATCTTCAGAAAGATGAATCCCTGTGTGTTTCTAACTGAAAATGCGCTTTCGGTCGCAGCTGGAAGCATGCGTTTGTCACACCTGACACTAATACTCACACACACTAAGATACATACACTAATATACATCTTTTCACCAGGCTTGATCTCACCTGGGTGTGGTTTGTGTCCTAACAGCTCCAGAACGCAGAAATCTCAGCGCGTGATTGGACGTCACATCTCGCTTGTGTGGATTGGCTGAGAGGTGGCAGAGGCGGGCCCTCACAACCATCAGGACCAATGAGAACTGATCTGCTAGGGAAACAATCACAAAATCTGGTAAATTGGTAAATCTGATTCATTTCTAAGAATTTAATTCAATGCATCAATTCCAAATGTTTCCTGAGAGGAAAAAAAAACTAGAGATGCACCGACATGAAAATTTGGGCCGATACCGATAAATCTTTATATTTGAAAGCCGGTAACCGATATATCGGCCGATAAATCTAAATCCAAATTTTTATGTGATTTTTGAGAGCCTGATTACAAAAACAAACGTCTCATTATTAAAAGCCACGTCCCCAACACACAATTATAATGTTCTCATGATAAGTCGATATGACAGACCATGTACTTCTAATCATATTTCAAGCAATTCAAAACATCTAAAGCGTCCCAGCATAATCCATTATTTATCGGCTTTAATATATCAGCCAAAATTTTTATTGTGCCGATAACGATACAATTAAAAATTAACATATATATCGGCCGATACGGATACCGATATATCGGTGCATCCCTAAAAACAACAACTTTAAAGCAATTTCAGAGCAAATACTTTGAGATTCGTTGTTACTAATGTATCTTTTCTGGTTTATAAGTGGAATTAGACTTTGTAAATCTGATTAATTTCTAAGAAACGGTTTAATTCAATGTATCAATTCCAAATGATTCCTGAGAGGAAAAAAAACTAGAGATGCACCGACATGAAAATTTGGGCCGATACCGATAACCGATAAATCTTTATATTTGAAAGCCGGTAACCGATATATCGGCCGATAACGATACCATTAAAAAATTAACATAATCAGCCGATACCGATATATCGGTGCATCCCTAAAAAAACAACTTTAAAGCCATTTCAGAATAAATACATTGAGATTCGTTGTTACTAATCTATCTTCTCTGGTTTATAAGTGGCATTAGACTTGGTAAATCTGATTCATTTCTAAGAATTTAATGTATCAATTTAAAATTGTTAAAAACGAGTTAAAATCAAGTTGTTAAAAACACATCTTTTTAAAATTGCTTATACTGACTTACTGACTGATTAGTATTTTAATGATGTGAACTGTAATGATTATTTTTGTATTACTTTTGTACTTGTATTTTTACTTGTTTTTTTTTTTGTGGCGCTTTGGGTTTTAGAAAAGCGCATTATAAATAAAATGTATTATTATTATTATTATTATGAAATGTTTCCTGAGAGAAAAAAAAACTAGAGATGCACCGACATGAAAATTTGGGCCGATACCGATAACCCATAAATCTTTATAATTGAAAGCCGATAACCGATATATCGGCCGATAAATCTAAATCCAAATTTTTATGTGATTTTTGAGAGCCTGATTACAAAAACAAAAGTCTTATTATTAAAAGCCACGTCCCCAACACAATTATAATGTTCTCATGATCAGCCGATATGACAGACCATGTACTTCTAATCATATTTCAAGCAATTCAAAAGTGTCTCAGCTGAAGGAAATAATCCATTATTTATCGGCTTTAATATATCAGCCAAATATTTTCAACGTGCCGATAACGATAACAAAAAAATTAACATATATCGGCCGATACCGATATATCGGTGCATCCCTAAAAACAACAACTTTAAAGCAATTTCAGAGCAAATACCGACTTTATAATTGAAAGCCGATAACCGATATATCGGCCGATAAATCTAAATCCAAATTTTTATGTGATTTTTAAGAGCCTGATTACAAAAACAAAAGTCTTATTATTAAAAGCCACGTCCCCAACACAATTATAATGTTCTCATGATCAGCCGATATGACAGACCATGTGCTTCTAATCATATTTCAAGCAATTCAAAACATCTAAAGCGTCTCAGCTTAAGGATATAATCCATTATTTATCGGCTTTAATATATCAGCCAAATATTTTCAACGTGCCGATAACGATACCATTAAAAATGAACATATATCGGCCCATACCGATATATCGTGCATCCCTAAAAACAACAACTTTAAAGCCATTTCAGAGCAAATACTTTGAGATTTTTAGCATTACACTTCTAAGAATCAGTTCAGCCTGTTCAATATCATCCAAGACATCTCAAATATCATCTGAAATACACAAAGGCAAACCTTTTGACTCTGTGTGCGTAACTGCACACCTGGTCCGCATCCGAATCAGCAAATAAATCTGCATATCCGCACTAATCCTGATAGATTAATCTATTTTCTGTGCTGAGCCTCGTCCGTCGAGCACACGCTTTATTAACGTTTCAGAGTGTGTGTGTCTCTGTGACTTTCACTCCAGTGCACGTGAACTCATGCAACAGTCACGAGAGGCTGGCGTACGTCGGGCTCCTTGGGTCTCGAAGCTTGTGATTTCTGAGAGACATGCATCTCGACCCCCCGGCTGTGACTTTCCCAGTGTCCCCTACAGCAACCCGAGATGTGACGCTTGCCCTCTTTTTACGCAGCATGTAACTAGCTCATGCAGACTCATGAATAATGAATATTAATAATGCAGCTACTGTACTTGTGCAAGGAAACATAACAATAGACATAGTGGTTACCGTTAGAAAGAAATATGGAGATCTTAATCCAGCTTTTAATGATGTTTATATGTGTATGTGGTGTTTTTAATACGCTTAAACCGTGTGTAAATTCATAATTTGACTATTTTCTGTTTAAAACTGCAGTGAACCAAAAGACAGTCTCAAAAACACGCTTTGAAATCGCTGGTGTCACAAACGACCTTGTAACCAATCAGATCAACGTGATCGTCAACCAGTGGATCTCTGAGTGAGTGGAGGTGGGGCTCATTTGCATATTCATAGAACTGTGCATACTAAATGAGGCAAGGGTGTCGAGTTATATTCACGAAATCAAGAAAAAACTTTTAAATGTCATTTTGGTGACTAAAAGATATCGGCTACCCAACTCAAACATTTGTCAATTCTCCCAATTTTTGTATCTCAAAGTAAAAATACAAGCAATATAAAATTAAAACATGCTATCAAATCAATTTATAATATAATAAATATAAGCTATAATATCTATTCAAATTAGAGCCAGACCGATATATCGGCCGATATTAGGCATTTTCCATAATATCGGTATCGGCGGTTATAATGGCCGATAAATGAATATTTCAAAAATAAAATAAAAACGGACGAAACACGCTTCAATCATCTCTCCTTGGCCTGTTAAATTGAAAATGAATGTTTCACAATTTGCAGTATGACGTTATCTATTGCTAAATTATGGCTCATCATAAACTAGCTAACCTGACATTGTAATTATAAGGTAGCTTATAAGGCAATGTAGGTACTAATTATTATTTTATTTATCAGAACTTTAATATATTTTGATGTTCCTCTGTTCTGTTGTGGCGAAAGAAACAAGTTTCTTTTTAAAATGCATTATCATATTATTTTAGTTAAAACTCATAAATAACTACAAAAAACTATGTTATGGAAATCTGTTAATGTTTTGTTGCGCATTTCTGAGAAAAAAAAAAAAAAATATATATATATATATATCGGCCGATATATCGGAATATCGGATTTTAAACCCAAAAAATATTTGTATCGGTATCGGCCTTCAAAATCCTTTATCGGTCGGGCTCTAATTCAAATGTATAGTTCAAGATTAATATAGTTTTGCATTTTGATTTTAACACAGCCAAATTCCAATGTACTTTTAATTTTAAACCACTATTTTTAGCGCAAGGGTTTTGAGTTGATTTTATTTTAACAATAACCACAATAACTTTGACTCTTACCATGTTCTCATTTCTCCTAAAATCAACATAATTTGTCATTTGCGACTCATTTTACTAGCATAATGTGAGGAATCTCTGGGCGAAACTGAATAAAACAGGCACTTGATATTATAATTTTGATGATTATGGATTACAGCTTATGAAAACCCCAAAGTGTGAAAAGGTTTTAATAAGCTGTAATCCATAATCATCAAAATGATAACAAATAAAGGCTTGAAATATCTCACTTTGCATGTAATGAGTCTATATAATATATTAGTTTCACCTTTTAAGTTGAATTACTGAACTTTTGCACAATATTCTAATTTATCGAGTTTCTCCTGTATTGTAGTGGAGTAAAAAGTCTGATATTTCTCCTTGTAAAATGCAGAGAAGTTAAAGTAAAAAGTGACTCAAGTAAAGTACAGATACTCAAAAAGTAAATGAAAACTAGAGAAACTAAGCAGCATCGGCTGAGCGGTGCAATACCCCACCGCAATACAGCAGAGCTCATCAACCACCGGTCAATGAGCATCGGGCAAATCAACAGGCCACGCTTGAGCCGGACAACAGCCTGGCTTTCCAAAAATATGCATAAAATCGAATAAATAGAGCAACCCTGGAGATTTCAACCGGCCCACAGCCCCGAGAATAAACCCTATGGAGTGTGTGTGACCACTGGACACAATCCCCGGGGGGTCGATAGTGGTCGTGTCAGACCAAACGGAGAGTTCAGCCTGGACAGAAACGGATGTTTGCTTGTGACTCTGACGCTAACAGCTCTCATTAACAGAGCCGTCGAAGGAAACCAGACAGACGATAAATCTGGCACGCAATCCGTCCCTGCTTTACCGGAGATTAATGTCACCTAAAGTGGTGTGGAGAGTTGAATATGCAATAATCAGTGGTGGAGGAAGTACTGAATCTCAGTACTTCAGTAAAAGTACAAATAACCAGATTAATATTTACTTTAGTAAAAGTAGAAGTAACACAATGACAACCGTACTTAAGGAAAAAAGTACCTGATTTTAAGTAAAAGTACTTGCATAACAATTGATTCTCTTAATGACTATTTTCTAATGATTAATAAAACATTTAATTCTAACTCATTCAACCAAATACTCCTATAATGATGTTTAATAATGATGGGAAAAAAAATTTAATCTTTAAAAAATTTAAATTTAATATAAACCATGCTTATCCTTACTATAATGTTAATAACTATGTTTGGCAGTAGATGCGATTAATTTATGGTGTAATTTTGAACCTCTTGGCTTGCCATAATCCTGTATTACAGACGGTGTGTTTTCTATGCACATAAAAACTAATTTTCGCGTATAAATTGCACGATAAACACACTGCATGCGAGACGCATTTAGTTGGTGTATCTATGGCAACCAAACGACACTGGTGAGACAAACGCGCAACGAACGGACGGTCAGATTACGTTTGGCAGGGGAAAAACTGATCATAAATGTAACGAAAATGTAACAGAAGTTGTAGAAATGTAGCGGAGTAGAAAGTAGAATAATTGCTGCAAAATGTAACAAAGTAAAAGTAAAAAGTAGGCAATATTTATTCTACTTAAGTAAAGTAAAGATACGTGAAAAATTTACTTAAGTAAAGTAACAAAGTATTAGTACTTCGTTACATTCCACCGCTGGCAGTAATGATGGCATTTTCAATCGGCTTTTGGACCAAAAAAGGTTTATGATCGACACCAAGGACAACTATAACAATAACAATACTAGAATAGACATTTATAACTCATTTTAGCATAATGTGACGCATCTCTGGGCGAAACTAGATAGAAACATTCATGGCAAGGACCTGATTTTATAGAGAAACTGAGCTAAAACAGTGCACGAGTTTCACCATTACTGAACTTTTGCTTGATATTCACATTTTTTGAGTTGTATAAAACAACAGGTCAGAGATTATTAATATGGGTTTGCACTTTGCAGCAACATGAAGGTAGGTGAGCAAATGTCTATTTGAAGAGTTGTATCTGTTAACTGATACATTTAAAAACGGATAATTTTATTTGTTTATTTATTATTAACATTATTATTAACATTAACATATTATTAACATATTAACATTTGTTTTTAACACAGTTATTTTCAATCCAAATAAAGAAATAAAGCTGCAGTAAAATAATGAATATTACATGGGGGAAAAAAAAAGTTTTTCTTATAAAAATTTAAAAAATATGTTATTTTAATATCATTGAGATGCTAAACATTTTTAATCAGTTTTTATATTTTCCATTTTAATTATAAAAATATATTCCATTATAAATGGAATTTATAATGTAAATATATATATATATATATATATATATATATATATATATATATATATATATCTGAAGAGTTCAGATGCAAAAGCCTCTAAATGCCATTTGAAATTTTCTTCTAAAATGATCATTTTTATCAAGCTTGTATATTTAAGTTCAGTAATTTCACTTAAATGACAATTAATAGGTAATCTTCATTGCCATTTAAGTGAAATTACTGAATGTAAATATACAAGCTTGATGAAATTGATAATTTTAGAAGAAAATTTCAAATGGCGTTTAGAGGCTTTTGCATCTGAGCTCTTCATTTCTTTAATAATGTAATATTTAATGCATTTTTTTTTAATGCACTTTTATTTTATATTTCTGCTTATTTAATCATGCACTTGCAATGAAGACCTCCAGAAGGGTGTTTTGACACACTGCTCGACTGCTTGTCCACAGTGGGGTTCGTGCACGAGCAGAGAGACAAGCTTTTAACCCTCCAGGTCTGAATGCCACTGACTTTTACAGATTCCTCTGAGATCACAGTAATAAGATGTGGCATATGCTCTCGAAACCCAGGACTAAAGCAATGGCGCAGACGTTCACAGCTTCGGCCCGTAACTAGGTCAGATTGGTTTCATCCAACACCCAGTGACCCACAGCCGAGCGAATGCTTTAGTCTCGGTATAATGGCGTTTCCTTTGCTTTGTCAGTAGTTTGTTGTTTGTGTTGAAAATGATTCCACGTTTCCTCTTTAGCACTAATTAAATCGGCCTTCTCTCCCCCGTTCTGCCCGTCAGAGCCGGCCATTAGCATAATAAAAGAAAGAAGCTTTTGTGCGACCTCTCAATTCAATTCCATCGGCGGCCGAGGGCTTTCAGCATGCTGTTAAATCAGACACCATTTGGAGATTAATATTACGCATTTGCACATATTAATTGCTTGCATCAGTTAATTAGAGAATGTGGGGACTTCTGAGGGTCTGTGTCTTGGGACACGGTGTTGTTTTAGTCCATTTTAAATTTAAAAAAAATTAAATTTTATTTTAAATTTTATTCATATTTTGAATTTGCTTTTTGGTTTTCGGGTTAATTTTAGTTTAGGTTCATTTTAATTTAATTTTAATTTTGGGGTTAATTTTAGCTCTCTTCTTCATTTTATTAGTATATTGTTTTTTGAACATTGCTATTTAAGTTTCATTTATTTTTATTTAATTAGTTTATTGTTTTTTGAACATTGTTATTTCAGTTTAATTTATTTTTATTTTCATTTCATTATTTTATTGTTTTTTTGAACATTGCTATTTAAGTTTAATTTATTTTTATTATTTAACATTGCTCTTTAAGTTTAATTTATTTTTATTTTCATTTTATTATTTTATTGTTTTTTGAACATTGCTATATATGTTTCATTTATTTTTATTTTATTATTTTATTGTTTAACATTGCTATTTAAATTTAATTTATTTTTATTTTCATTTTATTATTTTATTATTTTTTGAACATCGCTATACATGTTTCATTTATTTTAATTTTATTATTTTATTGTTTTTTTGAACATTGCTATTTAAGTTTAATTTATTTTAATTTTCATTTCAATATTTTATTGTTTTTTTGAACATTGCTATTTAAGTTTAACTTATTTTTATTTTCATTTTATTATTTTATTGTTTTTTGAACATTGCTATATATGTTTCATTTATTTTTATTTTATTGTTTTTGAACATTGATATTTAAGTTTAATTTATTTTTATTTTCATTTCATTGTTTTTTGAACCTTGCTATTTACGTTAAATTTATTTTATTTCATTAGTTTATTGATTCTTTGAACATTGCTATTTAATTAGAAAAAATATTTCATTAGTTTATTGTTTTTGGAACATTGCTATTTCAGTTTAATTTATTTTTATTTTCATTTCATTGGTTTATCATTTTTTTAACATTGCTATTTAAGTTTAATTTATTTTTATTTCAGTTTTATTTCCATTTTTTAAAAATGCAGTGCTTCAATTTGTTTCAACTTTGTCCCAATCAAAAGAAATGTTTTAGTTTTAGTTAACGACTAAAATGCATGATTAAAAATGCATTAAAATCAATTGCTATAAGTTGGTTGGCTTGTGCTAAAAATGCACAACATTAACTTTTAGCAGATATATAAGCATTAAAGATGCACTTTCTCTGATTCTGGAAAAAAAAACCCACGTTTGTTTATTTGCATATTCTGGTCAGACACGGCAATTCATTCACAGTGCATTCTGGGTATTCTCTAGCCATTTGTCGTACATAGGTTGCATGCTTGTTATTACGATGCATTGTGGGATTGAATGAGAGCACTTAATCACTGTGGTTTCAGACAACACTACAAATGGCTGTTCGCTTAAATAGCGCCATATTTAATGGTCAGAAGCGTAGTGGCTAGACAGAATCTATGTGCGATGACAACCAATCACATTACAGCCTTGAGTTGTGCGAGTCAACCACTGTTTACGTATACCATAGAAATGAATGAGAAATTGCATTGAATAATACCTGTCGCAAAATGATCCGTGACTTTTCTTACAAAACAGCATTTTTCAGTCGAAACTCTAAAATTAGACGAATCCAACATGAATGTGTAAGCTCAAACACGTTGAAGATTAGCCAATAGGCTGTCGGTTCAATGATAAGCTTTATTGAAGCCTCTCCTCCATTGACATCCATTCAAGAAACGTGACTTATTTTGGACTGTGGAAACTGGTTTGGACTAAAACAAGATATTTAAACAAAAAAGTGATTCAGATCAGCCGTTCAGTTATGCAGAAATGCACTCTAAACAATGCTGGGTTGTTAAAATATGGACAAACACAACTGTTGGGTTAAAAATGCAATTAAAAAATTTACAGGTGAAAGTTGGGTTAAAATTTTCAATTACATTTTCAACCCAACATTTGGGTTTTTCCAATTTTATTTTACCCAAGTTTGGGTTCAAACAACCCAGCATTGTTTAGAGTGACTAATAGTCAGATTATGTAGACAAGAGAAGGTCAGAGGTCATCATACAGCAGAAAATAAACCTGTGTTTGTGTTTGTGTGAGTCACGATGAAGCGAAAGTGAATTTGGGTCACGGGATCGTCCTGTATTTCCTGATGTGTAATTACAGAAAATACATCATATGTTCCCCATTCATCATCACTGAGTCATCAACATGAGCCTGAACACACACACACACACACACACACACACACGCTAATGCTTGAGATGTGAGACATACAGAACAACAACAGTCCAGTTCAGGAAGCAAAAAAATTCCCTGCATTTTGCATAACAAATGAATCTTTCAAAAACAGAGAAACGAGTTCTCGGGGATCAACGCCGATGTTTGCTTTTGCAGAAGCCAAAATCCTCATGATTATGCATTATTAGCATTAATGTTGTTTTTAAAAATCATGTTTAATTGCAGAATTTATTGCATGGTTTGAATTGTTCAAATACTTTTTCACTTCAATTCAAAGATTGCAGTATTATCATTTATATTGCAAAACTTTTTTAATGCCATTGAATTGGAAAAAAAAAATCAAAGGGAGAAATAGTTTGAAGCAAAAATGCAAAAAAAAAAAAAAAAAAAAAAAAAAAAGATTTATATTTTACCAGATATTGGTTTAGAAAAATAGCATAATTTTCTTAAGATAAATTTATATACAATTTACTTTGATTTACTCTTTAGTTTATTTTAATTTTCCATTTACATAAGCTTGTTTCCGCCACAGAATAAAAAAAATAAAAAAAGGTAATTGCGACTTTTTATCTCACAATTTAAAAAAATTGCATTTTTTAAACATTAAACTAAATCTTTAAAAGAAAATATTATTCTGTGGCGGAAACAAGCTTCGATACATAACTTATTTCTTCATAGAGAGTAAAATATACATTAAACACAAAAAGCACGTGTCTAAATATATATTTTATATATTTAGACTATATATATATATATATATATATATATATTTATATATAATTTAATATTAAATCATATATTTAATATATTACAGCCTTTTTGTAAATGTGTTTTTCTGTATTTCATTATTGTATAAAATAAAATATTATTGTAACAGTATTGTATTATTGTAATCTAAGTTATCTTATAGTGTTATTTATATTGTAGTTATTATTTAGTCAATTTGCCAAAGACCTATAAATGCAATTTCTTGTTTGTATTGTAATGCTTTTTTTACATCTTGGCCAGGGGACTACAAATGAAAAAATAGACTTTTGACTACTTCTGGCTTTTTTAACCATGTTTGTTCATGCGTTTTATGAAATTGCACTGTCCCCTTTTAAATAAACCAATAAATCAATTAAATCAAATCAATTAAAACACTGTCCTGATATCAGCAAGAAATATACACTGACAATATGCCTGTTTAATAAAGATTCAAAGCAGTGTTTGTATATTTTGTGTAATAGGGGAACTATCTGCAACGCCAGAACGCATCATAATAACATGAATATCTACTTTACAGGATTAATCCAAAATAATTTCTTTGTATATTAAGTTACTTTTCACTTACAGGTAGCCTGTTTTTTCTCCAGAATCAGCATGCACAACTCACACACACACACACACACACACACAATAATCATGTTCCTTATGCTCTACACTTCCTGACACATTGAGATCATCTGTCTAGTTCAGTTGTCTGTGGAGCAGCACATGGCTGCGCGTGCACATCGCCTAATTGCGAACTAGTCTCCATATAAATATATGTAAAATTGCGCTAAAAATATCTAATGCTGCAGCATGAGGTCTCGTGGAGTCGACATGATGTGCTCAAGGGCCCGAAACGGAGAGAGTGAGAGGAGAGGGAGAAGGAAAGAAAGAGGGTGCATCTGCCACACCTCACTCATTCACAAACACGGCGACTCACTGTACGACAGAATCAGATTTACAACTGCAGAGGAAACATCCCATAACACATGTGCAGTCTGAGCCATTTACAGTCCAAACGCAACGCAAACGCCACAGTGCGTGCGAGCGCAGCGTCGCGTCAAGAGCGCGTCTCAAAAATAGCCAGCAGCAATCACTGAACAATAGTAAACACGCGAATGCTCGTCCGAGTCATTAAAGAGAATCGGTTCATTTGAACGGTTCACGTCTTAAAACGTTTCTGTGATTCGTTTTAAAATATAGTGTTATATTAAGCGTAACAGACCAAGCCAGCTTGTGTTGTAGTTACGTTGGTCACATTTACTGTTTATTCAAGCTAAAATTTGGTCGTTAAAAATACAAACAAGAGAATGTAGCTTGTTTAGGAGCTAATGCTAGTTTTCATCAAAAATATGAGATAGGAAAGATTAATTTCACAACGTGTCTGGACATTTTTGCTTACTGTGGTCACTGGTCATCGTTCATCAACAACAACAACACTAACACACACAGACACACACACACCAATTGATCTGCTAACTCGACTCAAAACAGACAAATTCATTAATGAATCGATTCATATGAGCGAATCGTTTACGAACTGGACATCACTACAACCAGTGTTTAAACAATCATGGTGTGACCACTATGACATTCAGAATAAAAAAACAAAAAAACAGAAACGTTTATCCTGAACAACTCACAAAATCAATCCGTCCGACGCGAAGTCCAAAATGACCAAACGTACTCCCGCTCAGAAAGCCTGTTTCCTCAATCCAATGTGTTGAACAGATTTGTCCAAATCCATACCTGTCATCTGATTCCAGACAGGACAAGTCATGTGTGTTTATCTAGTAAACAACGAAGAAGAAAAAAAGGTCAATCTTTTGTTGGTTCTCCCGTTTTAATCTTAATCCGATTTGAATCTTTCCTCACCGTCCGTCTGTCCGAACAGCGGCGAGCGCGAGCGCACAATGGAAATGAATCTAAACCCTTTAAAATACACCGAATCTCTGGAAATGGTTCACAAACACATGTCTAATGAATGAACGAGCACGCAGGAGAACAACGGAGACAGCTGCACCCACCTCGTGGTTTGAAAGGACACCGGTCCGGTCCGGTTCGGGAGGTGTGGGTGGACCGGTCCGGTCCAGAGATTGGAGAGCCAGCCCGGGATGACGGAGCAGGTGAACCAGGCTGATTCAGACGGGAGGGACAGGTGTGTGTGGATGATGTTTGAGATGTGTGTGTGTGTGTGTGTGCTGGATGCTGTCAGGATAGGGACCAGTTTAATCCTCCATCTGAACGCTCTCCTCGGCCACCCCTCCCTCATCGCTCCTCACTGATGTCCGAATCACTGTTTTGAAAGGGTTCTTTGAACTGATTCGGTTGAACCGATTCGCAGCGCAGATCTTTTTCAAAGACTGTGATGACGCGTTTGGTTTTAACGGTCGTCAGCATCGTAAATTAAATGTTTTTCATATTTTCATATTTTTTTTAAATATATTTACATTTACTTTATATTATATTACATTTGTATCAAATAAAATGTTTTGTTTGTTTGTTTTTATTTGCATCGTAAATAAAAGTTTTCGTGTTATTTGTTATTTTCTCCTATGGCAAGTTTTTTATTTTCTCCTAGACTTCTTTTGACTAAATTTAATATTCATAAATGTACATTTGGAGGAAATAAGCCTTCTTTAATTTATTTTAAGGTCAGAAATTCAACAATACCTAAACACGTTTTCTTTAAAAAATAAGAAAGCAGCAAAGTGTGTTTCAATTTGTAAACATTTTCACATTTTTATTTAACTTTTAAGTTTGTCACTCTCTCTTTATATAGGCTATTTGTCTTTTCTTTGTTTGTTTACACTCATGTTCTTGACTCTAGCAAGTCTTTAAAACCTATGCACAAATTAAAGCTCTTTTTATGTATGTACATTTATAACACTATATTTTGAATTGTATTACCTTTGTATCAAATTATATAAAAAATAAAATAAAAAATAAAAAACAAAAAGTTCCTCCTGCTGGTAAGTGAGAACAGAACATCAGACAAATTGTGTAAAGGTCGAAAATACAATTAAAATGCAGCAGCCTGCAGTATCTAATTCGAAAAGCATGGCAATAGCATTTAATTCGAAAAGAAGAAAAATTAATTAAAACATTTACAGCAAAAAGATAATTGATTGGTATCTGATTAGTTTGGACTGAATGGGCAGAAATTGAACTGCATCATTGAGTCACTATAAAGTCGACGAATAAAACACTTACTAAGTGAATATTTAAGGTTTGAGGGCGACTTTAGGCCACGTGTAGATTACATATTACAATTTAGTTGCTGAGTTGTTTTAAATGAATCTAACAACGTTGCCGAGGCGAATATGAGAAACGTTAGATAGAGAAGTTGCTAGTCAATAGACAAGCTAGCTGTGTCGAGTTCGTGTAAATTAGAAAAGCTACTTTAGTCGTGGGATTTACCCTACAATTGCGTCACATAAACATAACAAAATATTTACTTGATCAAGTAAAAAGACGACGAACTCGCACGCCGATTGTGATCACTTCAGAGCGTGAATCGACTGAACGAGCTTTGAATCACCTGAACCGAAGTGTCCGACTCCGAACGAACCGAATCTCTAAAAGGAATCAGACTTCTGCACGCTATCCCTCAATCCGACGCCTTCTGTTCCTCACACACACACACACACGCACACGCACACACACACACACACACACACACACACACACACACACACAGCCGTCTGCCCCCTGGGGTCCTTTGCAAGGTCAGTCATGGTAGAAAAGAAGGAAATGAACGACTGGAGAGTAAATTGGACGAAACTACAAGTGTAATATGCACGACATATTATTTGTTAAAAGTCAAAAGTCTCCTTTAATAAACAAATGTGTCGGCACGACACTAGCCTAATGTTTCCTAACCCACTTCCATACGTAAATGTCATCCTACATGCTTAATATCACATCATTTCATTCATATTTTAGAGAAGAGCCTCGGTGTCCTTACATGGGCAGTCGCTACAAAACCGGAAGTGTGCCGTCAGCGCACATGACCGGAACTCGATCACATGATCAGTGTTTTCAAAGAAAACTTGTATTCATTCACTCTGAGATCCTTCGCTTTATTGCTGTAAGTAGCAGACTTTATTACCCATTATATATCCATAACCATTATTCGATATCTAAAGGCGTATTAAACGCAGCTGGTCGTAAATAAAGCGATGCCATGAGTGTAGCTATAAGTTTAAAAGCAAACTGTGACATGATATACTTACTATATAGAGATGCTGTATTAAATGTATGAAAAGCAATTGTGCATCGTGTTGTTTTGCTCCTGGGTTTGGTCTTTGCTCGATCATCATCTGGACTGGGCAGTGCTGGTCAATAAAGTATTGATGTGTCTGTCTTATATTCAGAGTCTCCTGCAGATCTGCATCAGTGAGGAGTCATAATGAGACTGGTGATTCTGGACGATTATGATCTGGCCAGCGAATGGGCTGCCAAATACATCCGGAACCGGATCATCCACTTCAAGCCCAGTGCTGACCGCTACTTCACTTTAGGACTTCCAACAGGTAAACTACATCACCAGAACATATGAGTATCTGTCATGAGTATGACCTGAACATTTAAAGTGAGTGTGAAATCAAAATCGACTTTGTTTACTTTCTTGCACATTCCTCCCGGCCTTATTAGGCATGTTTTCTTCTTAATATTTCATCAAAATGTTAATAAATTGCTCAGTTTGTGACCTGGACTCAATGTCCACTTTTCACAATCCAGTCAATTCCCTCTGAAACATATCAGAATTGGGGAAGATTATGATTATATTAGGGCTGTCAAAACGATTAATCTCGATTAATCGCATCCAAAATAAAAGTTTGTGTTTTTATAATGTATGTGGGTGCACTGTGTATAATTATTTTGTATATATAAAAAACACACATGCATGTATATTTAAGAAAAAAAATATTATTTATATATATAAAATATTTATATTTATTTATAATATAAATGATATATAAATCTATATACAGAATATACATGAAATATTTCTTAAATATATACAAGCATGTGTGTGTATTTATATATATATATATAATAATTATACACAGTGCACCCACATATATTATGTAAACACAAACTTTTATTTTGGATGCGATTAATCGTTTTGACAGCCCTAGATTATATAAATTATTATTAGTGATGATGATTGCATCTTATATAAAAGTTTGTAAACGCTTAATATTTGTGTGTATCATATCTCACACACTTTCTGAATCTCACACACTAATTACATCTAACATAACACGTGATTATTCGCATGCCATCTAACATAAAAGTTTTTTAACATACAAACTTTTATGTTAGTTGCGATTAGTCGACTAATATTATCCTAATAATTAATGTGATTAATTGCAGGGAGCACACCCCTCGGCTGCTATAAGAAGCTGATCGAGTATCACAAGAGCGGAGACCTGTCCTTCAAATACGTCAAAACCTTTAACATGGATGAGTATGTGGGTGAGTGTGAACCGCATAGAATTCTAGAAAGAGACAGTGACAATATTAAGATATATATGATAGTATATATAATCAAATTTTATACATCAGCCAAATTGAATGTATCGGCCAAATTTTATATATCGGCCAACTTTAATATATCGGCTTTAATATATCGGCCACATTTTATATATTGGTTTTAATATATCAGACAAATTGAATATATTCGACAAATTTAATAAATTGTCTTTAATATATCGTCCAAATTGAATATACTGGCTTTAATATATTGGCCAAATTGAATATATCGGCTTTAATATATCGGCAAAATTGAATATATCGGTCAAATTTTACATATCGGCCAACTTTAATATATCGACTTTAATATATCAGCCAAATTTTATATATCGGCCAAATGTAATATATCGGCTTTAATATATCGGCCAAATTTTATATATCGGCCAAATGTAATATATCGGCTTTAATATATCAGCCAAATTTTATATATCGGTCAAATGTATTATATCGACTTTAATATATCAGCCAAATTTTATATATCGGCCAAATGTAATATATCGGCTTTAATATATCGGCCAAATTTTATATATTGGTTTTAATATATCGGACAAATTTAATATATTAGACAAATTTAATACATCGTCTTTAATATATCAGCCAAATTTAATATATCGGCTTTCATATATTGGCCAAATTTAATATATCGGCCAAATTGAATATATCAGCTTTAATATATGGGCCAAATTTTATATATTGGTTTTAATATATCAGACAAATTTAATATAATAGATAAATTTAATATATCGCCCAAATTGAATATATCGGCTTTAATATATCGGCCAACTTTAATATATCAGCCAAATTTTATTATCGGGCAGATAACGATAATATTAAAAATAAACATATCTGCCGATACCGATATGGTAGCCGATATATCGTGCGACCCTGATTACTGTTAGTTTAGGGCTCGGGTTAGTAGAGTAAAAGTTGACATGTATTTGCGAAGTGACTTACAGTCAGTAGATCGTCCATCACATTTGCTCCTGAATATCCAGGCCTGCCCAGGGATCATCCCGAGAGCTATCACTCCTACATGTGGAACAACTTCTTCAAGCACGTGGACATCGAGCCGCACAACACTCATATCCTGGACGGGAACGCCAGCGACCTGCAGGCCGAGTGCGAAGCCTTCGAGCAGAAGATCGCGGCCGCGGGAGGAATCGAGCTGTTTGTGGGAGGTGTGTCAATAAATCCGACTCAAGAACACCAGTAACACTGCACTTCTGAATCTGCACACACCGCAATAACAAACACATTTAATCAATCAGAAGGATTCCAAATGCTGGATTACACAACTCAAATGTCTAAAAGGGACAGTACACCTGAAAATTAATATTCTGACATCATTTAGTTGTTCTAAACCTGTATAAGTTTCTTTTGTATATAAAATATAAATATACAAAATATCGTATAAAAAATATCGTCTGTCCCTTTAAGTCTTTTGCCTGCTGTAGCAATAATTGATTTTTTAATTGTATCTGACCCAAATTTTTCACAAATTTAGTGTACAAAATTGTACAATTTTTTTATTGGCAACACTATACAGTAGGTTTAATCTGTTAACATTAGTTAGCTACATTAGTTAACATGAACTAACATTAAAAATATGCAATACAGGATTTAGTAATCTACATTTACAATCAAAAGTTGTATCTGTTAACTGATGAATTTAAAAACTGATAATTTTATTTGTTTATTTATTCAATCTTAATGATACTAAAATAACATTTGTTTAATTTTTTATAAGTGTAAAAAGTTATTTTCATGCAAATAAAGACAAAGCTGCAGTAAAATAATAAATATTACATGAAAAAAAGTTTTTCTTATAAAAATTTAAAAAAATATGTTATTTTAATATCATTGAGATGCTAAACATTTTTAATTAGTTTTTATATTTTCCATTTTAATTATAAAAATATATTCCATTATAAATGGAATTTATAATGTAAATTCCATTATTTATATATATATATATATATATATATATATATATATATATATATATATATATAATGGAATTATAGTTAAAATTTAGTTTAACTAAAACTAAAATTATTTTAAAATGGAATATATATATATATATATAAAATTCCATTATATATATATATATATATATATATATATATATAAAATTCCATTATAAATATAAATATATATATAAATAAATATATACATATATATATATATAATGGAATTATATATATATATATATATATATATATATATTTATAATTGAATTATATATATTTATATATATATATATATATATATATATATATATATATATATATATATATATATATATATAAATAATGGAATTATATATATATATATATATTCCATTTTAAAATAATTTTAGTTAAACAATAACAACACTGAATGATAAATGACGAATGATAAGAAACGTACTACACATATTAGATTAATAACTTTTATGGATCCATTGGGGCGAATCTCATTACATTTCATTTTATATTTTCAATAAAAAGGATTTAAAAAGAAATTATATTTACCACAGAAAATGAATATTTTTGTACTGTTTCCATGATAAATTAGCACGTTTTCATCATTCAATTTCACTCACTGTTATTATATTCAGTTTCATCACTTATTAATCTTTTACCAGTCCTGTCTTTTGTTGTTTTCTTCAGGCATCGGTCCAGACGGACACATCGCCTTTAACGAGCCCGGCTCCAGTCTGGTGTCCAGGACCCGAGTGAAGACACTGGCCAAGGACACCATCGTGGCCAACGCCCGTTTCTTCGGGAACGATCTCTCCAAAGTTCCCAGCATGACCCTCACCGTCGGAGTGGGAACGGTGATGGACGCCAGAGAGGTGAATCACACACACACTGTGTCTGTGGTAATAATAAGAATTATTATTATTATTAAATAAGACCTTTTTTCTGTCTGGAGTGTGTTTCCAGCAGAAGTGTAATGATGAATGCGTGACGTCTCCTCCTCTTCCTCAGGTGATGATCGTGATCACTGGAGCTCATAAGGCCTTCGCTCTGTATAAAGCCATCGAGGAGGGCGTGAACCACATGTGGACGGTGTCTGCCTTCCAGCAACATCCACGAACCATATTCATCTGCGACGAGGACGCCACGCTGGAGCTCAGGGTCAAGACCGTCAAGTATTTTAAAGGTATTTTAAAGCCTCGGGACAAATTTTGACTCGAAGTTGCTTTAAGATCAAAGAAACAGCAGTTTAACTGAGTAAACACTTGATTATTTTAACAAGCGTCGAAAGGTAAACCGGTAACATGCTCATCCAGATTTACCAGTTCTGTTGCAGAAGGTTCTATTTCAAACCGGATTTACAAAAAAAGTTTGTCAAGACAAATTTTGAAGTTGAGAAAGCAAGTTTGAAAAAGGCAGTACAGCCTTTCAGAAAAACAGACAGGATAAATGTGTGGATGGATGGATAGATTGAAAAATAGAGGGATGGATGGATATATAAATGGATGGATGGAGAGATGGATGGATAGATAGATAAATGGATGGATGAATGGTTGGATTCATAGATGGATGGATGGATGGATGGATGGATGGGTAGATGGATAGATGGATAAATGGATGGATGGTTGGGTTGATAGATAAATGGATGGATGAATAGATAAATGGATGGATGGTTGGCTAGATAGATAGATAGATAGATAGATAGATAGATAGATAGATAGATAGATAGATAGATAGATAGATAGATAGATAGATAGATAGATAGATAGATAGATAGATGGATGGTTGGGTTGATAGATAAATGGATGGATGGATGGTTGGCTTGATAGATAAATGGATAGATAGATAGATGGATGGATGGATGGATGGTTGGGTTGATAGATAAATGGATGGATGAATGGTTGGATTCATAGATGGATGGATGGATGGGTAGATAGATGGATAGATAGATAAATGGATGGATGGATGGTTGGGTTGATAGATAAATGGATGGATGGTTGGCTAGATAGATAGATAGATAGATAGATAGATAGATAGATAGATAGATAGATAGATAGATAGATAGATAGATAGATAGATAGATAGATAGATAGATAGATAGATAGATAGATAGATAGATAGATAGATAGATAGATAGATAGATAGATAGATAGATGGATGGTTGGGTTGATAGATAAATGGATGGATGGATAGATAAATGGATGGATGGATGGATGGATGGATGGATGGGTTGATAGATAAATGGATGGATGGATAGATAAATGGATGGATGGATGGTTGGCTTGATAGATAAATCGATAGATAGATAGATAGATGGATGGATGGATGGATGGATGGATGGATGGATGGATGGTTGGGTTGATAGATAAATGGATGGATGGATGGATGGGTTGATAGATAAATGGATGGATGGATAGATAAATGGATGGATGGATGGGTTGATAGATAGATGGATGGATGGATAGATAAATGGATGGATGGATAGATAAATGGATGGATGGTTGGGTTGATAGATAAATGGATGGATGGATGGTTGGCTTGATAGATAAATGGATAGATAGATAGATGGATGGATAGATAAATGGATGGATGGTTGGGTTGATAGATAGATGGATGGATGGATAGATAAATGGATGGATGGATAGATAAATGGATGGATGGATAGATAAATGGATGGATGGATGGGTTGATAGATAGATGGATGGATGGATAGATAAATGGATGGATGGATAGATAAATGGATGGATGGTTGGCTTGATAGATAAATGGATGGATAGATAGATAAATGGATGGATAGATAGATAAATGGATGGATGGATAGATAGATAAATGGATGGATGGTTGGCTTGATAGATAAATGGATGGATAGATAGATAAATGGATGGATAGATAGATAAATGGATGGATGGATAGATAGATAAATGGATGGATGGATGGGTTGATAGATAAATGGATGGATAGGTTGAAAGATAGATGGATGGATGGTTGGGTTGATAGATGGATGGATGGATAGATAGATATATAATAACATCACTGACCTCAGACGTCTAAGTGACTGAAGCAGTTTAAACCGGTTGAGGTGACGAGAGTAACTCCAGCATCAGTCTGTTCCTCTGGTGCGGCTCGTCCTCTTTCTCTCCGAGAGCCGCTGTTTTGAGTTCAGCGTCTCGAGGTCAGTGTCTGGAACGTGTTTCTCTCTGAAACTCAATCCGTGGCTCTTAAAGGCTCAGTCTCTCCCGAGGGTTTAATATCTGCGGTTTCCTGCCGATCTTCTGCTCCTCAGGCCTGATGCACGTCCACAACCAGCTGGTGGAGCCCACGCTCAGCGTCAGGGACTACAGCGACTGAACACAGACCAGCGGAAACTGGGACCACGGCGGGTTTCAGAGGTCAAGGAGTGTGTGTCAGATTATACAGCGCGTTTATACACTCCAATCCAGCGAGTCTCTATATCAGCTTCAGTACTCCACTTTTAAACTACTATAAGGCCAGTATTCACATGAAAAGGGAGATGTGTGTGTGTGTGTGTGTGTGTGTAAGAGAGTTATTGTGAGAGAGTGAGTGTGTGTGTGCTCAGAAACACTCCTTTCAGCTAATGTTTATAACACTGTCACACTTTTTGACATCAGTAACGTGAAAAACGCTTTGTTTCTTGATTCTGAGAGAGCATATACATCATTTCCTGAAGCTGAAGCTCAGCATTTCAAGCCAAACATCTGTTTTCATGGACTAGGTCATTTTTTTTTAATAACACAAGCTACTTAAAGTTACCTTGAATGTGGGATTTAACTCCAAGATGACTTCGTGAAAGTGTGTTTTGAAATATTTCTGGTTAGACATTGCATGAATAAATTAGTGCTGTCAAACCAATCAGTTGCATCTAAAAAGTTTGTATATGTATATATATATATATTAGGGCTGTCAAAATGATTAATCGCAATTAATCGCATCCAAAATAAAAGTTTGTGTTTACATAATATATGTGGGTGCACTGTGTATAATTATTATAGATATATAAACACACACACATGCTTGTATATATTTAAGAAATATTTTCATGTATATTCTGTATATAGATTTATATATAATTTAAATTATACATAACTATAAATATTTTATATATGAATAATATTTTTTTTTCTTAAATATACATGCATGTGTGTTTTTATATATATACAAAATAATTAAACACAGTGCACCCACATATATTATGTAAACATAGACTTTTATTTTGGATGTGATTAATCGCGATTAATCGTTTTGACAGCCCTAATATATATATATATATATATGTACACAAACTGTTATGTTAGATGTGATTATTCAGTTTGACAACACTAAAGTGATTTGTCCGGATGTATTAGTGTTTGTTCCTCTACATTTGAAGCATTAAGGGTTAATGAGGCCCACAATCATCTAGTGTCTCATATCCTGATAATCAATAATCATCTACAGGCTGATCTGTGATCAGATTTACAATAAAGTCTTACTTTAATGTCCTTTTATAAGATTTCAAGCACATTTTCTTGCCTTTGAATTAGTCACTAGCAGAAGTGAGAATGCTGGGAAAGTGTATTTTGTCTCGTTTGCTTATTCATGTTGAAAATCTGTTCTTGACTTATCGGAGTAGAGAAGTGTGGGAAGTTCACTAATTTGACGTACTTATATATTCTCTTCAGTTACTGTACTTTGTTTTATATTACATAGAAATATAAAATAAGTTAGGAGTCATTGTAAAACACTCCGTAGTTTCATCTGACACTGTTTTTCTGAGTTTGTTTGTTGTTGGTGTTTCTGTACTTTACTGAATGTTCATGGGAATGTTACAAATTTATTTCCATTAAACTGTTAAAAGATGATACGAACTGACGGTTCACAGATTTGCACTCCAAAAGCCAAATCATTATCTCATGTGTTTGTGTATTTGATCATAGATGGATAAATCAAATAAAAAAGTTTCATATATTGTCGCTCTATAGTACAGTTTATATTTGTATGGACAGGATGAATGTTGCTCAGGTCATTCATATATCTACACCCTCTCACACATATATATATTAGGGATGCACAAAATATCGGTATCGTCTGATATATGTTCATTTTGAATGTTAAAAAAAATTTCCTTCAGATGCGCACTGTTCAATGTGATGTTTTTGAATTGGTGGAAATTTAATTAGAATCACTTAAAAACACCAATTATAATGAGAACATTATCATGGTGAGACTTTTGTTTTTGTTATCAGGCTCTCAAAAATTATACAAAAATTTGGTTTTAGATTTATCAGCAAATATATCGGTTATCGGCTTTCAAATATAAAGAATTATCGGTATCGGCCAATATATCGGTTATCGGCTTTCAAATATAAAGAATTATCGGTATCGGCCAATATATCGGTTATCGGCTTTCAAATATAAAGAATTATCGGTATTGTGTAATATATCGGTTATCGGCTTTCATATATAAAGAATTATCGGTATTGTGTAATATATCAGTTATCAGCTTTCAAATATAAAGAATTATCGGTATCGGCCAATATATCGGTTATCGGCTTTCATATATAAAGAATTATCGGTATCGGCCAATATATCGGTTATCGGCTTTCAAATATAAAGAATTATCGGCATCGACCAATATATCGGTTATCGGCTTTCATATATAAAGAATTATCGGTATCGGCCAATATATCGGTTATCGGCTTTCAAATATAAAGAATTATCGGTATCGGCCAATATATCGGTTAGCGGCTTTCATATATAAAGAATTATCGGTATTGTGTAATATATCGGTTTTCAGCTTTCAAATATAAAGAATTATCGGTATTGTGTAATATATCGGTTATCAGCTTTCATATATAAAGAATTATCGGTATTGTGTAATATATCGGTTATCGGCTTTCAAATATAAAGAATTATCGGTATCGGCCAATATATCGGTTAACGGCTTTCATATATAAAGAATTATCGGTATCGGCCAATATATCGGTTATCGGCTTTCATATATAAAGAATTATCGGTATCGGCCAATATATCGGTTATCGGCTTTCAAATATAAAGAATTATCGGTATCGGCCAATATATCGGTTATCGGCGTTCATATATAAAGAATTATCGGTATTGTGTAATATATCGGTTTTCAGCTTTCAAATATAAAGAATTATCGGTATTGTGTAATATATCGGTTATCAGCTTTCAAATATAAAGAATTATCGGTATTGTGTAATATATCGGTTATCGGCTTTCAAATATAAAGAATTATCGGTATCGGCCAATATATCGGTTATCGGCTTTCATATATAAAGAATTATCGGTATCGGCCAATATATCGGTTATCGGCTTTCAAATATAAAGAATTATCGGTATCGGCCAATATATCGGTTATCGGCGTTCATATATAAAGAATTATCGGTATTGTGTAATATATCGGTTTTCAGCTTTCAAATATAAAGAATTATCGGTATTGTGTAATATATCGGTTATCAGCTTTCATATATAAAGAATTATCGGTATTGTGTAATATATCGGTTATCGGCTTTCAAATATAAAGAATTATCGGTATCGGCCAATATATCGGTTATCTGCTTTCAAATATAAAGAATTATCGGTATCGGCCAATATATCGGTTATCAGCTTTCATATATTAGGAATTAACGGTATCGGCCAATATATCGGTTATCAGCTTTCATATATAAAGAATTATCGGTATCGGCCAATTTATTGGTTATCAGCTTTCAAATATAAAGAATTATCGGTATTGTGTAATATATCGGTTATCGGCTTTCAAATATAAAGAATTATCGGTATGGTGTAATATATCGGTTATCAGCTTTCATATATAAAGAATTATCGGTATCAGCCAATATATCGGTTATCTGCTTTCAAATATAAAGAATTATCGGTATGGTGCAATATATCGGTTATCAGCTTTTAAATATAAAGAATTATCGATATCGGCCAAAATGTTCATATCGTTGCAACCCTAATATACATACACACACACATATATACAGTGTCTTTGTTTTAACTTTGTAAATTTGTAATTTCATTTTGTCATTTTATTTGTTTGTTTTTTATATTATTTATAAAAAAACTTTTATAATATTTAAAATTTCATGTATAGTTTTGGTATTTTATTTTCAGTTAATAACTGTAGTTTACTGCCAAGGCGACATATCTGACTTTTTCAACTAATACTTGATTTGATTTCAGTTTTATTTCAATTAACGTAAATGTTTTTAATAGTTATAATTAACCATAATAACCCTGGCACAATTCCAATGAGAATATTGTGACAATATTCATAAATATTCATTATTCTTTATGCAAAATAAAACTCGATTACTCTCCTGATTTCAGCAGCTCAAACACGGAACAGAAACATTTCAGAAGACAAGCTTTACAACCACTGCAATGAGGAAAACAGCGCTGCCAAATACTTCTGCATCCACTCAGTCTAAACGTTTCCAATGAAAACCCTTAGCTTGCATTCTCTGAATCTACTGAGAGAACAGCAATGTTTCAGCATCGTGAAGATTAATTCATCAAACCTGCTTTACGCGCCCAGAATAACATCACTCCGTTATATAAACTTGAATAGCATTTCTGAATCAATCACCGTACTGTACGTTGGCATGTTCACGTCCACAAATCAAGCCCAGTCTGTCAGGATTATGTTCCACTACGTCCGCTTCAGGACGCTGATGAAAGCGTCTTTCGGGACGTCGATGTTTCCAATGCGCCGCATTTTCTTCTTTCCTTCGGCCTGCTTCTTTAGCAGTTTCATTTTCCGTGTAATGTCGCCGCCGTACTAGATCAAGATCAAGAATCAGCAGCTAATCAAGCTAAACAACTTCAATACGAGAAAAGGTACTTACACATTTTGCTAGAACATTCTTCCGGTATGCTTTGATCCTAAAAGAGGGAATCGTGGGTAAGGAATTAGGTTTTAGCAGAGCCCGTCTACGGAGAAACCTTATTAAGTCCTATTGTACCGATTTTTGGTTGTAGTTCCACCAGAGTTCCACTGGGGGGCGATCGCCCAAGTGCATGAGTGAATGTAATTTCTTTGCATTCAAATTACTAGACAAAAACGTATATCCTGAGAAAAGCGGATTTTGAGTGGTACCATTCATTCTGTACTCGTCCTGTGAGCGCCCCCATGTGGACCCAGAGTGGAACTGCAACCAAGTTTACTGAGAGTGGGAGTTCACTCACGTTTCTCGAGCGATGATCTTGCTGCCGATGGCCGCCTGCACTGCGATCTCAAACATCTGTCTCGGGATCGAGTCCCTCAGCCTCTCGCATATGACTTTTCCCGCACTGTACGCTTTCTCTCTGAACACAAGAGCGAATCAGAGCTGGTTTCATTGTTTTCTAGCGATCGCATCACAAACAGGGAAGATGTTAGGAACCAGTGTGTTTATAAATACGGTAATACATTAAAAATGCGGCTGCAAGCAGCAATTAAGCGGCCAAAGACACGATAAGTCATGCTAGCATGGGTGGGAGCGTCAGACCAACTGCAACTGAGCTATTAAAATCATAAATATAGATTTAATGGTTTGTCACTTTTGACCAATAGGTGGCGCTGTGACCAAATTGATGTGGTGTGGTCAGCCTAGGATGACAATGACACAAAGTTTGGTGTCAATATGCCGAAGCATTGCAGAGATACAGGCTCAGTCGTTAGCCATCACGCCTAAATTTGCGATACGATATACAAAAACGGTAACGTTTCGCCGGCGTAGTTTAGAAGTTCAGCCGACTATGGAAACTTTGGTATCTATGTTCTCGGCATGACCCGGGGAATCTATTAAGACCAGTTTCGTTACAATAACTAAAAGTAATCAAATGTTATTAGCATATTTGGAAGTTTCTTCTTAATTTCTGACCACAAAGTGGCAATGCCACAACGTTTTTTGAGTACTTTCAGGACATGGTGATGGCATACTGAGTTTCATGAAGATATCCCAATGCGTCAAAATTCAAAATGGCCGACGCCCAAAATGGTTGATACGGGAAATTGTGTATCGTTTGACTTGGCATGTTGCAGCCTCAGAGTTGTTAGCCATCACGCCTAAACTTGCGATACGATATACAAAAATGGTAACGTTTCGCCAGCGTAGTTTAGAAGTTCAGCCGACTATGGAAACTTTGGTATCTATGTTCTCGGCATGACCCAAGGAATCTATTAAGACCAGTTTCATTACAATAATTAAAACTAATCAAATGTTATTAGCATATTTGGAAGTTTCATCTTAATTTCTGACCACAAAGTGGCAATGCCACAACGTTTTTTGAGTACTTCCAAAACATGGTGATGACATACTGAGTTTCATGAAGATATGCCAATGCGTTCGTAAAATATAACATTTTACGACAAAATTCAAAATGGCCGACGCCCAAAATGGTTGATATGGGAAATTGTGTATCGTTTGACTTGGCATGTTGCAGCCTCAGAGTTGTTTGGCATCACGCCTAAACTTGCGATACGATATACAAAAACGGTAACGTTTCGCCAGCGTAGTTTAGAAGTTCAGCCGACTATGGAAACTTTGGTATCTATGTTCTCGGCATGACCCGAGGAATCTATTAAGACCAGTTTCGTTACAATAACTAAAAGTAATCAAATGTTATTAGCATATTTGTAAGTTTCATCTTAATTTCTGACCACAAACTGACAATGCCACAACGTTTTTTTGAGTACTTCCAAAACATGGTGATGACATACTGAGTTTCATGAAGATATGCCAATGCGTTCGTAAAATATAACATTTTACGACAAAATTCAAAATGGCCGACGCCCAAAATGGTTGATATGGGAAATTGTTTATCGTTCGACTTGCCATGCTGCACCGAATCTTGAGAGACCAGTTCATACGCAATTTTTCATATCTCCTGAGCACTTGGTGACAATACACCGAAAATGTGCCAGTAACCTCAGGTCATAGTTGTCAAAACACGCACCAATTTTGGTCAAAATACGCTAAAGCGTTGCGAAGATACAGCCTCACGTAACGTTTACTTTGGCATGCTTTTTGTCAATTTCGTTCATACGTTAATCAACTTGAATCAAATAATTTTTCTTTAAAATACCTAACCCTGTCAAATAATGAGGAGATCAAGACTTACTTATGAACGATAATGGCGAGTTCCTCCACTGGCCGCCCGTTGAGGAGGAAGTCCATCTTAATCAGTTCAGCGGGTTCATATCCGGCATCCTCATAATCAAAACTAGGGGGAAAAACAGTAAACATATTTACAGAAGTGACAATAAAGGGGCGGGGCCTGGTTGAGTTAGTTAGAAGTGTGTTAAACTGGTGGTTATGGGAAGGGGCGGGACTTTCCCAAACACACTCAAAGCGCTCGACCAATCACAACACACTAATCCAGCCGACCAATCAGAGCACAGTGTGCTTTTCAGAAGGAGGAGACAGGAAGTAAACAGAGTGTTACTGACAGACTGGGAAGAGAGGAGCCGCAACAATGGAGAATATGAGGAGAATAATCAACATTCAAGCAGGAAAACCTGTTCTAGTAGAGCCTGAAACTACATCAAGACTCTTGAAAGGGTGTAATATGGCGTCTTCAAGCCTTTATTCATTCAAGCGAGCTCACCTGGCGTATCCGGATGACATGGACTTCAGCTGGTCGTAAAAGTCCACAACGACCTCATTCAGAGGGAACAGGTACTTCATCATCACTCGATGGTCATCGATGTAGAACATGTTCTTCTGAACAGCCCTGCGGGTCTTCAGCAAAGGCAGAGAATTGCATTGTGGGTACAAGCAAAATTATCTGTTATGTTAATTCAAACCTAAACAACATTATTTCTCTGACCCCATTGGCAGATCATTTAGCTTGTTTTAAAGCTCAAAGCTATCACGCTAAACAGCATTTGAGTGTGTTGAACGTTATAATGTTATTATATGTGTTAGTTTGTTTACTATATGATGCTAGCAGAAAACTAGATCAACTTCAGAATAACATACTGATTATATTCTAACATTTCATCATGTTGAGCTACATAACATTGATTAGTTTTATGTGACTAATAACGTAGTCTCTGTCGAGTCGAAGTTAGTCGCGGACGCTAGCTCTCGGCATCTCGAAAGCGCCGCGCTGATGTTGATCCTCGTTTCAGTTCTCCTTTCGTCCCAAAGTCTGCTTGCCGTGGTCCGTCATGTCTGAACGAAACAACGACAGCGTGAGTGTATCGCTCGACGTAACGCAGTTGTCCACGTCCGTCGCCATGGTTACTATGTCGGTACGAGCGGAAACCAGGGATAGCGCGGATATTACGTCGTAGACGGCGACAAGTGAACATGGACGAGCCAAAATCGGAATTTCTCTGAAATTAAAAATCTAATATTGGAAGTACATAACTGTTGTCCATGTCTGTCGCCATGGTTACAAGGTCATTATTTCTTTGGGAACTTTTGGGATATTGTAAGTACATAACGGCGGGAAATTTTTGGGATATTTTATTACAAAATCCTTACATATTGTACCTTTAAGCAAAAAATAGATTTTTTCCCTTAGAAAACAAGACTCGTCTAGTAACGCAGTTGTCCACGTCCGTCGCCATGGTTACTATGTCGGTACGAGCGGAAACTAGGGATAACGCGAATATTACGTCGTAGACGGCGACAAGTGAACATGGACGAGCCAAAATTGGAATTTCTCTGAAATTAAATATCTAATATTGGAAGTACATAACTGTTGTCCATGTCTGTCGCCATGGTTACAATGTCATTATTTCTTTGGGAACTTTTGGGATATTGTAAGTACATAACGGCAGGAAATTTTTGGGATATTTTATTACAAAATTCTTACATATTGTACCTTTAAGCAAAAAATAGATTTTTTCCCTTAGAAAACAAGACTCGTCTAGTAACGCAGTTGTCCACGTCCGTCACCATGGTTACTATGTCGGTACGAGCGGATAACGCAGGAGATAACGCGGATATTACGTCGTCGACAGCGACAAGCGAACATGGACGAGCCAAAATTGGAATTTCTCTGAAATTAAAAATCTAATATTGGAAGTACAGTACATAACTGCAGGAAATATATCACTGTGCAAGAGATTCTTTGGTATTTTAGAAGTTTTTTTATTATTATTTTTTTTTTACAAATTACCTTTAAGCAAAAACTAGATTTTTTCCCCAAGAAAAAAAGACATAATATCGATTGGCATTTTACTCCTCTAGTAAATGCTTCTTGATTTAAGGATTTTTAGATATTTGGACTGGAATCAAGACACAAATACTAAGCGAATCCCACCTGACACAGACTCATGATCTTCCCAGTGAAGTCGTCGGGCGCGATGATGGTTCCCATCACCATGGGCTCCAGATACTGCTCCACCAGCGCCCTCTCTGGGAAGTGAGCAGGGTTGATGATGGTGATCACTTCCTCACCGTGTTCCTACAAAAACACACTCAACTGAGGAATCGACTCTTCGACCCGCAAACGTTCATATATCAATGAACCGCTAACTGCCGTATTATACATTCATATACATTACTGCATAATTCCTGCACACGGTTAATAAGGTCTTAAAGGAGTAGTTCACTTTTGAAAAAACTTTTGCTGATAATTTACTCTCCACCATGTCATCCAATATGTCCATTTCTTTCTTTCTTCAGTCGAAAAGAAATGAAGGTTTTTGATGAAAACATTCCAGGATTTTCTCCATATAATGGACTTCAATGGGGTCCAAACGGTTCAAGGTCCAAATGAGAGTTTCAGTGCAGCTTCAAAGGGCTTTAAACGACACCAGACGATGAATAAGGGTCTTATCAAGTGAAACCATCGCTCATTTAATAAATAAATAACAAAGTTTAAGTTTTATAAGCTCAAATGGTCGCCTTGCTCTGTTCTGTGACTTAATTACGTAATGCGTGTCGCATCACAGCTCGTGCAAGACCAGCATTAGTGGTTAAAAGGTATATAAATGTATATTTTTGTTATAAATATCGGCTGGTTTGTCTAGATCAGACTCTTATTTGACGGCTGGATCGTGTCGAGACTTTGAAGCTGCACTGAAACTCACATCTGGACCTTCGACCCGTTTGGACCCCATTGAAGTCCATTATATGGAGAAACACCTGGAGTGTGTTCCTCAAAAACATGATTTTAATCGACTGAAGAAAGAAAGACATGAACATCAAAGATGAGTAAATTATCAGGAAATTTTAATTCTGAAGTGAACTACTCCATTAAGGTATTCTGGGTAGATTTTGAGGTGTTCTGGTTGTAGAGTCTCACCTTTATGAGTTTGGCAGACGCCAGCACAGCCTTGTATGGGACAGTCGGAGCCGTTATTATGACCGACGCGTTATACTCCTGCTCTAAACGCTGGTTAAACACCTCCATGTGCAGAAGACCCAGAAACCCCAGCCTGAGAGAGACAGACAGAGAAATGTACATTAAAGGTGCAGTGTGTACTATTTTGGAGCATCTGTTGACAGAAATGCAATATTATATATATAACTGTTTCCAGTGGGGTATAAACAACATTACATAATCAACCATTATGTGTTTATTAGCTTAGAATGAGGCGTTTCTCTCTACACACACCACGGGTCCGCTTCCATCGACATGTTTCTACGGTGGCCCTGAACGGACAAAATTCATCACTACGTTATGGTCAGTGAATAAAACACTGACACAATAATGGACGAGCAACACTAACGTCGTTTTACTGAATAATTAACTAAAAATAATTGCGTAATTTATCTTTGTTAAGAAACCTCGTTGCTACTCTCTGCTGTCTCACTTCCTGTCACCCACCGTAACTTCTGTTGGGTGCAATTCGTAACCTCACCACTAGATGCCGCTAAAAATCACACACTGCACCTTTAAATGGTGAACTGACTCGATTGAGTGATGAACTCAGTGACTGAGTGTGTGTGTGTGTGTACGAACCTCCATCCGGCTCCCAAAGCCAAACTACTGTCCCGCTGAACGGTCACGCTGGAGTCATTCAGAGTCAGTTTCTCCACAGCGCTTCGCAGGGCGGTGTAATCTGATTGGTCCATAGGATACATGCCTGAAAGAGTTACACAACTTATTCCCAACCCTTAAAAAGCCCATATTATACTCTAACACAAAGTCTTGATGTGTTTCAGGCTCTACTAGAACAGGTTTTCCTGCTTTAATGTTGATTATTCTCCTCATATTCTCCATTATTGTGGCTCCTCTCTTCCCAGTCTGTCAGTAATGCTCTGTTTACTTCCTGTCTCCTCCTTCTGAAAGCACACTGTGCTCTGATTGGTCGCCTGGATCAGTGTGTTGTGATTGATTGGACGCTTCGAGTGTGTTTGGAGAAATTCCCGCCCCTTCCCATAACCGCCAGTTTAACACACTTCTAACTAACTCAACCAGGCCCCGCCCCTTTATTTATACCCTTATTACACACCAGCGAACACCATGGCTTTAGCCGGTTTGAACCCCGGCAGCGCCTCCACAGGCTGTTTCTGCAGGTAAAGTGTGTCTCCAATCTGAGCCTCCTTCACTTCCTTCATCCCTGCGATGATGTAACCCACCTGACCGGCATACCTGAGGACGAAAGGTCAAAGGTTAAGCTAGCGCAATTTACAGAGACTGTCTGAAACATTCCTTCTTAGGGTGTTTATATGTAGTTTGGAAGGTTTTTATGATGCCTTTTAGTTTTTTTTCAGCTTATGATTCTATTTCTGCCATAAACATAAGCACTGAATTAATAGAATATTTGCTTGGTTATGTTTTAAGGCCTCGGTTTTCAACCAGGAGTCTTTAACATTTTTATTTGTCATTCATTTTGAAAATCATGAAATTTTTTATTTCCAGACGGGGTTTTTGACGTCAACTAAAACTTTTAAAAACACTTTTGTTAATTGAAATAAAGCTGAAATCAAATTAAATATATATATATATATATATATATATATATATATATATATATATATATATATATATATATATATATATATATATATATATATTAGGGCTGTCAAAACGTTTAATCGTGATTAATCGCATCCAAATTAAAAGTTTGTGTTTACATAATATATGTGGGTGCACTGTGTATAATTATTTTATATATATATAAAAAACACACATGCATGTATATTTGAGAAAAAAATATTATTTATATATAAAATATTTATATACATCATATAAATTATATATAAATCTATATACAGAATATACATGAAAATATTTCTTAAATATATACAAGCATGTGTGTGTATTTATTTATATATATTATAATTATACACAGTGCACCCACATATATTATGTACACACAAACTTTTATTTTGGATGCGATTAATCGTTTTGACAGCCCTAATATATATATATATTTATATATTAGTTGGAAAAAAACTATACTAAAATGTTGCCCTGGATAAGTTTACGCACTAAAATTACTACATGGAAATAGAACTGAAATAAAAATAAATTAAACATAAATAGCAAGAGCTTAATTTTTTTTTTTAAACTAATAAAATGACAAAAGCACATAACAAGATGACTAAAAACTAACACGAAAACTAAAAATATTGTGCCTCCAAAACACAAATTTAATATTAATAACACATAACAAAATGACTAAAAAACTAACACAAAAACTAAAAATATAAAAATAAAAGCTAATTAAAACCAAAGTAAAATTTAAATCTTAACATTTTTATTTCTCATTCATTTTTTTTCTTCTCAAAATCGAGAAACTTTTTTTTTGTCGTCAACTAAAACTTTTTAAAAAAATTCTGTTAATTGAAATAAAGCTGAAATCAAATTAAAAAAAAAAAAAATTATATATATATATATATATATATATATATATATTAGTTGGGAAAAAATTATACTAAAATGTTGCCTTGGATAAGTTTACGCACTAAAATTACTACATGGAAATAGAACTGAAATAAAAAATAAATTAAACATAAATAGCAATAGCTTAATTGTTTAAAAAAAAACGAATAAAATGATAAAAGCACAAAACAAAATGAGTAAAAAAAAAACTAAAAATATAAAAAAAGCTAATTAAAACCAAAGTAAAAATTAAATCTTAGAGTTTTATGCCCCCAAACACAATTTTCTTGATTTAAAAAAGTAACGATACGGTTATTAAATGTTTTCTCGATATAAAAAAGCAGTTATGATAGTTAATGTCAGGTGGAAAGCTCTGGTGAATCAGTGACAGGCTCACAGTGTTTGGGTCGGGTGTGGGTCGGGTCTCAGGACGCCCAGCTCGTTGACCTCATAAGACTTCCCCAGGTATGCCGAGACGACCCGATCTCCCCTGGACACGCGTCCGCCGAACACGGCGATGTTGGCCACGACCCCTCTGTAGTGATCGAACGTGGAGTCGAACACGAGCGCCGTGAACGGATCGTCCACTCGCGCCGTCGGACTGAAGCACACAGGGAACATAATAATGTGGATCTGCTTTTTAGAGAATGAAATTACACTTTATTTCAATAGTCCACTTTAGACAATCTACTAACTTTAGAGTGTTTGGTTAGGAGAATAAGTAGTTGCCAAGTTACTTATAAAGAGTTAGCACTCGACTAATACTCTAATCAGTTAGTTGACACGTAGTTGCAAAGTTACTGATAGTTAGTAGACTATCAAAATAAAGTGTTGCCTGACATTATTTTGTCTCAACAATGCATAACACTTTATCCTTGTTACATGTACTTACTGTAGTGAATTATGGGTAATACTTTATTTTACAGTGTCCTTGTTACATATGTTACATGTACTTATATTTACATTTATGAATTTGCAGGACGCTATTATCCAAAGAGTTCTTGGTTCTGCTGATCATCATAAATGTTCCATGAGCAGCAAATCCTCATATTAGAGTGATTTCTGAAGGATCATGTGACACTGATTCATTGTGTTGATGTAATCTGGGCTGATATGAACCAAACACACACTCAATGATAATCAGTGTGTGCTGATCTCCTCTCTCACAGCGCCCTCTTGTGGAAAAGCGTGACCGATACTCACGGAGGAATCCGCTTCACCACCTCTCGGAGAACTTGATCCACGTTTGTGCCGAGTTTCGCCGAGATCTGCAGGGAAAGATCGCCACAATTACTACAAATATTAAAGTGCCGTTATGAAGACAAACATCTGAAATCTCACCTTGATACACTCTTCCCTGGGGATGTCAAAAACCTTTTCAATCTGCTTTTCCACTCGCTCTGGATCAGCATTTTTCAAATCAATCTGACGATTAAAAATGACAAACGGCGAAAGAAACGACATTTGATGATGTTTGAGTCAATGTGAAAATATTCCAAATAAAATAACTAACAATACGCACATTAAATAAAATATGATGATATAATACTAGGTCTGTCCAACGATTAATCGCATCCAAAATAAAAGTTTGTGTTTACATAATATATGTGGGGGCACTGTGTATAATTATTATATATATATATAAATACACACACATGCGTGCATATTTAAGAAAAAATAAATATAATATATAATAAATAATATAATAAATTATATAAAAATCTTTATACAGTATATACATGAAAATATTTCTTAAATATATACAAGCATGTGTGTGTATTTATATATCTATATATATATATATATATATATATATATATATATATATATATTAGGGCTGTCAAAATGATTAATCGCGATTAATCGCATCCAAAATAAAAGTTTGTGTTTCTATAATATATGTGGGTGCACTGTGTATAATTATTTTGTATATATATATAAACACACACACATGCTTGTATATTTAAGAAAAAAATATTATTTATATATAAAATATTTATATATAATATAAATTATATATAAATCTATATACAGCATATACATGAAAATATTTCTTAAATATATACATGCATGTGTGTGTGTTTATATATCTAAAATAATTATACACAGTACACCCACACATATTATGTAAACACAAACTTTTATTTTGGATGCGATTAATCGTTTGACAGCCCTACATAATGCATAATATAAAACTGTTTTAAAGCATCCAGATTAATTAAAAAAAATGAATGAATGCACATGCAAATATTTTTAGACTAATAAAGATCATGTAGTCCAAATATAATAAAAACTATTAGGAGCAATATTTATGGTTTTCCCACTTGATGTGAAGACATTTCTGCCCTGCATGTATGAAACGCATTCACAGTCGTTCTACCTTATTGATCACAGGGATGATCGTTAGTTGAGCCTCGAAAGCCAAGTAGAAGTTGGCGACTGTTTGCGCTTGAATCCCCTTTGAATTGGAGAAAGGAAAAAATATTTTTTTTACTCTTAATGACGATTTAAAAAGCCTGCCGTTTTCTAGTAACGATCGTTTATTTATGCGAGTTTGTGCCAGTGTTGTTATTGTTAAAATAAAAATAATATATTACTGTTCCCAATTAAGCTGAAGTGCTAATATTACTAATACTGAAATTAAAGATAAATAGAAATATTAGAAAAAAATAAAAGCACATAACAACCAAAATGACACCAAAATTTTATTTATATATATATATATATATATATATACATACATACATATATACATACATATATATATATATATATATATATATATTAGAGCTGTCAAACTATTAATCGTGATTAATCGCATGCAAAATAAAAGTTTGTGTTTACATAATATATGTGGATTCACTGTGTATAATTATTTTGTGTGTATATATATATATATATATATATATATATAAATACACACACACATGTATATTTAAGAAAACAATATTATTTAAATATAAATATTTATATTTATATATAATATAAATTACATATAAATCTATATACATGAAAATATTTCTAAAATATATACAAGCATATGTGTATATTTACATATATATATATATATATATATATATATATACACATATAAAATAATTATACACAGTGAATCCACATATATTATGTAAACACAAACTTTTATTTTGCATGCAATTAATCGTGATTAACAGTTTGACGGACCTAATATATACATAAAAAATAAAAGCTAATTAAAAATATTAATAAATACTATAATAGTATGGACATAACCCTGGTATATGCATTTGTTCTGAAACTAAAGTAGGGTAAAAAATAAAATAAAAACTGTATTTCTACTGTGTTTAATCTTTTGTAAATCATTAAATATAAGCAAGTGTCATTAATAAAGTGTATTACCTGATTTGCATCTACAATGAGCAGAACTCCTTGGCAAGCGGATATGGAGCGAGATACTTCATAGCTGAAGTCAACATGGCCCTGAAAAACAGTGGAATCACTAAAATTATACAGATTAGTGATGTTTAAAGTGCCCCATTGTAAAAAGCTCCTAATGTTAATTCAGTCTACTACAACAGGCTCTCTAAGCCCCGCCTCTCTGAGAGCTGCTCTGCTGTGATTGGTCAGAAAGCAAACGCTCATTATCATATCTGAATCTCAGCTCTTGATCATTTTACATCCACAAACAGCTCTATTACATGATATCTGTGCATCATTGTCATCTCACAGGTGTGTCGATGAGATTGAGCAGGTACGTCTGTCCGTCGTGCTGAAAGAAGAGCGAGGCGGTCTGAGCTTTAACAGTGATTCCTCTCTCTCTCTCCACCTGCAGTTTATCCAGAACCTGCTTGTTACTCGCGGTCTTTGCAATGGCACCTGCGCACAAAATAATGAGAAAGAAATAAACAATTTGATATAATTCACAGGAAAGTCTCTCCTGTCGTGGATGTGTCACAGGGAATCACCTGTGATCTCCAGCAGTCGGTCTGCTAAAGTGCTCTTGCCATGATCAATGTGAGCGATGATGCTGAAATTGCGAATTCTCTCCACCGGAAACTCAGACATGTCGAAACTGTCCTGTAACAGTCAGATTTAACATACAGTTTCGAAAACTATTAAAACATTCCACCAAAACACCATAAAACATCACATCTAAAATCATAATAGATTATCAGGGGCATAATGGTGTACATTTTCTTCGCGTTTTGGTTCAGTATGCACTAATTCTAAACTTACTCTACAATATTTTGCTACTATGTTCAAATCTCAGTTTGGTAAGCTTGTTTCCGCCACAGAATAAAAATAAAAAAGGTAATTGCGACTTTTTATCTCACAATTCTGACTGTTTTTTCTCGTAAATTGCGAATTTACATCTCGCAATTATGAGTTATAAACAAGGAATTGCACGATAAACTCGCAATTCTGAAAAAAAGTCAGAAGGGCGTGATCTACAGTCGCATTTACGTGTTATAAAGTCGGAATTTCGTGATGTTAAGTAGCAATTCTGAGGGTAAAGTCACAATTATCTTTTAAATTGTTGTATTATGTGGTGGAAACAAACTTCCGTAATAAACCACTTTAATAAAAACAAAAAACATTTAAATATTACCGCGGTAAAGTTCCGCGCCGTTTTGTGTAACGGTCCGTTACATCCTTATACGTCATATATGTGTCCACTGAGGGCAAAAACTGGTCAAGGCAACACATTTACCTTCTCAGACGCATTCGAGCTGAAGTCTCTGACAGGACTGGTGCTTTTCATCCATCTGTGTCTGATGACTGTACATGTGCTCACACAGCCCTGAGATCTGCGCTTAATGCGGCATATTTTAATCTCAGGACAGCGTTTGATAAAGGGCAGAAGGAGCCCGTGCGATCTAAACAGAGACTGATGCATCCTCTCTATCAGCGCGGAGAAGCCATGTCTTTAAACAGCATGTCGAACATCTCTTCCCATCGGAACAAAGATTCAAATCGTCATTCAAAAGCACAAATTCAGTTTTTAGAAACAGTCAATTCTACAGTAGATTGTGTAAGTTACTTCAGTGTGACAGCTACCGCGGGCCGCCATGTTGGAAAAACGTCATCAAAAGTGTTACCCTCTAGGAATGATAGGAAGTGTAGTTTAAAAGAAATTCATAGAATGATGAAATGTCCTCTGAGCTAATGTTGTATATGTATTGTACAAAACTAGCTTTTTGCATAATTAATGTCTGCATCTTTCAACTGGTGTTCAAATAAATAAAATACATTTCTATAAAAATAAAATCCATCTGTCTGTGTGTCTATCTGTTTGTCTGTGTGTGTGAAGAAAGTCTAAAATATGGCTTGACCAAGCGATCCAACTCTGCCATGTCCTCTATGGCGATATGTGAACAGTGAACACTGATTTCATTCCGACTCTTTTTTTCTCAAAACACTACTTGTCTTTATTCTTGAAATTTAATGAGTTTAATCTCCCATTATAATGACTTTAATCTCGTTATTTAATGACTTTATCTTCAAGATTGTATTTCGAATTTTTTCTCGAAATTTAACGAGTTTAATCTCGCATTATAATGACTTTAATCTCGTTATTTAATGAGTTTACTCTCAAGATTGTATTTCGACTTTTTTTCTCGAAATTTAAGTAGTTTAATCTCGCATTATAATGACTTTAATCTCGTTATTTAATGATTTTACTCTCAAGATTGTATTTCGACTTTTTTCTCGAAATTTAACGAGTTTAATCTCGCATTATAGTGACTTTAATCTCGTTATTTAATGATTTACTCTCAAGATTGTATTTTGACTTTTTCTCGAAATTTAACGAGTTTAATCTCGCATTATAATTACTTTAATCTCGTTATTAAATGACTTTATCCTCAAGATTGTATTTCGGATTTTTTCTCGAAATTTAACGAGTTTAATCTCTCATTATCTCGGTTTTATTTTTATTTTTTTATTGCTTGGCCCTATCCTCTTCCATGCTCTTCCGCAAAGTGAAGGAAAAGACAAGAGTACAGAAAAAACAGATGTGTTTTAATTGCATTGTTTGACAAAAAAACTAAACAATACAGATTATTTATTTCGCACACATGATGACTCAGGGTTTGTCCGGTTCTGCTCTGGACGCATCATAGACATATACAGTAGACCTCACCTTGGCTATGGCAGTTCATTGGAACGAATGCATCAATAGAGCCGCCATCTTGAAACACGGGAGCCCCTCCACTTAATGCATCAGTGTCAATGTAGTAGACACAGGTCTAACGGAAATAAATTCACCATAAATCATCATGATTTATTTTTAAAAAAATCATTTTAAAAAAACATTCTTCCTAGTTCAGATTTCATCCGTGAACATCATAAGCTGCACAAAAGTCCGCCACCATCAATAAACTAGAAGTAAAGGCAGAGATAGCAGCGTTACCTAGTTACTTCCTATGACAAGACCCCTGTTCCAAGATGGCGGCGGTTTTGTCGCATGCTTAGAACCCCAAGGCGAGGTCTAGTGTATCTAACCAGAGCTAAAATGCGCTAATAACATTTCTAACTAAACTACTTCCTAACATGAGATCTGAACACTCTTGTCCCATACACCGCACGACCCAGAGTGTTATCAAAAGGTGGACTGGTTTAAGAAAGCATCGTGACGTAATCGGAAGTGTGAAGAGCTGACAGGAGCAGACCCTATTGCTTTACACATCTCTCTCCATGACGGTGAGAGACACATTTTTAATTTAAGCAGTAAATGAACTAAGAACATCTGATCTAACTTGAACATTAACACACATATCTTTACAATCACAAAAACTTTAAGTTCTTACTGCAATAACACATAAATCAACGCTCAATAAAAAATTACCCACAATGCACCTAGCTGCTAGCGCTGACTGTCTCGACTGCCAGGTCATTACCTGCAGCAGTCTTGTGTCCTCTCATTAACAACAGTATTTTTGTCTTTGACTACTTATATTCTATACTTGAGTTTACATTTTTAATGAATTTGACTAATAAAAAGTTTGCATTGGTGCTTTATTCCTGTCTTTTTTTTAAATAGTTAAATGAATGATCGCGAAGATCAGAACCATAGACATATACACTAGACCTCACCTCGTCTACGGCAGTTCATTGGAACGAATGCGTCAATAGAGCCGCCATCTTGAAACAGTGTTATATGTGAACACTGATTTCATTTCGACTTTTTTTTCTCAAAACACTACTTTATTCTCGACATTTAACGAGTTTAATCTCGCATTATAATGACTTTAATCTCGTTATTTAATGACTTTATCCTCAAGATTGTATTTCGAATTTTTTCTCGAAATTTAACGAGTTTAATCTCGCATTATAATGACTTTAATCTCGAGATGGATTATTGAGATTTATTATTGCTTGGCCCTATCCTCTTCCGTACTCTTCCGCAAAGTGAAGGAAAAGACAAGAGTACAGAAAAAACAGATGTGTTTTAATTGCATTGTTTGACAAAAAACTAAACAATACAGATTATTATTTATTTCGCACACTGTTTGTTCACATAACTCAGGGTTTGTCCGTTAATATATTTCTGCTCTGGACGCATCAGACACTCAATCACCGGAGCATTGCAACATAGTTCGCTCGTAACTGGGCCGTTGTGTTTACACACTCGCAGTCTGTAGGTTTTGTGGTTGTTTCACACTAGCGTGTGTGAACCTCAGAATACACACAATCCTCGTGCGTCTGACGCGGCCGCTGAACGCTGGAGCTGATGAACGTCACTTCTCCATAATGAATCTCTTCCTCCTTCACCTTCCTCTTGTTCTGAGAGTTGACGGTGGCATCTGCAGACACAGAGAGAGATTATACACATGAGTTATGTTGCATTGATGTTGATAGTAAGCAAAGTACAAGAGACAGAGTCATCTACAACCGGGGTTAAAAGTCAGATTGTGGGAATTAATGGAAGAAATTGACCATAAAACATATACAGATTAAGGAAGGGGAGTTTAATGAAATAAACTAAAAATAATAAGGACCACGAGGAACAGCAAACATCTACCTCTGACAACAGACAGAGAACAAGTGAAGCACAAGGACAAACAAGCTCACAAGACACCTGAAAGACTAATCGACAGGGGAAACTACAAAACTACAAGCATGGCCACAGGAACAGGACACAGACACAAGAGGAACATAAACTACAACATAAAAGTCTCTACCAAACAACCTCAACACTGGGATCGTGACAAGAACTTATTTTAAAACGATTATTTCATTTGACATATTTGTCAAATAAGTTACTGTATTTACTTATTTATATTAACTTTATTTGCATAATTATCTATACTGCATTTCATTTATTCACACTATTCATTTTATTCACATTTATTTATACTCTTTATTTAGGCCTATTTATATTGTATTTAAGTTGTTTATGCTATTTATTTGAATTGCATATTTATTTAGACTGTGTTGAATTTATTTTTATTATTTATTTTATTTGCCTATTTATTTATACTTTTTATTTATTTGCATTTTATATTATTTTACTATTTATTTAATTTGCATATTTATTTATACTATTTATTTATACTGTATTTTCTAAATTTTTTTACTATTTATTTATTCACATATTTATTCTTTGTTTTATTTGCATATATATATATATATATATATATATATATATATATATATATATGCAAATAATATAAAGAGTATAAATAAATACGCAAATGAATAGTAAAATGAAATAAAATAGTATTGACAAGTATTGTCAGAATCCCAGACTGCGTAACCTCCCTGTCCGCCATCAGAGGGCGCCCTCGCCCAAATATTGCCTCTTCCCTGTGCACACTACATTTCCCAGCAGCCCCAGGGCAAGTGACAAGGACAAGAGCCTACACGCTACTGTAAACCGTTATGCATTTTCTTCAGTTCCTAAAACTGATTTACTCATCAAAGCTCATTTTTTCTCATATGTGTGTGAATATTTTTTCTGGTGAAACTGTATTTCAGTCGCTCTGATCTTCATTAAATCCTCCCGATGTGAATCTTACCTGGTCTCTTCTGTTCTTCCTCTCTCTTCTGAGCGTCATGTTCATTCACATGATCTGAAACATCAAAGAAAATACTCACATCAAGCATCTTAAAAAAACTGAACACCAGTTAAATAACTGTTTAAACACTATTAAAATAACTGTTTTTCTTGCATAAATATAAATATCTGTCATTATTTACTCTATAAAAATATTGGAGCAACATAAGAGTGAATAAATTATATTTACTGTACATAATATTAATTTATCGGATTGTTTAATTTAATAAATGTACAGATGAGGACATAAAGTAAGTGATGAAGCCGATACTAGATTTGCTAGATGAACTCAACCAGACTGACATCTTGTGGGTTTGAGCTGATTCTTCTTCTTGTAAAAGTAATAAGCCACGATGACCAGAAGTATAAGAACTACAGCCAGACATCCCAGAACGATGGCAACGGTGGCAGGATCGGTACCTGTGAAAAGGAAAACACAGGACAAGATTATTAAGAGTTAAACACTAAAACGGCAACAAAATATTAATTCGTAAGTTGCTGCCTTAAATTTTTAAGTAGGCTACAATCAACTTGAAGGATTAAGTTATTTAAACCGACATGACTTGTGTTTCATCGGTTTCTGTAGATGTTTCTGTGTATCATTCATCTGAGACTGTTCTTTATGTGTTATCACTGATAACTTATCAGCATTGATTTGCAGGAGAGTGAGATCTTTGGGAACATGAGATTGTAATGAGTCTGATGAGAGTTACATACCTTCAACAATCACTTGAAGATCTTCGTTAAGTATTTCTGCGCCTTTCGAGTCAAAGACTTGTAATATGTAAATCCCTGAATCTGCTTTGATCACTGAGTTTATTACCAGAATCCCATTTTTGACTGACACTTTATCATGTCTGTTTTTAAAAACATCACATTCCCTCTCATTTATCCTGTCATTCTTTATTTTACAAATTGGATCATCTGGTGTGTTGTAGTTTCTCTTTTGCATCTTCAGGTCATATTCTCTAGCGTCCAGCATCATCTTCAGTCTGAGTTCATCTCCGAGAACAGCGTAACAGGGAACAGACTGATCAAAACTGCAGTTAAACTCCACACCTGAAGAACAAAACACACACTATTTCAGTGTTGGAACTTGCAATAATCTATGGAAGCTTGTTTCCGCCACAGAATGAAAAAATAAAATGGTAATTGCGACTTTTTAGCTATCTCACAATTCTGACTTTTTTTTCTCAGAATTGATTAATGTAAAAATATTGGGTTGTTTTAACCCAACTTTGGGTCAAATATGGACAAACCCAAACGTTGGGTTAAAAATGTAATAATAAAAATTCAACCCAATGGCTGGGTTTGTCCATATTTGACCCAAAGTTGGGTTAAAACAACCCAGTATTTTTAGAGTATACTTTATATTTATATATAAAGTCACAATTGTGTGTTATAAAGTCAGAATTGTGTTAAATAAAGTGCAATTGCGAGATATAAAGTCAAAATTAATTACTATAATGTCAGAATTTTGTGAAATAAAGTCAAAACTGTGTGTTATAGAGTCAGAATTGATTAATATAAAGTCAGAATTGATTATTATAAAGTCAGAATTGCGAAATAAAGTTGAAATTGTGCGTTATAAAGTCAGAATTGATTAATATAAAGTCAGAATTGCGAAATAAAGTTGAAATTGTGCATTATAAAGTCAGAATTGATTAATATAAAGTCAGAATTGCGAAATAAAGTTGAAATTGTGCATTATAAAGTCAGAATTGTTTATTATAAAGTCAGAATGAAGTTAATTAAAGTCGAAATTGTGTGTTGTAAAGTCAGAAAAATTTTCCTTACTTGGCCAGATAACTCACAATTGCGAGTTTATATCTCACAATTCTGAAAAAAAGATGTCAGAATTGTGAGATATAAACTCGCAATTATGAGAAAAAAAGTCTGAATTGTGCGATAAGTCTCAATTCTGTCTTTTTTCTCATAATTGCGACTTCATTTCTCACAATTGTGAGATAGAAAGTTGCAATTATTATTATTATTTTTTTTTTTCAGTGGCGGAAACAAGCTTCGATAATAATAAACAGTGACTCCTTCAGCATTTTTAAAATCAGAAAAACAGTGATTTTAATTTTTGCACAAAATGAAACTTCAGTAGAAATGTGAATAAACAAACACTTGATCTCATGAAACATCTGACCTCGGATCATCAATATCAGACATCAGCGGAAGATCAACCCTTTAGTCTGATTTACACTTTCACACAATATTCAAATTTAAAGAAAGAAGACAAAAAATTGCATAGTACTTGTACACAATTCTGTGGCGTTTTGTAGTGAAATTACACAAAAAGATTTTGCACTTAATTAACCCAAATTAAAAAAACAAAACAAAAATCTTATATAATGCAAGGCAATAAACAATATAATGCAAATAAACAATGGCACTTAAACTGTACACTGTATTTGTCGAATGTCTAAATGTTCTGTTTAGAAACATCCAGAAACTGCTGATCACTGAACAGTTCTTTGGAAACCAGACATTTTTCTTCAATGGAAAAATTGCAAAAATCCCCTTCTGAAATCATCATTTTTTAGACAGTGTGTCATTTGAGACACACCTATTTCCAATCACTGAAAACTAAAATTACTTTTGAAACCTGTAATGTTACAACACAAAGCTTTATTTGTCAGGGTGTTTCTTCAGTCTTTTTAGATTATAAAACTCTTTAAAAGGACAATTTTCACTCAATCACTATGTAATATGTCCATTAAAACATTCAACATACATGCATCACAGGAGAAATATATCATTTTAGTATTTTTTTTCTGAACTCTATGAATATTTCCAACACCAGATCATAATAGATTTTAAAGGTAATAATTAACATGTACTGTACCATTTCCGAAAATAATAATTAACCACACCACAAACATTAAAACAAGACTTACTACCAAAACAATCCTATTTCTCTTTTTCTGCTTTCCACTTCTACTCTAATGTACAGAACCTGCCATGAACTTGACTGTGACAAATATGTTCCTCATATTTGGATAAAAGATTCTCCTAAATGAATATATGCAAATGTAAATATCATGCATTTTCATTTTTATATAGAGCAAGTTTAAAGTACCGCTGTAGTCAATCATTTTATCCCGTAAAACTCCTCCTTGATCCCCAAAATGACATATTTAAACATTTTTTCCTTGAAAACAATTTCTTGAATGTAACTCGACACCCTCGCCTCATTTAATATACGGAGTTCTATGAATATGCAAATGAGCTCCTTCATCATTCAGCACATGGGGACTTTAAACAATAAAATAACAATGAAATATTAAGTGTGATCTAACCGATTTCAAAGCTGCTGTAATGTGACCTTCATATAAGTTAATAACCTTTGACTCACATGCAGCAGTTTCCAGTAAAAGCATCAGTCCAAAGATGAGCATCATGTCAGGAGTAATCCAGCAGAACAGAGGAGGAGTCGATCCTGACTTCAGTCCGGCTGTTCTGGCTTTCACTGAAACACTGCAGGAGATTATCTGACTTCACAAAGAAAGGAGGAAGAGGAAGTTTCCTCATCTCAGGGCAAGACGGGCAGACGCTGAGGGTCAGCAGTTTCCTGTAATACATTCTTCAACAATGGAGACAAAAACAAACAAACAAACAAACAACTCTATGCTTTTATCATCTCAAATGTGCAAATGCACTTTATGTTCAGAGATTATTCTTAGTTTGAATCAAATAAAGTCCATCTGTTCTATAGTTATAGCTAAATGCAACACTATCTCTGCCGGTGATACAGTATAAAAGCAGAAGTGCAGAGAAGCAGATAGTCACCAACCACAAAATAACTCGTCTGCATACACCAGCGTTCAGTTTAAAACCACTTCATCAAGTGATATAGACTGAAGGATCAGACCACCTGTATTAATCAAATGCTTTATGAACTAAATAATGCATTCAATTCAAATTGCCACTGCATTTTTACAGCAACCTAGCCTAACACATACCTTAGAACAAGTATTAATAGACGTTTTACACTACATCACATTATTTATGTATTATCTAAAATAGCCTATCTTCCAGTCAACATCAATGTTCATGGTGATTTTTTAAGGCCCTGAGGTTTTGAAAGTGGAAGTGGGCAATGTGTGAGAATGGTGGTGCGTTCATGGTCTCACACATTCACGTGTAAGTTTGTTATTGGCATAATTTGTATTTAATAACACATTTCTGACACGATACAGCACAAGTGTGTGGTGGACTAGTGTTTATTGCACTATATTGTTAAAAGGCAGTATTTCAGACACATACATATTTGAAATAATAATTAGAATTTAGATGGGGTTTTAGTTGTATTTTTGTATTATTTATTTGTATTGCAGCTTGGAATTATTGACACAGTGATAAAGAAACTTGGATGAATGAGTAATAAAGAGTGGGATGTGCTTGATGTTAAAAAATGTCTTAAAAGTGCAATTTTCTGGAAAAGAGAACTCGTGCTAAGTATTTGCATACTGACAAACTGCTTTGTGTGTGAGGCTAAACGGTCAAATACACAAGCAAATATGTCGAAATCATATTTTTCATGTAAACAGTCTTTTAACGAATCTGTTGAGATCGAATTAAAGATGTTTAACATGGCGTTTGAGGAATATTTCTCATTTTTCTCAGTTATTTTACTCCATTTCCAGATTCAGTCATACATAGGCTCGTTCTTAAATGGTTTAGTTTTCAAAAAGTGTCCTTTAAAACTCTTGACAAACTAAAATAGCTACGTAAACTACATACAAAACAACCTTCTCTCCACGGCGCGTCTCGGTGATGCGGTTATCACTCCGCCAGAGTAGCGGTGCTTCGCCTTCTGGGAATATAGTTCCCAATATTTATACGGGTAAAAGATGGCTGTGCCTCATATAACCTTATTTGTACACTCTGTGACTATACAAATCACAACATGTAAATAGGAAAATGTTTGCGTAATTTTGCCTCTTATTGGGATTTGTACGCAAGCTGTAAAATTTACATCTAGTCTTTGTGCTAAGCTAGGCTAGCGAAAGATACAGTGCTATGTATGGACTTATCTAACTCTGAGGGATATGCTGAATAGGCCTAAGCTAAATTCCCAAAAAGTCGGATTGTTCCTTTCAGATCGCTTTGCAGTGCTGTTCACACTGAGACCAGATCAAAAACATGTTTCCAGTAATCTGAATGGTTTCATTAGTTAGTTTTGACACTTGCTTTTTTATTGTGTGTCGTGTGTGTGTGGTCTCGACGAGATAACAGAAATAAATAAAAAAGGAGAACTGATGTGATGCAGGGGTGCGTCTGAAATCGCATACAATAATTACGCCTATAAGAAAAAAAATGCTTTTAATTATTATTTTATGTTTATTTCAGTGATTATTCTTTTCAAACATATTCTACAAAATCCATTTATCAATTATCATTTCATCCAATATATCTTTTGATATAGGCCTAGCTACTCATAGTTTACATAGGCCTACATTTTATTCAGACCTTGGTTCATCTCTGCTCATGCTTTCTGTCACTTCTCTGAAAGTTGAGACGTGTCACTCTGCAAACTCTGTTATCGGTTCTAATATCAAGTGTTGGACGAGTGTGTGTTTTATAGCATAAAATCATGTTGAAAAGGCTAATTTATTCTGCTTCTGAAGAGTTAAAAACACCAAGAGGACCAAGCTAATTCTAGAAAAATAACATTTTTGACATGATTAACAAACACGGGCTATTATGATATATAAATATTGGCAAAGCTCATATGGTCCTTCTCCGCTTTCTATACTCACAATATTATTTTAATATTTGGTTATGGAAATATGGAGATTTTTGGTTAAAGACTTGTTTATTGTTACATTGTTACTATTATTATTATTATATATTATTTGTATTATGATAACAAATTTATCTAAATTTATCAATCAATCATTGTTTTATTATTTTTTTATAATTCATTGTAAAAATATTTTTTTGTCCATCACTTCTCGGTCTGACTGAATCTCACTTAATACATAAAAAAGTATGTTCTTGAAATAAAATATTTGCAATTGGTTTGTAACTGATGCAGGGAGGAGATTCAGTCAGATGATTAAATCTCTAAAATGATTAAGATTAAGATGATTTTATTTCTGAACAGAAGACAATCAAATAATAAACGAAGAGTCAAATGAATTCATCCATAATCAGGAATTTAAAGTTTAATAAAGAAACATAAAATGAACCTGTAGGGGTTCATTTTTTTCTCCAGATTTTAGTAGTTTTGGTTTAGGCCTACTATATTCTGAGACATTCGAGCATTTGGGGTCAGTCTATCAGAAACTTACAGACTTTTGCCCTCATCTAAACAGCGAGCACAGTTCACTGAGTTGGGAAAAGAGACTTTTATTTTGAAAGGAGCGGACCCGGTTCAACCCGGAAGTTAAACGCTCGGCGGTGTCGTCCTGGTGTTTTCTAGTCTGTGCTTTAGTCTTAAACATCGGAGGGGGGTTATCTTTATTTTAATTATTTTTTCCCCCGTTAACGGGTCAAATGTCCGCGCAGGGCGATTGTGAGTTCCTGGTGAAGCGCGCGCGCGAGCTCGTGCCACAGGACCCGTATGCAGCGAAAGCCTGGCTGATCACCGCGCGCACCCTCTACCCCACAGACTTCAACATACAGGTAATGAACACACAAGATAATGTACAATAACACTCAATCTAGTGCTCTAGCTCAGGGGTATTCAATCGTAGATGTAGATAGAGACCATCTTCATCCTATAGTGTCTTAAAATAATGAAAATAATAGCCCTACTCTTTTCTCACAGTGTCTGAAACGGTTTGATTAAAGGTAAAACATGTATTTTTTCGCCACCAGAGGTCGCATTTTCAAAACAATAACAAAGTCGAAGCTTGATGACAATTGTGAAGGAGAGTGGAACTATGGGAGATTTGGTTTTCACCATCCTGAGATGAATATAATTCACGAATTGTATAAATTATATGTCAGCTAATAAATTAGTTTTTGTAAATGGGTGTTTGTCTTATGTTATGTCATCGTAATGAAATAGCTGCAAGAATGTGAAATAATAATTTTATATAGTGCTTTTCTGGGTAATCAAAGGAATGGAATGGATCCTCAACCACCACCAATGTTATGTTATTAACCTGTTAGTAATATATGCCACGCCGATATTGATCCTGGTTTTATTTTTAAGTTTAAAGTTTAAGTAAGTTTACCTTTTGTTTTGTTTTTTTGTTACTCGGCAATCTATAGTAATTGTGTGACCCATGATGACTGAACGACACAACAGCTGTGTACGAAATATTGTATTATAAAAAATTATACATAGATACCTCATTAGTGGCTTGTGAATATGGGCCCATACTTTCCGAGAGGTGCTCTGCTTTGATTGGTCAGATGTCGCAGTCTGTTGTGATTGGCCAACTACTATATTATAAATAAATTAGGGCTGTGCAAAAGTTAATTGCGATTAATCACATCCAAAATAAAAGTCTGTGTTTACATAATATATTTTTGTGTGCTGTATATAATTATTTTGTATATATAAACACACACACATGCATGTATATGTTTAAGAAAATGTGTTATTCATATATAAAATATTTCTATTTATATAATATAGATTATGTATTTATATATATATATATATATATATATATATATATATATATATATAGAATTCAAGTGCAAATAATTCTTAAATATATACATGCATGTGTGTGTATTTATATATACAAAATAATTACATACAGCACACACAAATATATTATGTAAACACAGACTTTTATTTTGGATGCGATTAATCACAATTAACTTTTGCACAGCCCTAAAATAAATGTAAAATATTATTTGCATTTTTAAAAAAAGTATTTTAGTTTAGTTTAATCTTCCAGGTCACTGTTTTAAATTGGTGTGTGCATGGAGACAAGCATCAATTCCCAGAGAATACATGTCATGAACTGATTAAATGTCTTGAATGCCTTGTAAGTTCATGCATATCTGAATGTGCAGTGTGTGTGCAGGCAGTTTAGTGTCTGATGTGTGTGTTCATGTGTGTGCAGTATGAGATGTACAGCATCGAGCGCAACGCCGAGAGGACGGCCTCCGCCGGCAGGCTCCTCTACGACATGTGAGTCCTCAACACACACTTTCACTTCGGCTGAGTTCATGATTTCAGGCTTCAGTCGTGTAAAGTTGTGTTTCTGCTGCACAGATTTGTGAATTTCCCCGAGCAGCCGGTGGTCTGGCGTGAGATCGCGGTGATTACTGCGGCGTTACGAAACGACAGCCAAGACAAACACGCACAGTTTCTCAAAGGTCTGTGACCCACATCAAAATGGGTTATTTATAGTTTTTATTTTTATTTAAAGTACCCTATTATGTGTTTTAAAAGCTCAAAAGGTTCACATTAATCCAAGATCAAACACACTTTATTTCCTCATTATCTCCAGCTCTTTCATTTCAGTGTCTGAAACACTCAGTCTCTCTAAGCCCCGCCTCTCTGAGAGCTGCTCTGCTCTGATTGGCCAGAAAGCAAACCTCATTATCATATCTGGATCACAGCTCTTGATCACAGTGGAACTAGGGCTGTCAAAACGATTAATCGCAATTAATCGCATCCAAAATAAAAGTTTGTGTTTACATAATATATGTGGGTGCATTGTGTATAATTATTATATATATAAAAATACACACGCATGCTTGTATATATTTAAGAAATATTTTCATGTATAGATTTATATATAATTTATATTATATATAAATATAAATATTTTATGTATAAATAATATTTTTTTCTTAAAAATACATGCATGTGTGTTTTTTATATATACCGGTATATAATAATTATACACAGTGCACCCACATATATTATGTAAACACAAACTTTTATTTTGGATGCGATTAATCGTTTTGACAGCCCTAAGTGGAACTATAGTGTCTTTTATTGTTTCTTTTAGGACACAATAGCTTTATTTGTGATGCACTTTGATCTTAACAGCTTTATTACATGAAACATGAAATGTAAATTTTGAAAGGGCATTATCGGGGAACTTTAATAATAATATTAACCGTAGTTATAAGGAGCTATTGTACTGTTTTTGAATAACAGGCATGTGATTATTGTGGTTTCTTTAGTAACTTTGTGTGTGTGTGTGTGTGTGTGCAGGTGTGTTTGAGACTCTTCCAGGTCCAGTTCAGTGTAAGATGCTCTTGAAGGCCACAGAACAGTGTTTCAACACGCTGGAGAAAGCCGAGATGCTGCTGCTGTTACTCAAGAGATTCCCCGAGTCTGTCGTTCAGCATGGAGTGAGTGGATTCATCACACACACACACACACACACACACACACACACACTCATGCCAATCTATCTTTCTTCCCTTAATATATTTCATTTATTTGTCAGGAACAGTGCTCATTAATGAACACAATCAATACTGTATATGAGCCAGAGTTATTTATAATAGGCTAATATTCACCTGGTAATTTTTAAAAAGGCCTGAACTCAAATAAAACTCTGATTTAAGTGTTTTTAATGTAAAGCACTGGATTACCATTGTATAAAACGTGCAGTATAAATAAGCTAGCTTTGACGGTTCTCACACATATGTTTAACCCTCTGATGGTCACGTCCTGGGCCTTCCCGGACAGAAGTGACCTGAGGCCTAAAAATGAAACTTCCTCCATCCCAGTAAAACCAATGTAATTTATTTTTGTTCTATAATATTTACTCTTTTTAATTTAGTATTTTGAGGCAATTTAATTGAATTTTTTAATATTTATGCAATATTTACAGTCTATTTTTTTAATATTTATTTAAAAAAAAACAATTATTAATGCAGTATTTTTGTTTAATATAGAGTCTAGGCCTTCAGAAAAAAATATTTTTTATTATTTTGAAAATTATTTTGTTTATTTTATTTTGAATATTTTAATATTATAATAATATTATATTTTAATATTTAATAATATTTATTATTTTGAATATTATTTTGAAAATTAGCACCATCTGGTTACAGTATAGAGAAAAGGTGTAGAATCATGGTGTGACCACTAGATGGCATGTACAGCTCTCTATGGAGAAGCATGTGAATTCCCCAGCTGTTTATGAACACTTTTTTATGGATTTGAATGTATAATTGAAACAATCTCAAAAACTATTTCCTATTAACCCTCAGGTGCTCTTCGTTTCGGAGTCACACTTGTTATCTTCCCGGTCAAAAGTGACCGGACACCTAAAAATGAAACTTTCTCCATCCCAGTAAAACCAATGCAATTGATTTTTGTTCAATTATATTTATTCTTTTTAATTTAGTATTTTGAGACAATTTTATTGAATTTATTAATATTTATGCAAAATTTATGGTCTATTATTCCAATGGAAAATATATATATATATATATATATATATATATATATATATATATATATATATATATATTCTATATAGATATATTTTTTTAATTATTAATGCAGTATTTTAGTTTAATATAGAGTCTAGGACTTCAGAAAAAAATATTTTTTATTATTTTAAAAATTATTTTGTTTATTTTATTTTATTTTGAATATTTTAATTTTATAATAATATTATATTTTAATATTTAATAATATTTTGAATATTATTTAGAAAATTAGCACCATCTGGTTACAGTATAGAGAAAAGTGTATAATCATGGTGTGACCACTAGATGGCATGTACAGCTCTCTATGGAGAAGCATGTGAATTCCCCAGATATTTATGAACACTTTTTTGGGGGGTGGATTTGAATATATATAATTTAAACAATCTCAAAAACTATTTCTTATAAAAAAAAATTGTAAAAAATAAATAAATAAATACTTGTGAATTTTTGTGTTTTTGTCAGTTTCCCATTCATTTCCTATGGGGGTCATTTTTGACCAAAGACCAAAATCGTGACTATTTTTTTAAGACCACTTATTATGCTCGGATCATGACCTGATTTTTTTTTTGTATTCACATACCAAATGCCCAAAAACTCACCAAGTATCATAACCTTCCGATGAAGCTGTGATTTTTAATAATTCAAAACTTATTCGGTCAGAAGTGACCGAGGACCATCAGAGGATTAACACATGTTAAACGCACAAACTAATAATTCTTTTGTGGGTCGATTCATAAACGTTTTCCAACCTAATTTGACCTCTGACCTAAAGCTGTCGCGATAACCGTGCGATACCGCAGCGATATTCGCGTTTTCTTTTTTCATTCTTGTTTTGCACTTTGTGAAGGTTGCCGCTTGGTTTGGACAGCCGTACTCTGACCCTTGACCTCTCTTCCAGGTGAGCTTGGGAGAGTCCCTGTTAGAGGCGGAGACTGTGGAGGACCTGGACACGCCCGTCAACTGCTTCAGGAAGTTGTTTGGTACGAATCGACCATCTCGTCATTATTTTATTTGTGTGTTTTTGTGCTTATTTTCCTTGAGCGATGGTGTCGTTCTGGTTCTCAGTGTGTGACGTCCTGCCGCTGATCCTGAATAATCCAGAGATGCGTCTCCCCGTCAGTCTGCTCTATAAGTACATGCACAAAGCAGCGGAGTTTTACATCTGCTACGTCACAAAGGAGCCGTCGCCGGACGGACAGATTCAGGGTGAACGCATCTTATCCTGCTATTACTATTAGTATAGTTGGGCACAATTTTATTTAATTGCATTGTAAAATTAGTAAATAAGAAAATAATTTTGCAAAGTTAATCGATTTTGAAACAGGCAACAGTGTCTATTCCAATAACATGCTGTTTTGTGATTGGTCAGGCTCACAGGAAGTGGGCGGTCTGAAGTCTCCGGGAAGGGGGCGGAGTCAACGTGTTGTGATTGACGGGCTGTCGGAGAAGTCGTCGGTGGTGACGGAGCCGTGGGAGCGGATGCTGGAGATGGTGTGTGTCGTCGGCTCGCTCTGTGATTGGCAGGGAGAGAAAGGAAGCCGGTGAGATTGTGAATGATGTCATAGGGCCCTATTGTAACCACCTAAGCACATGGCTTAATGAGGAATGGGTGTGTTTTGGGCGCGACGTGCAATAAACCAATCAGAGTCTCATCTGAGATTCCCTTTGAAAGCCAGTTGCGCTCGCGTCTTGGCGGATTCGCTAGTTGCATGGAGGAATGGATGTATGGAGTGTGTGTGTGTTGCAGGTCGTACCCGGAGCTCCTGCAGCGTGTGACGGAGTTGTGTCGGTACATGTCTGCCGCGGATGGAGACGGGTTCTCCCGCTGCTGTGGTCAGATCGTGACCTGCTGCTCACTGGTGCTGTTTCACTGCGCCTTTCACTACGTCTCTGCCGTACAGCCGTCGCTCTTCCAGGGTGAGTGTGTGTGTGTGTGTGTATATGTGTATATATATATATATATATGTGAAGAGTTCAGATGCAAAAGCCTCTAAGTGCCATTTGAAATTTTCTTCTAGATTGATCATTTTTATCAAGCTTGTATATTTAAGTTCATTAATTTCACTTAAATTGCAATGAAGATTACCTATTAATTGTCATTTAAGTGAAATTACTGAACTTAAATATACAAGTTTGATAAAAATGATTATTCTAGAAGAGAATTTCAAATGGCATTTAGAGGCTTTTGCGTCTGAACTCTTCATATATATATATACATATATATTTATATATACACACTACCGGTCAAAAGTTTTAGATCAGTAAGATTTTTTTATGTTTTTAAATGAAGTCTCTTCTGCTCACCAAGGCTGCTTTATTTGATGGAAAAAAAAAAGTAATATTGTGAAATATTTAGGGCTGTCAAACGATTAATCGTGATTAATCACATCCAAAATAAAAGTTTGTGTTTACGTAATATATGTGGGCGTAGTGTGTATAATTATTTTGTATATATAAATAGACACACATATGCATGTATATATTTAAGAAAAATGTGTTCTTAATATATAAAATATTTATATTTATACATAATATTAATTATGTATAAATATATATAATGTATATACTTTCAGATTTTTCTTAAATATATACATGCATGTGTGTGTATTTATATAAACAAAATAATTATACACACTACGCCCACATATATTACGTAAACACAAACTTTTATTTTGAATGCGATTAATCGTTTGACAGCCCTAGAAATATTATGACAATTTAAAATGACTGTTCTCTATTTTAATATATTTTAAAATGTAATTTGAAAGCTGAATTTTCAACATCATTACACATCAGTTTTCAGTGTCACATGATCCTTCAGAAATCATTCTAATATGCTGATTTTATGCTCAAAAACATAAATTATTATTTTCAATGTTGAAAACAGTCGCGTACCATTTTTTCCCCAAAAAATTCTCTGATGAATAGAGAGTTCAAAAGAACAGCATTTATTTAAGATATAATCTTTTCTAACATTATAAATGTCTTTACTGTAACTTTTGATCAATTTTAATCATATTATAAGCATCATATCATATTAATCATATTATAAGCATCATATTATAATAATTTCTGGAGGATCATGTGACACTGAAGACTGGAGTAACGATGATAAATTCAGCTTTGATCACAGGAATAAATTACTTCACTATATATTCACATAGAAAACCGCTGTTTTAAATTGTAATAATATTTCACAATATTAAATTTTTTTTGTATTTTTTTTTATCAAATAATTGCAGCCTTGGTGAGCAGAAGAGACTTCTTGTAATAACATAAAAAATCTTACTGATCTAAAACTTTTGACCAGTAGTGTATATATATATATGTATGTATGTATATATATATGTATATATATATATATATAATACAGTGATGTGAATAAGTTTGGACACCCATGCTAAAGTTGCCTAAAAAGAGGAATAAAAAATCATCTTTTGGTTATTGATCTTAATGCCTTAATTAGAAAAATGAGGAAAACTCCAACCTTTAAGGACACCAATTTTCTTTGTGAATGAATAATGTATCATAAATAAATAAATGTTTTTCCTTAAAATACAGGGTGCATAAGTCATTGCCCCACTATGTTAAATTTCCATAGAGTCAGGCAGATTTTTATTTTTAAAAGCCAGTTATTTGATGGATCCAGGATAATATGCATCCTGATAAAGTTCCCTTGGCCTTTGGAATTAAAATATCCCCACATCATCACACACACACACCTAGAGATCGGCATTATTTATTTATGAGACATTCATTCACAAAGAAAATTGGTGTCCTTAAAAGGTTTGATTTTTTCCTATTTTTGTTTTAATTAAATTATGTCAATTATTTTTAAATTTATTTTTTTTTCACCTTTTTAGGCAACTTTAGCATGGGTGTCCAAACTTATTCACATCCCTGTATATATTAGTTGTGATTGATTAATCTGTGTGTCTGTAGAAGTGTGATGTGAGGCGTGTCGTTACAGGTTCCCTGAGCTCGAGTCCCTGGGTCCTGCTGGAGGATCTGTCCGGTGTGTACACCGATGTGGAAGTGGAGCGAAAGCACACACACAAGAAGCGCAAGCTGGCCGACGGACGAGAGAAGACCATGGTGAGTCTCAGAGGGCGAAGATTATTGGTCATTTCCCCTTGATTATTGTTAAGGTCCGTTCTGTGGGATTGTATGTGGTGTACATCAGTCCTGACTGTGTGTGTGTGTGTGTGTGTGTGTGTAGAGCTCTGATGATGAGGACGTGTTGGCCAAAGGCAGAGGGCGGCACATCATGGTGAATAACACAGAGATGTCGAGTTGGGCCGAGACTTTGGAGCACTTCCGTACGGCCAGAGAGAGCTGGGACCTCCTGCACTCACACCACAGCCTGGAGACGGGTATCTCCATCTGTCCAAACACACAGCTCACTCTTATTTCTTTTTACCCTCTGGGGTCACTCGGCCCAAATGGACCCAAAAAAATAATTAAAAATCATAGCTTCATCGGATCGGTCCGAAATGTGGTGAATTTGTTGGTATTTGGTATTTGAACACCCAAAAAAATTGGGGACAGGATGTGAATAGTCTAAGTGGTTGTAAAAAATAGTCACACTCAGGACCTTTGGGTCTAAATGGACCCCCATAGGAAATGAATGGGAAATTGGCAAAAATACTGAGTTTTTTTGTGTGTACAATCTACAAATCAGCCACGATCTTGGAAAAAAAAGCACACAACAGTGAAGGGGTGAATCTATAAAACATCAAGAGTGCAAAACAGACACATACACACACACACAAACACATTTTTATACACATACATACTAATAAATTCAGATTATACATGTGTTTTGAATTTTTAAAAAGCTCAGTTTGTCCACCAGATGGCATCCATCTCATTTCAAAAATTGCTTTTATGAGGCCCAGGCTTGACTCTAAAAGGAAATGCAGCTTTAAAAAAATAAATAAACAATATTATATTCAATGTGTAAAAAATGGGTCATAATTATTGCATTAATATTATTTCAATTATTTATATTTATAAATTATTATAATTTCTTTTTTATAATTTTAATTATTATAAATTATTTTATAAATTATTATTATTATAAATTATTTTTTTAAGGGCTGTCAAAACGATTAATCGTGATTAATCACATCCGAAATAAAAGTTTGTGTTTACATAATATATGTGGGTGCACTGTGTATAATTATTTTATATATATATATATATATATATATATATATATATATAAAAACACGCATGCATGTATATTTAAGAAAAAAAAAATTATTTATATATAAAATATGTATATTTATATATAATATAAATTATATATAAATCTACATACAAAAATATTCATGAAAGTATTTCTTAAATATATACAAGCATGTGTGTGTGCTTATATATCTAAAATAATTATACACAATGCCCCCACATATATTATGTAAACACAAACTTTTATTTTGGATGCGATTAATCGCGATTAATCGTTTTGACAGCCCTAATTTTTTTATATTATAAATTATTATTTTTTTTTTGTTGAAATTATCTCAAAACGGCAAAAAAGAAAAGAAAAAATAGTATAAAAAACAAGTAAAAAAAAATATATGATTTTTCTTTTTTATAAATATGATTCCCGCCCTTTGGGTCCATTTGGACCCGAGTGTGAGTGTTAAACGAACAACCCCAGAGGGCAGGTGCTAATAAATCCCACGAGTCATCATTTGTTTTAAAGCGTAAATGAGGAGTTGTTGTGTGATTGGTTTATTCCAGAGTTCGCTAAGATCTGCTCGGCATGGAAAACTGAGATGTGGTTGTGGTTTCGGATTTTCCTCACAGATATGATCATTTATCAGGTATGATTTGGGTTTGATTGATTGATTATATATATTCGTGTTAACTCTTTATACATCTGTTTCTAGCTCAATGCAAATCAGTTAATTCAGTCAAACTGATTCACAAATTAATCTAAATGAGTCTGAATATCATTTTAGTCCAGATTTAGATTAGTTAACAACAATATTTGTAATAGTTTAGGTTTAGTAATGTTAATAACCCATAGGAATACACATTTTAAGGTAATTTCTGTGGCAAAGATTTTGTTAAAGTTGGTTTGTGTGTGTGTGTGTGTTCAGGGTCAGTACCGGAAGGCTCTGTCCAGTTTAGCTCTGATGTCATCACTGCAGAACCAGCAGAACCAGAACTCCTCAAACCTGGAGACACACAGAGCGATTATACAGCAGGCTTCCTGTCACTACGCCCTGGGAGAGTACAGGGTAACACACACACACACACACACACACACACACACACACACACACACACACACACTAACCTGACCCCTACACCTACCCGGGAAATGTCCCTTAAATCACGTTTATGTTATAAAACCAGTGTAATACCCATATCATTATGCAAATTTCTGTCCTCATAAACACACACACACTCACCGCCTGTACTCAGTGTGTGCCGCGCTGTGATTGGTCAGATGGCGTGTGAGAAGCTTCTAGAGGTGGTCGCTGGTCTGACGCCCCAGAATCAGGACGCAGTGAAGAGCGTCGAGGAGCAGCGCAAACCCCGGAGCAAAGCCAGGAAAGGTGTGTGTGTGTGTGTGTGTGTGCGTTTCGAAAACTTTTAGCCTTTTATGTTCAAACTGAAGTCAAACAAAGATGGAGAGACTCACGACGTGTCAACATCTGTCTTCTAGTCATTGATTAGCATATTCTGTCATGATGATCTATAAATCGTGTTCCCGGGGGCGGGGTTTATGCAAATTCTAGAGTTGGTGATATCACTAACCCGGGAGGAAGCTTGTGTAGTTCTACCGGCCGTTTGTTGTAGTTGTGATTTTTGTAAAAGCAAATCTCTCCCTTTGCTCTGAACTTTGAGTCTCTCTCTCTCTCTCTCTCTCTCCCTCTCCACAGGTAATGATCTGAGGCTCGTCCCCTGCACCAGTAAACACATCCTGCCGTTCTGTCTGCAGCTGATGCTGGCGTGTTTCAAGGTACTAGATCTCGCCTCACAGCTCAACATTTCAACCAGATTCGGTTTACGCTTAACACGTTTTGTCTCTCTTTAAGCTGAGGGCTTTCACGGACAACAGAGATGACCTCGCTCTTGGTCATGTGATCGTTCTCCTGCAACACGATTGGCCACAGGGTGAGAATCTCTTCCTGAAGGCGGTGGATAAGATCTGTCAGCAGGGCAGTTTCCAATATGAGAACTTTTTCAACTATGTCACCAGTATCCTTCATGTTTCATCTATACATCATAAAAGTGCATCTGTCCATCATAAAAGGGCATCTATCCATCATAAAAGTGCATCTATCCATCATAAAAGTGCATCTATCATCATAAAAGTGCATCTGTCCATCATAAAAGTGCATCTGTCCATCATAAAAGTGCATCTATCATCATAAAAGTGCATCTGTCCATCATAAAAGTGCATCTATCATCATAAAAGTGCATCTGTCCATCATAAAAGTGCATCTATCCATCATAAAAGTCCATCTATCCATCATAAAAGTGCATCTGTCCATCAAAAAAGTGCATCTGTCCATCATAAAAGTGCATCTATCCATCATAAAAGTGCATCTATCCATCATAAAAGTGCATCTGTCCATCATAAAAGTGCATCTGTCCATCATAAAAGTGCATCTATCATCATAAAAGTGCATCTGTCCATCATAAAAGTGCATCTATCATCATAAAAGTGCATCTGTCCATCATAAAAGTGCATCTATCCATCATAAAAGTCCATCTATCCATCATAAAAGTGCATCTGTCCATCAAAAAAGTGCATCTGTCCATCATAAAAGTGCATCTATCCATCATAAAAGTGCATCTATCCATCATAAAAGTGCATCTATCCATCATAAAAGTCCATCTATCCATCATAAAAGTGCATCTGTCCATCAAAAAAGTGCATCTGTCCATCATAAAAGTGCATCTATCCATCATAAAAGTGCATCTATCCATCATAAAAGTGCATCTATCCATCATAAAAGTGCATCTATCCATAATAAAAGTGCATCTGTCCATCATAAAAGTGCATCTATCCATCATAAAAGTGCATCTATCCATCATAAAAGTGCATCTATCCATAATAAAAGTGCATCTATCCATCATAAAAGTGCATCTATCCATAATAAAAGTGCATCTATCCATCATTATAGTGCATCTATCATAAAAGTGCATCTATCATCATAAAAGTGCATCTATCCATCATAAAAGTGCATCTATCCATAATAAAAGTGCATCTGTCCATCATAAAAGTGCAACTGTCCATCATAAAAGTGCATCTATCCATAATAAAAGTGCATCTATCCATCATTATAGTGCATCTATCATAAAAGTGCATCTATCATCATAAAAGTGCATCTATCCATCATAAAAGTGCATCTATCCATAATAAAAGTGCATCTATCCATCATTATAGTGCATCTATCATAAAAGTGCATCTATCATCATAAAAGTGCATCTATCCATCATAAAAGTGCATCTATCCATCATAAAAGTGCATCTGTCCATCATAAAAGAGCATCTATCATCATAAAAGTGCATCTATCCATCATAAAAGTGCATCTGTCCATCATAAAAGTGCATCTGTCCATCATAAAAGTGCATCTATCATCATAAAAGTGCATCTGTCCATCATAAAAGAGCATCTATCATCATAAAAGTGCATCTATCCATCATAAAAGTGCATCTATCCATCATAAAAGTGCATCTGTCCATCATAAAAGAGCATCTATCATCATAAAAGTGCATCTATCCATCATAAAAGTGCATCTATCCATCATAAAAGTGCATCTGTCCATCATAAAAGTAATAATTCCAGTCATAATTCAGAACAAATGTATTTTCATGAGAATGTTTGTCCTTGACCAGCTTTACTAGATATTGACATGTTAGAAGAGTTCGCTTACCTCCGAACAACAGAAGGTGGGCGTGTCCAGCTTGAGCTGCTGCCCAATCAGGGGATGCTTATCAAGTAAGTCCCGCCCACATCAGCTGTTAAACTGGAAGTGATGACCGTGATCATCTGAGGTCTCTCCCTCCTTTCTGCTTCCTCTCTCCTTTTGTTTTGGACATGACGAATCGGCTGCGGTTACGCTGAACAACCGTTAGCGAGTTTTCCTGACCCTGCTTTCTGATTGGCTCGTTCTGTTGAATGCATTTGTGATCAGTTTTATGGGCTGTGTCTGATATTGTGTCGTTTTTAAGAGGAATTTAAGAGCATTGCAAGCTCTGTAATGAAGCCGAGCTCTGTTTAGGGTCGGGAATCGTGTCAAATAAAAGATTTACGAATATAAATCAAAGTTTTACTTTCATCGTGTCCAATTTGAAATGAAGCATAAGCGAATCCCTTGTGTGAATGATTCAATGACTCGCTCATTAACACTTCAATGGATAAATCAGTGTTTTTTAACAAATCATGTCCGAATGAAGCAAGAACTGTACTGTTATGTGGAATATTATAGCGATTTATCATTTATTATTAAAATAGGATGAAGAAAAGTGTCCCTCGGTTATTTTAATCCGGATATTTTGCGATTTAAAACCGGCGGGATGCACATTATCCTGCTTATTACACGGCCTCTTGTCACCAGCGATATTTTATTGTCAATTGTATTACTGTTATCAAGTTTTTGCAATTTTGTTGTGTTTTTGTTTCATTTTTATTCGTTGTCTATATTATTATGAATTAATTCTTAATAATACAATTTTTACTTCGTTTTTTTTATCTAGTTTTTTACATTTTCTATTAATATTTTCAATACAGTAAATCATTGGAAACAAAATATTTGGCGATAATGTCTCACTTTTCGTATAATGGCTTTTCACCACATAAATAATGGCATGATCAGTAATAAAATATTGATTTAACGAGAAACTGTTTTAAATATGATTTAAAGTTTCGTATACGATCGAAAACGAATTTAAAGTTTACGACGTAATCGTATACGATTTAAAGTTTCAATTTAAAGTTTCAGATACGATCGTATACGAATTTAAGTTTACGACGTAATCGTATACGATTTAAAGTTTCGTATACGATCGTATACGAGTTTAAAGTTTACGACGTAATCGTATACGATTTAAAGTTTGATTTGAAGTTTCGTATACGATCGTATACAAATTTAAAGTTTACGACGTAATCGTATATGAATTAAAGTTTCGATTTAAAGTTTTGTATACGATCGTATACGAATTTGAAGTTTACGACGTAATCGTATACGATTTAAAGTTTCAATTTAAAGTTTCATATACGATCGTATACGAATTTAAAGTTTACGACGTAATCGTATTCGATTTAAAGTTTCATATACTATCGTATACGAATTTAAAGTTTACGACGTAATCGTATACGATTTAAAGTTTCGGATACGATCGTATACGAGTTTAAAGTTTACGATGTAATCGTATACGATTTAAAGTTTCATATACGATCGTATACGAATTTAAAGTTTACGATGTAATCGTATACGAATTAAAGTTTCGACTTAAAGTTTCGTATACGATCGTATACGAATTTAAAGTTTACGAAGTAATCGTATACGATTTAAAGTTTCAATTTTAAGTTTTGTATACAATCGTACACGAATTTAAAGTTTACGACGTAATCGTATACGATTTAAAGTTTCGATTTAAAGTTTCGTATACGATCGTATACAATTTAAAGTTTCTTCTCAAGTCAATGTTTTATTACTGATCATGTCATGTGAAAAGTTCAACACTTCAAGACGAACACTTCAACACTGTTACCGTTGGCCTACAATAATACTGATGTCCGCCAGTGTGATTTTGCAATAAATAAATAATAGAGTTGATAACTGTGGCTGCGTTTAATTAAACGAGAGAGAGAGTGTGTTCATCTGCGGTGTGATACGAGAAACATTAAAGAAGCATTGCCGTTGACGTCATTACCGGCCAATAACTGGCCTCGGAATGTTGCGACTGGCCAATCAGAACCAAGCATTTCAGAGAGGCGTGTCATATCTCGTGACGAGGCGTTTGTTCAGGAGTGTGTGTACGCTGTGGTAGAGCTGGCGTTTGAGTTCAGCCCCGTCACTCGAGGTGCTGATGAAATGGTGTTTGCTGTCCGTAGGAACCCTAGCCCCGCCCTGGGGGCGGAGTTAAACACCCTGATGCTTCCAGGGGCTCAGAAGGCTGACAGGTACCCCGCCCCCTTCATCGAAACCCCGCCCCCAAACTCCTCCCAGCCTGCTCATGCGTTTACATTCTCCTTTTCGTTCTTTTCATTCTGTTCAAGCATTTTCATTTTGCAAGATTGTTCCCGTTCTCATACGGCTCCTTCTCTTTGTGTTCTACTCAAATGGCTGTGAAGTCTTTGAAGAACGTTCTTTTGTTTGTTTGACGACATTGTGTTTGTTGTTTTCATTGAATATCAGCGTTTTACATTTTTATGAGTGAATCTCACAGGAAATGTCAAGAAACGTCTGGGTCGTATTTCACCCTGAGGATCGAAAGAAATTAATATTGCATCCATTTGCATTATTTTCCTGACAGAATGTGGAAAAAGTCTGATTCTCATTATTGAAATGCGAAATATATTTTTATATAAATTGTTAACGTGTTTGTGAAGAACAAGTGAAAGTAGTGCTGGACGATTTTGGACAAATTGAGATCACGATTCTCCCACGACTCTAAAAAACTAAACAAAATAACAATCTAAAAGTTTAATTAATCTAAATAAATTATTTTTAAAAATCTGTTTGAGTGAATGATTCAATGACTCGCTCATATCAAATATTTCACTTTTTTCAGTACCAGACGAATCTGCGTTTTTGAACAAATCTCTTGAGTGAATGATTCAATGACTCACTCAAATATTTCACTTGTTTCAGTAATAGACAAATCAGCGTTTTTGAACAAGTCTTTTGACTGAATGATTCAATGACTCAGTCAAGTGTTACACTTGTTTCAGAACTGGACAAATCCTCGTTTTTGAACAAATCTCTTGAGTGAATGATTCAATGACTCACTCAGAAATATTTCACTTGTTTCAGTACTAGATGAATCCGTGTTTTTAACGAATCTCTTGAGTGAATGATTCAATGATTCACTCAGAAATATTTCACTTGTTTCAGTATTAGACGAATCTGCATTTTTGAACAAATCTTTTGGGTGAATGATTCAATGACTCATTCAAATATTTCACTTGTTTGAATATTAGACAAATCTGCGTTTGTGATCAAATCTGTTGAGTGAATGATTCATTAACTCACTCAAATATTTCACTTGTTTCAGTACTAGACGAATCCGCGTTTTTAACGAATCTCTTAAGTGAATGATTCAATGACTCACTCAAATATTTCACTTGTTTCAATACTAGACAAATCCGTGATTTTTAATGAATCTCTTGAGTGAATGATTCAATGACTCACTCAAATATTTCACTTGTTTAATTATTGGCTGAATCCACGTTTTTATCAAATCTCCTGAATGAATGATTCAATTACAAATACATTTTTAAGTCACTTGTCGCCACCTACTGGTGTAACGATGTAATCAATACAATTGTTACTCGACCTTAAAAAATAAGTTTTGTTTGGCATGGAATATGAGCCAGACTTTCTTTGTGAGGTTCACCCCCTTATATGTACTTTCTGCCACAGTATTTGTGTGTGTGTGTGTGTGTTTTGTTGGACGAGCTGTGCACAGCTCTTATCGCTCTGAATGTGGAGAAACTGCTGTTTCATTTCAGTTCTTCCTGTACTTTGAGACCCATATCAGCTGTGTGTGTGTTTTCATAGACATCACACCGTAACTCGAGGAATCACCAAAGGAGTGAAGGAGGATTTCCGGCTGGCGATGGAGCGTCAGGTGTCCCGCTGTGGAGAAAACCTGTTCACTGTGCTTCATCGTTTCTGCATTAATGAAAAGATCATCCTCATCCAGTCATTACCCTGAGCGACCTTTTGAGATATTTGACACGAGCCTCATGATAACAGACATGTTTAAAGTCACATCCAGCACAACTCATTGCTTTATTTGAGGTATTAATTAACAAACAATTAAAAATATTCAGCATTTCCATGTTCTTTGTAAATGGCGATTATACTGTTAAATTCATGTTTTTTTACATTGCATTGTTGTACAATACTTCATGAACTGTGTTTTGTGTGATATATTGTTTGCTGGCAGCTCTTGATAAATAAAACAGTGTTTCTCTAGATGTATACTGAGATATTTTATCTAACCGGTTTCAGGCCATTCATTTTTAAGATTTTATTAATGCACATGACTTTTCTAGTATGTAATGACTAGACAGACTATATTAAAATGCAACATTGTAATTATGTAAATAAATTTAGCTTTTCATGTTACATGAAAAAGGTCATGAAGTATGAAGTACACCTGATGCAGATGATATAAAACGAATCAATATATCACAAATTAATTAAATGCATAGTGAAATGTTGCAATAAATACATATATTCCTAAATTTGGCATGAAATGTGACATAAAAAGTGACCAGAAAAATGTCAACATTATATATGAAAATAGAAACAACAAAGTGAAATTTGCGTTAAAAATGAATATTTTCCCTTTCGCATATCAAAGTCTAGAGGACGAGCTCCAAATAATTGCTTTGTTTTTCGACTATAGAAATTGAGCTGAATTATTATGTGCTACGTGCTTTATTAATGTCATACTTTTAAATATGTATTGCAACTTTCCATGGCTAATGGGTGAATTAAATATAGTCAAACCAAATGTTATCGAAAAAACAGATTTAATTTGATATATTCTTACTAGTGTGTGCAGGATAAGTTCATTTAGGTAAGTGAGGAGAGCAAAATAAAGTAACATGTGACGTATTATACACAATAATTCTTCATACCAGTTAAATTTATAAAAATTTGGGACCAAAAATGATTCCTCCACTTTGAGCTGATTGTGTTTTCTTCAGTGTGTTTTCTGTAATCGTAATGCTCTTTTTGCACTTGGTCACTGGTTGAGCCAAACTGGTATTATCTAATTGTGTAGTTAAATTTAACAGATGTTCAACATAATTCATGTGTGAGAGTCTAACAGAAGGACGGACAAAACCAGTCACATATCACTCATCTGAGAACGCCATTTACTCCTATTTTCTAAACTAAAGTGAATAAACTGATAATGTGAGAAACCTTGAATACATTTAGGTTTGACTGTATCTTGATTTTAGACGGTCCCTGGTTGAGAACCACTGATCTAAATGAATATCAATGTTAGATCACTCTTCTTCTCTCTCCGACTGAATGGGAAGGTTGGCCTGCAGAGACGCTCGAAGATTCGCCCAGAACAGCTTCTGCTTGGCTCCCTCTTGTGGCCACTCGAGATACGTGCGTCTGGACATCATGGCCTTGAGCTGGTTATACTTTGAGGGAATGAGATATGCCGGCAGAGGTTCGAGGAGAATTAGTATGATGCTATCCATCCCTCGCATTACCCGTTGGTGATTGGCGAAGTAGAGCTCGTAGTGGCACCATTCGCTCTGGACGAAGTGAGACGAGAGAACGAACACGCACTTTCTGCTCCGCTCGATGCATCGGAGGATGTTCTGAACGATCGTTTTCCCCGGGATGAAGTCCCGCTCGTGGTGACACACTCGCAACCCGCAATCGCCTTCGAGTTTGGGAAGAAATTGAGTTTTGACCCATTCGTCGTTTCGTTGGCTGTACGATACGAACGCGTGAAAGCGCAACTCCTTCATGTCCTCCGCCGCCGTTTTATTTTTGGAGGTTATTGCGTGTTTCTTGGCGCTTGTCCATTTCCAAATCATCTTGAGGTACCAGGGGACGTCCAGGCGGCGGCAAAGTAGACCGACGGCGACTATCAAAGTGATCGTCGGGATTAGAATCGTAATAGCGAGAATCCAGCCGTCGCAGGATATCTCGGGAAGGTAGAAGTCTTTGAGCATTGTGTTGCTTCGGGATTCTGGGTAACTGCATCGATATCCTTCCGGCCAGTGGCCGAGAGTCACGCTATTGGTGTGCGTCGCTCGGTTATTGATAAGTCCCGCAAATTCGCGCAAAGCACACGTGCAGACGAAGGGGTTACGACTCAAGTCGAGGTCTTTAAGATGTTGGCAAGTCTCGAGGGAGTCCGGGAAGGGCGAATGGAGGGAGTTTGATCTTAATAGGAGCTTGTGGAGGTTTGGGAACGCTTGACACGTGGGAAGGTCGAGCAAACGGTTACCGGTGAGGTCTAAAACGCTCAGGTTTTCCAAGACTCGAACATCCGCCGGGACTAAGGCCACTCGGTTGTTCCGGAGGTTTAAGATGCGTATGGAATCGGGCAAACACTCGAAGACGCTCTGGTCAAACCCATTGGAGGAGAAGTCCACGTGAACGACCTCGCGAGGCCAAACGCACTTGCCTTGCTCCTGGGAATAGCTAAGCGTGTTCTGACTGAGATCGACGTATTTCAGCGAGATCATGAGATTGATTCTTGAGGTCAGCGGGCTGAGATGTTTCAGGTTGTTGCCCCTTAAAACCAGGTTTTCCAGGTTTGTAAGTGTATCGCATTCCTTGCCCGGACCAATCGAGAATATCTTTTCCGTGAGAGCGCAATCGGACAAGTCCAACGCCGCGATCTTGCTAACGGTCCGAGGACAGGTCATATAGATGATTGGCGTTTGGGTCAAACTGACGTTCCTCGCGGGCATGTTTATGAAGAAGTCGTAGAGCACCCTTTGGTCGAAGATGAATTGGGTTACAGACGCTCGCGCTGTAGAGAAGGAGTCCAACACGCGGCTTGAGGACACATTCCCGCCCTTTTCCATGCTTGTCAAGGTTAAATCCGAAAAGGAAAGCCGTTGAATGGCAGACGCAAATATGGCGTTTGCGCATCTTGTCAGAACTTCCCATGTGGTTTCAACCGTGGAGATTTCCAGGCTAACGGTGCGTACCGTTCCTCGACGGCGTATCTCCTGGAGGACCTTCATCTCACGGTCCACTTTGACGAATTCGACCTCTTTAAACGATGCGAAAACATCGTCCGCGATTGCGATATCGTGGTTACGGCTGGAAAAGGCGATGATGGCTTTCTCCGCGCGCACGTCCGTTAAACTCCTCTCTTCGTACATCTGGAGTTTGTCGGTGTTAATAAAGAGCGTTTTCAAGGTGAGATTAGCAATGTGAGCGAAGTCTTCGTTGCTGATTGACGTCGCACTGAGGCCTAGCCATCGCAGGCGTTTCAAGGTGGAAAATTCCTTCCCTAGCGCCATGGCGGAAAACATGTTGGACGACAAGTCTAAGAACTGAAGATTTCCCGTGTTGAACAGGTACGGTTGATCGGAGAGATTCTGGAGTTTGTTGTGCGATAGATCCAGGATTTCCAAAGCCGGCGTTGAGTTAAACGTGTCCGTGTGAATGTTTTCTAGCGTGTTCCAGGACAGGTTGAGGGAATGGAGTCGTGGGGTTGCGCGGAAGTCTTCGCCGGTCAGCGTTTGGATGCGGTTTAGCGACAGGTCCATGTCTTCTGTGGACGGGCTCAGGCCGGGAGGAACCGAGGACAGGTTTTGAGATGAGTAATTCACTATGATCCTCTTTATGGCCTGATTGAGAGATGGGTGCAAACTCGTGACATACACACATGCCAACCACCAGCCCGACGCCGTCATCTTTCTGAGACGAGTGAGTCTGTGGGAGAAAAAAAAATGTCATTTTCATTTCCTATTTTAAGGCAACCGCATTATTGACTTCTCTCAGTTTTCACTTTTAGACCCTAGCAATAGTTTGCTTGCATTGTGGTTATAGTAGCAGTATTTTTAATTTACTGAAATTTACTTTTTCAATGTAAATTTTGGCGTTCTGCTGTTTCTGCTACTTTTACTGTGAGACAAATTACATTTAAATGATAGATAGATAGATAGATAGATAGATAGATAGATAGATAGATAGATAGATAGATAGATAGATAGATAGATAGATAGATAGATAGATAGATAGATAGATAGATAGATAGATAGATAGATAGATAGATAGATTTCTCTTACCCGTCCGCTGTGGAGGTCTGCTTACACTTGGTTGATCTCCATCTTATGAAACTGTTGATCATATTTATATGGTGTTGCTGCACTTCTGCTTTTCCGCTGTTTCACTTCTCTAAACGGCACACACAGTTACCGAAAGTCACCCGTTATTGAGAGATGGAGCTTTATATGGCAGGAATAATTTCAATTTAAAGTTTAAAGTATTAAAGTATTCGTGTCATAAAAAACCTGAAAAGCACTGTTTATTTCATTTGTATCTTTGTTATATTTCATTTATACGTGCGTATACGTTAAATATATATATATAAAGCTGGTATCTTTAATAAGAGAAATCCTCTTTGAACAAACTTGAAGCATGCAGTCATGAGGACTCAGTTATTCAGTTATAAAGCACTTTATTTACCTCAGACTCAGCAAGTACTGTTAAGTGTTAATTATTCACCAACACACCATCCAGCCTGTGTGTGTGTGTGACTAAGTAACCATAATATTTTATTTGAGCATCTTTTATCGAATGATTTGAAGTATTTTAATGCCCGAGGCGACGGCTTGGAGGCTGTGCTGTATCATGAGTAACGGTTGAAGGCGTTGTTAGGCTCGCTCGACGTGAAGCGGAGTAACCACTTCAGCCGCTACTTAATCACGATACAGCACTGGCCTCGAGTTCCTCATTGCTTTTATAAAACGGTTACCACACAATAAAAATATTAAAGTAAAAAAAATATGTATAGTGCAACTTTCATAAAGTGAAATCACTAAAACCGTCTTTCCGCTAAAAAAAATAGTCCCTCCCTGACAGGAACCGCAGTGTTGCGCAGTGATACATAGAGCCGTTGGGTGAAGCGGTCATAGCCGTGTTTTATCCATAGACTTTAAAAAATAGGTTTTTATCGTGAATAAAGCGCAACTATTGACCAATCAGAATCAAGGATTGGAACTAACCGTTTTAAATGTAATTATGGCAAATCGTTTTTGTGCTCAGTGAACAAATAACTTAAAGACTGACTATTTGAACCTAGAGCTGTTGTATTGAGTCGGGATGCTGAAGGAAATCATCTCAGTCTCGGCGTGTTTTCTGTGTGTGTGTTGCTGTTCCTCGGTTGTTTTCCTCTAGCATCCTAATTATCAGTCATCTGATCTAATCAAACGCTCCTTTGGGCATCAGAGTGTCTCGAAACACAATCACACGCGGCGTCGAGGCGTTTCTGTCCTCGTAAAACTAGAGCCAGCTGTCCTGAAACTGCCATTGACTTCAATTGAGTTTGGTCTTCAAGCCTGCGTGTAAACACACATGACGAACACACAGCTCTTCATATTAAAGCTGTTCTTCATTCAGTGACAGGCTGAACGCATTGCTCGAGATGATGGAGAGATTCGAACATCTCATGCTCGTAACTACAAGTTTTTATGAAAACTAACATATTTCAACCAGAGATTTGGATTATTTCATTTATTTTCAAAAGCTTTGCATGATTGTCTTCACCCCTGACCATCTTTTCAATTACGTTTTTGATTCTATAATAATATAAAATGATAAACTAGAATAATATAAAAGTAAATAACTATTTTGATATTTATTGTGTCGTTATTTTCACAAATTATATCTGTTTCCATCATTACTAACACCCTTCAGGCTATAAAGTTTAGCCGATGTGAGAAGAAAATGAAGAAAAATAAAGGTAAATATTTTTTTATTGTTTGATATTTATTTTTATTGTGCATAATAAGTCTATGCAAGGTGCAAATATCGTTAAATTGCATGCATTTAGGAAGGATACATGATATAAAATGCTTGCAAGATTGGTCTTTAGAATTAACTTTACATTTTTGAAAATGTTCATAAAAAAAGATTATATTTATTTATTTAATGTATTATTAAATATTGTTTAATCGTAATGATAGATGTTGTTAGTAGAAAAAGAAAAGTCAAGCCATTTGAATGTTTATTGTTTGAAATTTATTGTCATTATTTTCTTAAATAATGTCTGTTTTCATCATTACTAACACTTTAATAAACGTGGTTAGTCTTGCTTAATGGAGAGTTTGAGATGAAATATGGCACATGAAAATGAAAAGTGTGTGTTCAGAGTTTACAGGAACACCCATCAGTTTCAGTAAAAGCCAAATGAAATCAACACCACACAAAACATCCTCTCTCTCTCTCTCTCTCTCTCTCTCTCTCTCTCTCTCTCTCTCTCTCTCTCTCTCTCTCAGGCGCTGTAAGTCATGAGAGGATCAGAGTTCATGTTAATCATTGATCCGAGGTCCGTCTTCCTGCACTCCGAGATCTCCGGTGTTCACGCACGGATCTCAATGCGCTTCACCTTTTCTTTCCCCGACGATGCTTTTCTTCAGTTTTCCGGTTGCATTCGTGCTCCGATAGTTTGCTCAGGATGTTGCGAGTCTCATCCGTGTGTCTCTCTTTGATCCCAGCGCTGGTTTTCTCTGCTGTGGATTATAAAGCGTCCAACCTGTGGCTTCAGCCCCTGAACGAGACGTTCCTGCAGACGGGAGCGTTTCCCAGCGGGTTTCTCTGGGGCGTCGGGACCTCGGCGTTCCCGACTGAGGGATCCTGGGATGTGGATGGGAAGGGCGAGTCCGTGTGGGATCGTTTCACACATCATCCCCGCACCAGTGATAGTTATCTCCAATGGGAAGAGGATCTGAAGTCAGTTCAGGATTTGGGAGTGAACTTCTACTCCTTCTCCCTCTCCTGGACTCGTCTTTTCCGGAACGGAGACGCGACGGAGAATCCCAACCCGGCCGGAGTGGAGCATTACCGGCGTCTGATCGGCAGGCTGAAGGAGCTCCAGGTGGAGCCTGTGGTGACTCTGTTCCACTGGGATCTTCCGCAGGTCCTGCAGGAGCGTTTCGGAGGCTGGTTAAACCGGAGCATGGAGGACGTGTTCGCCGATTACGCCGCGTTTTGCTTCCGCACGTTTGGCGGAGAGGTCCGCTACTGGATCACGATGCATAACCCGTTCCTCCTGGCCGTCCTGGGGTACGGGACGGGGGCTCACGCTCCAGGGGTCGCCGGGGGTCGCGCCGACCCCTTCATCGCGGCGCACAACCTCATCAGGGTAAGTTTGGGGTTAGAGGTCAGAGGTCACGCTCGTCTTTCAGAAACAGAGCTGTGTGTCACCAGACGTTTAGGAGCCTCCACTAGCCACAAGTGTGGGAGAACATAAAGGACAATTACCAGGTGTTAAAAACAGCACATTACAACCCAAATTCACTATGGCTCATTTTTATTTATTTTGCATAAAAAAGTAAAAGCCAAAAATTATGGGTCCATACATTATTTACTGTGATAATTTCAATATTTAACCAAAGTCTTTTTATGGGCAAAAATCTTAAAGCAAGTACACACACTGTCGTACACACACCCACACACACACACACAGACAGTCGCATGCACACACAGACAGATTCACACGCACACTCGTGCACTCACACACTCTCACATGCACACTTGCATGCACACACTGACAGATACACACACACACACACACACACACTCACTCACTCACATACTCACTCACTCACTCACATACTCACTCACTCACATACTCACATACTCACCCACTCACTCACATACTCACTCACTCACATACTCACTCACTCACATACTCACTCACTCACTCACATACTCACTCACTCACTCACATACTCACTCACATACTCACTCACTCACTCACATACTCACTCACTCACTCACATACTCACTCACTCACATACTCACTCACATACTCACTCACATACTCACTCACTCACTCACATACTCACTCACTCTCATACTCACTCACTCACTCACATACTCACTCACTCACTCACATACTCACTCACTCACATACTCACTCACTCACATACTCACTCACATACTCACTCACTCACTCACTCACTCACTCACCCACTCACTCACATACTCACTCACTGACTCACTCACATACTCACATACTCACTCACTCACTCACATACTCACTCACTCACATACTCACTCACATACTCACTCACTCACTCACTCACTCACCCACTCACTCACATACTCACTCACTGACTCACTCACATACTCACATACTCACTCACTCACTCACATACTCACTCACTCACATACTCACTCTCATACTCACTCACTCACTCACATACTCACTCACTCACTCACATACTCACTCACTCACATACTCACTCACTCACATACTCACTCACTCACTCACTCACATACTCACTCACTCTCATACTCACTCACTCACTCACATACTCACTCACTCACTCACTCACATACTCACTCACTCACATACTCACTCACTCACATACTCACTCACATACTCACTCACTCACTCACTCACCCACTCACTCACATACTCACTCACTGACTCACTCACATACTCACATACTCACTCACTCACTCACATACTCACTCACTCACATACTCACTCACATACTCACTCACTCACTCACATACTCACTCACTCACTCACATACTCACTCACTCACTCACTCACTCACTCACTCACTCACTCACTCACTCACTCACATACTCACATACTCACTCACTCTGTAGATCTGTAGTGATGATGGTCTTGTGTGTGTGTGTGTGTGTGTGTGTGTAGGCTCATGCTAAAGCGTGGCACGTTTACAACCAACACTTCCGACCTCATCAGAAGGGTAAAGTCTCCATCACTCTCGGCTCTCATTGGGTGGAGCCTCATAACGGCAAGGCCTCGCCAGAGAATCTGGAGCACTGTCAGAGGTCCATGGAGGCTGTGATTGGCTGGTTCGCAGAGCCCATATATGGAAGTGGAGATTACCCAGAGTCCCTGAAGGCCTCGAACCGCGGCGTGATCCCAGAGTTCACTGCACAACAGAAGCTCTCAGTGAAGGGAACCGCGGACTTCTTCTCTCTGGCCTTCGACCCGGAGACCATGCGGGTGGCCCAAGGACTGGCCCGGTTCGGGCAGACGTTGACCTTTGACCTGAGGAGTGTTCTGGTGTGGGTTCGGCTCATGTACGGTGACCCGCAGGTGCTGGTGGCCGAGAGCGGCTGGTTCTCGGACGCTTCTGTCGGAGTCGAGGACACGATGGCCATTTATTTGATGAAGAAGTTCATCATTCAAGTCATGCAAGGTGTGTGTGTGTGTGTGTGTGTTTTAAACCCTGTTCACACCTGGTATTGACATGCGTCACAAATGCATCTCATGTGAAATTGTAAAATTTAATTTCATTTGGGATTTGCAAAAAATATTTCATTCTGTCATTTATGCATTGTAAACACATAAAACACACATTTATTTGTTTCTAAATAATTATTTATAACAAATAAACTGCATTTACTTATTTTTAATTAATACATAAGTATATATATATATATATATTTCTAATTGTCTGTTTTACATTCCCTTTTTAATTAAATATTTTTTATAAATACATTTTATACAATATAAACTATTTATTTTTATATTATTACATTTATTTATAATATGTACATACAAACTTAATTATTATATTTATTTATAATAAATAAACAATGTATTTAATTATATTTAATAAATGCATAAATAAAAAGTATATATATATATATATATATATATATAATTTAGAAGGGCGACGTGTAGGGCTGTTGGAACGAATTCCAAAATTCGAATATAATTCGAATATTTAAAAAAACAATACTATTCGAATGCTGAAGTTACTATTCGAATATTGCTTTTATATATATTTAAAAAAATAAATATCTATATATGCAATCTTTCTCGCGGCTTACACGCATTTGAAAATGAAATTTCAAATTTCGAAAATTTTTTCGAGGTTAGCACGCTGTATAGCTGGTAGTTAATATCGATTTGTTCCGCTATTTTATTGTTAATAAGAAAGCGATCTAAATGTTTATTGTAGTAATGTTAGATGTCCCTCTAGTGGGCAGAACGTGTAACAACAACCAAAGGCTATAGTGGCATTGGCGATCCATAAGAATGTATAATGACGTAAATATTAATTATAGAATGATATTATTTTCGAATATTACATAAAATATGGAATGGAATTCGAATAGTATTATAGAGGAATATTGACAGCCCGTGTTCCCTCAGCCGTGTCCGTGGACGGAGTGAGTGTGTTCGGATACACAGCCTGGAGTCTGGTGGACGGGTTCGAGTGGAATCACGGATACAGCATGAGGAGGGGATTGTTCTACATCGACTTCAGTCAACCCGAGCGCCGCAGGATCCCGAAGACCAGCGCTCACTTCTACCGGCGACTGATCCGGGACAACGGGCTCCCGGCCCACAGCACGCCTCACATCGAGGGCCGCTTCCCCTGTGACTTCCAGTTCGGCGTGTCGGAATCAATATTACAGGTGATTTTGCATCGATATATTGATATCGATATCAACTTCAAATTTAGAACATAACTTGGTTAGATTTATAACTTTGATTTTATAGTAAAAAATATTTTGTAAAATATACATTTTATTTAAAATAAAAAATATATCGTACAGTATATTTGATTTACTGTAAACTTAAACGTCCATAAGTTGTTCGTACTTTCATTTTTTGAAGTGTTTTCACTTCAGCAATATTCTACTGAGTGTTTCCTTTAAAACAAGACCAAACTTGGCTATATTCCAAAGTATTCTTGAATTACAACTATTGATATTTGAATAGTCCATTTTAACCCCCATTCTCAAAAAGGAGGGGTGACAGCTAAGGGGTTAAAGGCGACACTTCCGGTTTACTTCCCACCAGAGCCATTTCAAAAAGTCGTCTGCGTGAAATGTGAAATCAGCGTGTACTATTTTTAAATTCCGCAAATAGACAAATCCATAGGTTTGTTCCAGTCTGGATATTCAATCTCTAAATTGGGAAAATAGTGTTATAAGATCGTTACATTAAATTTTGGGAAGATTGGTAGTATTTACATTTATTTACATTGCATTTCAAGGTACACATTTACATTCTTCTCAGATCTTGCTTTCCCTGGGAATCGAACCCATGACCTTGGCGTTGCAAGCGCCAACGCTCTACCGTATGCAGCTGTTAGTGTTTGTGTATCGGATGTGTATTATTGGTGAATGTTTGATATTAATGTGTTCTCCCAGGTTCACCTGCACCCGTTCTCGCCCCAGTTCACGGACCCGCACCTGTACCGCTGGAACTACTCCGGCGACAGCGCTCTCAAACCCGTGACGGGGATCCAGCTTCGCAACCGGGCCGCCCAGTGCACTGACTTCCTCTACATCCAGCGCCACCTGTTTCTCCTCGAGGTCACGGGGTCGTCCCACTACCGGTTCGCCCTGGACTGGACCCAGCTTATGCCCAGCGCCGACCCGTCGTCTGTGGACCCGGAGAAGGTTCGGTTCTACAGGTGTGTGTTGAGCGAGCTCGTCCGTAGAGGAATCCAGCCGGTCGTGACCCTGTATCATCTCAGCAGCCGGTTGCAATCGCTGGGAATGCCTAAACCGCTACATGCTAACGGCGGATGGAGGAACCACAGCACCGTCGAGGCCTTCGTAAACTACGCCACTTACTGTTACCAGGAATTCGGCGGGTTTGTACAGACGTGGATCACTATTAATGAGCCGAACCGGTTAACGGAAGCGCACAACGGGGCGGCGGAGGACAGGCGGATGGTAGCGCGTCACTTGCTACTAGCGCACGCCAAAGCATGGCGCGTTTACGATACGCGGTTTCGCCACCAACACGGGGCGACGGTTAGTTTCGCGCTTCATGCTGATTGGGCCGAACCGGCCAATCCGTTCGTAGAATCACACGAAGCTGCTCGGCAGGATTTTTTGTCGTTCGAACTGGGCCGTTTTCTAGACCCCGTGTTTGAGGGGCGTGGCAACGTGATTGGCTTCACCGACGACGAGAGGGAGGAGCTTAAAGGGGCGCTGGATTTCATCGCTTTGAATCACTTCACGACACGTCTGGTGTCACCGTTGCACAAACCTTCACCACGAAACCCAAACCCACCCAAACCAGCGAATCAGGACCACGGATACTCGCTGATGACCGACGTCACCTGGCCGGCGTCACACCTGGGACTGGCGTTTGTGCCCTGGGGTCTCCGCAGGGTGCTGGGATGGGTGAAGGATCGCTATGGCGACGACCTGCCCATCATCATCACAGCGTCAGGGGTGGATGATCGAGCATCCCATAATGACCAGCTGAGACAGCGCTATATCAGGGACTACCTGCAGGAGGCGCTGAAAGGTGAGAAAATAATGTATTATTCTTTTATTTTATTATTTACTATTTTTTTAACTTTATTCAATTTTTTTTATAGTTTATTTTATTAATTTTATTTTATCATTATTTCTCATTTATTTTTATTTGTTTTGGCTTATTTTATTATTTTATTTAATCATTATTTTTCTTTTTCTATTGTTTTTATTTTATTATTTACAATTTTTTAACTTTATTCAATTTTTTTATAGTTTGTTTTATTCATTTTATTTTATCATTATTTCTCATTTAGTTTTATTTGTTTTGGCTTATTTTATTATTTTATTTAATCATTATTTTTCTTTTTCTATTGTTTTTATTTTATTATTTTATTTTTATATTATTTTTTATTTTTATTTTACCATTATTTTTCTTTTATTATTTATTTGTATTTTCTTTTAATATTTCATTTGATCATTAATTGATTTTATTATTTCAATATTTTCATTTTAATAATTTTCTTTGCAAATATCACATATTTTAGCACAACAGCGACCGTCCACTTTTAGCATTCGTTTGGTTCCATTATTATTTATCCAATTCACGTATTAAGCATTTAAAAAAAAATAATTCATTAAACCTGGGCTAATAATTCATAAAATATAAAATATATATAAAAAAATCTCAATAAAAATGTATTTGTTTAACTGAATGTCACATGTCAATTAACCAGAATCAGAGATATCAACTAAATCATACATGTAATATATTTCATAATTTCAAAAACAAGAAACAAAACAAGTTTTGAAAGTTTTTCAAAAAAAAAATGGAAAAATTTAACAACACTTTTGATTAAAAAAAAGGAAGTCTATCATGATAATATGAAGTTTTGCAATAGGAATAGCGACTTGCCCCAGCAAACATCACTAATGATCTGTGATTATGAAACATGTTCCTATTATATAACAACAACATGAGAGATTAGCCGTATTGCAGAATGTGTGTGTGCGGCACTGTGTGTTATCTGTTCTAACACAAGAACACAACATAATCAGCCACTTCCTCTGAGGTTCGGCATCATGGGGTCAAAGGTCATCCTGCTGTTTATGAGATGGTGTCACATGGACATCATGGGGTCAAAGGTCATCGTGCTGTAATTCTGTCTCAGAGCGGTTTATGAGCGACCTTTGAGATGGAGTGACACACAGGGTCACATGGACATCATGGGGTCAAAGGTCATTGTGCTGTTTATGAGTCACACATGGACATCAGGAGGAGACTATCTGATCCTTGAGCCCAATAAGGTTTCAGTCAACGTGGCTTCATCTCGTGTGTGTGTGTGTGTGTCCTGACAGAGTAGCCTTTGTGATTAATCTATGAACACTGTGTGTCCTGTTCTTACCTGTGTACATATTTGAGAAACACTGCTGTGTGTGTTGTATCTGGGTTTCCCACAGTGCTGTTCACGAAACCTGGCTGATAATTCATAAAATGGTAAATAAAAAATAAAGTTGTGGCTAGCATGACGCGGTCGGTGGCGTGATCGAGGATGAGCGACTCCTGCGCGACGCACCGGTCTCGTATCTCTCGCGGAGGAGCGATGACGTCAGTGGAGAGAGAGAGAGGACCAGGCCTGCACTAATGTTGTGTTTTGTTTATGTTTTACTTTTTTTTGTTGTTTGTTTACTTTTACTTTATGATGATTAAAGTGTTTGAACGTTCGCCGGTTCCCGCCTCCTCCTTCCCACAAAAACTAATTTTGTTTCAAAAATAAAATATAAATTTTTAAATGGAAAAAGTAAAGATAAAAAAAGTCATAATTTCTTTTTTGATTACCTGCATGTCACGTGACCAGCATTGACTGAAATCAGAGACCCATGAGCTAAATTTTAAATATAGAATTGTGAATGCATTGTTAAATTATTTAAATTTTAACTTATTTAAATATTATTGTAAATATTAATAACTCAAAATTGCATGAAAGCTGTATTTTGTTGCATAGCAATATGAGCTCTAGTACTAGTGTCTACTAACCTCTCTCTCTCTCTCTCTCTCTCTCTCTCTCTCAGCTCGTGAGTTGGACGGGGTCAATCTGAGAGGGTTTTATATCTGGAAGCTCCAGGATCATCACGATCTTCAGTTTGGTCTCTTCACCTCCGCCGCTCGTCACTCTCGACCCAAGGCGTCCGTCGGCCTTTACCGTGACATCATCACCCGCCGCGGCTTTCCGTCCGCCGCCGACCTCCGACCTTTCACCTGCCAGGTCGCGGACACCCGGACGAGCTGTGAACTCTGCAGACACATCGCAGAGAACAAACCGCTGCTGTTCTTCAGCGTGTGTGTGTCCGTCAGCGTGTCGATGCTCATCATCATCTCTGTGCTGAAGAAGAGGAGGATGAGGATGAGGCAGAGGAGAGCGGTTAACGTCGGGGCGCAGAGACTCGCTGTCCCGCAGAGGTTCCACATGATGAGGGTCGCACACAGACCCGGCCGCTTACACCACTAACCATCTCGCCCAAACCTCACCCGCGCACTTTATAACACAGCTTTCCCTCACGGGTCAAAATGACCCGAAGCCCTTGAATTAGACTTCATTAATTTTTTTTTTTTTTTTTTTACATTTTTTTGGTCCAGAAAACTTATAATATTTTATTTTGATAATATTTTTTTCGATTTTTTTAAGGCAATTTTTTTGGTGTATTTATTTTATTTTATTTACCTTTAAATTACTAGATTTGATGAATAAATAATAATATTATTTTATTTTGATGATATTTTTTCGATTTTTTTAAGGCAAATTTTTGGGTGTATTTATTTTATTTTATTTACCTTTAAATTACTTGATTTGTTGAATAAATAATAATATTATTTTATTTTGATAATATTTTTTCGATTTTTTTAAGGCAATTTTTTGGGGGTATTTATTTTATTTAAATTTAAATTACTAGATTTGATGAATAAAAAATAACATTTTATTTTGATAATATTTTTTCGTTTTTTTAAGGCAGTTTTTGGGGGTATTTATTTTATTTGATTTTATTTACCTTTAAATTACTCAATTTGATGAATAAATAATAATATTATTTTATTTTCATAATATTTTTTCGTTTTTAAGGCAATTTTTGGGGGGTATTTATTTTATTTGATTTTACTTACCTTTAAATTACTAGATTTGACGAATAAATAATAATATTATTTTATTTTGATAGTATTTTTTCGATTTTCTTTAAGGCAATTTTTTTCGATGTTTTTATTTTATTTTATTTACCTTTAAATTACTAGATTTGATGAATAAATAATAAATACATAGTAATTTAAGCACATTTCTCACATTCTTTCAACTTAAATTCAAAATAACTCGTATATTTCATATGCATATTTCATGCATAAACCTTTTAATTCAGCTCTTATTATCTTTCATTGGCGATGGCGACCTCTTGTGGAAACAAAATATATAACATGATATTTCATGACTTATAGCTCTATATGGAGCAAATGAGCTGTTCCGCTGGGTCCTAAAGTCAGCATGCATTTAGATACACATGTAGACATTATAAAATAATTTTTTGGTAAAGTTTTAGTTAGAATTTTTAGGTTTTTCTATGTTTATTGAAGCATTCCTCACATTTTATTAATTTCTATGGGGGTCAAATTGAGCCATGAGGGAAAGATTTTACTTTTTAACCACAAAAAAAAATTAAAAAAAAAATTAAATGTGTTCACAATGACCCGACGGAAAATGAGATCAAATTGGCTAAGAACTGGCAAACACAAGACACTTTAAAATGCACACGTTTCTACAACCCAGACACATGAAAACTGGCCGTGTGTGATGATAAAACCTGTCAACTTTACACACAAGACACAAGAAAAAGCACTTTTTACACATCAAGAAAAATATACACAGGGATTTTATCAGTATCACTAGAAGTTAATCTCGCTAAAATAGTAGTCTGAAGTCAGTGATGATTTAGACATTACACAGCTCTAGTGCATATTTTTAGGGAATAATTAATGTTAAGTGCTTTAACAAAAATACAAGAATCACATTTCTGATTTAAAACCTGCAGAATGATTCCTTTATTTACATCCACTGTAAGTTCTCGACTGTTAAGCTGAAGTTGTATTGCAGGAGCTGTGTGAAATCTGTCCATTAGATGGCGCTGCTGCTATTGAGTTCTCCTCACACTGGCTGTTATCAGTTCTGACGATGAACGGTTCCACTTTTTGAACAATTTGATTGACTTAAATAGTGAACCAGTTGAGGGGATGTCTGAAGGAAAAACGGAAATAGTTTAACAATGAATCTGTGATGTTTTGTAATACTGTAAATTATAACAATAATTAATATAGTTAGTTTGAGAACTGCTAGACCAACTTGTAATAAATCACCATCATGTGAAGCTGTGAAGCATTTCTGTGACAAACTCTCATTTATGAGGAATGAGGATGAAGGGCATTTCAAACAGGTAATGCACACACACACTGCAAATGACAGCATGTTTTGAAGAGCGTTCAACCAAAATATACTATTAGTTGTTCCAAAATAGCACACTTCAAGTCAACTAATCATTAACACACTTGAAGTATATTAAGGCTGCTAGGATACTTTTTTTATTAAATTAATAAATGCTATTTTACATATATAGGCTATATTTTTTATTATTATATTATCGTATTATTATTATTATTACTTTTACATACTTTTACTTTAAATGAATTTTATTATTTAATTCTGTTTTATATTTATTTATTAGTTTTTGTGTTTTGCACTTCATTTTCCAGTTTCAACTGCATGCAGAAATATGAATGCAAAGTCATGCCAATAAAGCACCTTTAAACTAAAACGTACTGTGATGTACAGACGCTCACTCACTCTGAATAAAGTAAACACGACAGAAACATGAAGGTTGTGCAGAAGTTACTGTGGTGGTTGTACTGGTATCAGGAGTCAATACTTGATTGATCATGGGATGATGATTACCAAGTCACATTAAAAATACTATGGTATTCCATCTTTATTGTACACAGCAGCTGCAAGAGAGAGAGGTGTGTGTGTGTGTGTGTGTGTGTGTGTGTGTGTGTGTGTGTGTGTGTGTGTGTGTGTGTGTGTGTGTGTGTGTTTGTGTGTGTGCGTGTGTGTGTGTGTGTGTGTGTGTGTGTGTGTGTGTGTGTGTGTGTGTGTGTGTGTGTGTGGTGGTGGTGTATGAACAGCATGGCCAACATCGCGGTTCAGCGGATCAAACGGGAGTTTAAAGAGGTTCTGAAAAGCGAAGAGGTTCGTTTAGCACTTACACACATGTGTGCATTTCGTTTGACAGCTGTCAATCATGCCTTATGACGGACACATGTGCATTTAATCATGTGCAATGATGGACGGATCAATTGTGACTCACCCTGATCTGGACTGAATCCGCCACAGCTGTGATTTGTCTCGTTTATTGAGATGATGCAGTTTAATGTGTGTTTTGGGTGTCAGATACGCGATTAGGGGGAATATTATGGGATGTTTGTCCCGTAAGGCCGAACCGCATTTAAACGAGTCCAGCCCTCCGAAACAAGCCAAAACACATATCTCTGGCGTTCAAATGTGTTTATTTGACCGATTCTGCTGTATTTATTGTGCTTATGTAGTGGTTTGATGTGTATTCGTGTGTGTTTATGGTGTTTTTTTTTTTATAAAGGCCTGTGTGTGAGTGTGACTAGCCGCATGCTAACCGAAGGCCAGCTAGTGCTACATAAACACACACGTTTACGCTTACATTTGTCGTTAAAACAACATTTTTATGCACAGAACAATTAAGATTTGGGATAATTTATGTGGGCTGACGTGTTTTTGTGGTATGACAAACTTTTATGATGTTTTTTTCAAGGATTAGATAGCTTCGACAGAATCACAACAATAAGATTGATGATTAATAGTGTTACGGACGCACATTTATATTAAAACCTCCATTTGTGACTCGTGATTAATGTTTATTCTTTAAATAATATAAGTTATAATGAACTAATGTGTGTATTGAGTTTCGTGTGAAACTTTTAAAACGAGTGTAAACTTCAGCAAATGAACTGAATTTACCGGCTAAATCTCTGATTCTTCATTATGTGTCTAGCTTAAATAACATGTTTATTTGGGTATTAGTGAGTTGTTACAACTGTCAGTCACGAATTAAGTGCCTCAAATACCATTACCAGGGTACAAAAACAATGTTTTTATGGTTTTTTAGTTGCATTTACCTTCTGATATCATCACTGTACCATGACTTGACTACAGTATCCCAGTTGTTTTGGCATAACTTTGTTTGTCAGAAGTTTCTAGGATGTTTTTTGCTAGAGTGGGTCCTTTTGAATTTTGGTGAGTTGAGCATTATTGAGTGGATTTAGTTGCAAAGTTTGGGGTTAATTTTACTTTGCAAGATTGCTAGGAGCCTGTGTTTATTTTTTTAGGGCATCAAGAAAACGATTAGCTACCGTCCCAAAGTTGCAAACCTAAACCATACTTTCCTAGGTTTTTTCTGCTCTCATTTTGGGGACGAAAGCAAACAATTTTGTGGAATGGATTTCTGTTTTTTCTGTTGACTAACTTTCCTGATATTTCTTTTTATTTTCACAGACAAGTAAAAACCAGATCAAGGTTGATTTAGTGGATGAGAATTTCACAGAGCTGAGGGGGGAAATCGCAGGACCGCCAGACACAGCTTATGAAGGTAAGACGTTTCTGTCATACATGATCAACCACATACACCTCAACTATTTTATCCCACGCCTGCCACACAAACAGCTGTCAAACTGTATTTTGCATTATTTTAATGAAAAAAATATATATTGTTGTGCAAATAATTTATCTTATTTCTCTTTTTCAACCAGCATAGCACTTCTGCCATTTGATATTGTACAGTCTTGTCTATATCGACTTAAACTGGTTTTAAATACAGATAAAACCAAATTAACGATATTTTCAAACTCAAAAGTTATTCTTGAATTTCTTGTACATTAGTGTCTTATTTCTCAAATCTTCCCTTTCTGACATTGGAACGACAGTCATTTTTCTAAATGCATGCACTTGTTTAAATGTTGACGTCTAGACGTTTCAGATGATGTTTTTAACAGATGTCTTGGTGACACGTAGGGATGGGCGACAATTAATCGCGATTAATTGCATCCAAAATAAAAGTTTGTGTTTACATGATATATGTGTGTGTGTGGTGTGTATAATTATTTTGTATATATAAATACTAACACATGCATGTATATATTTAAGAAAAATGTGTTCTTAATATATGAAATATTTATATTTATACATAATATTTATTATGTATAAAGTATATACATGCAAATATTTCTTAAATATATACATGCATATGTGTGTATTTATATATACAAAATAATTATGCACACCACACACACATATATTACGTAAACACAAACATTTATTTTGGATGCGATTAATCGTTGCCCATCCCATGCTTCCTGGAGTAGATATTTACACTAATATGATGTTGATTTCATAAATTGTTTTGATTTTTTTTCCTCTAGTTTAATGTGATTTTCTGTTTTCTAGGTGGCAGATTTCAACTAGAAATTAAAATTCCAGAGACGTATCCATTTAATCCACCTAAGGTGAGTAAGGAGTGATGAAGCACAACCACAGAAAACAAGACGCATGCCGATTGACAACAACAACGTTTGAGGCGGTTCTGATACATAATCTCATTTACTGCATGAAAACTGCGACGCCGCATCTAAAAGAAGCTGATTTACCTGCTTATTCTTCTACGTCTGTTGGCTGTGCACACACACTTTATTCTTTATTTAAATGTATTACTTTTTCTTTTATTCTTTCTTATTGTAGTGCAGATTTTTAGTGCAACATGCTGCATTAATTTGCCAAATATTAGCGCTTTAGATGCATTTTGTATTCCCTGAATTGCTGAATCTCTTCTTCAGGTATTAATTCCGCTTTTCCGTTGATGTTTTTCAGGTGCGGTTTATAACGAAGATCTGGCATCCCAACATCAGCTCAGTAACAGGAGCCATTTGCTTGGATATCCTGAAGGACCAGTGGTAAGATCTCACTGAACACACTATAGAGCTGTGCAGGAACAGTGAACACTGAAACTGATGAACTCTCTCGTGTGTGTGTGTGTGTGTGTGTGTGTGTTTCAGGGCGGCAGCTATGACCCTCCGAACAGTGTTACTGTCACTACAGGCTCTTCTGGCCGCTGCTGAACCAGATGATCCACAGGACGCTGTAGTCGCCAATCAGGTATATAGACAATGATGCATTTATTAGGATTAACCCTTTGGGATGAATCATCATTCTTGTTTCGTTTGGGTGTCAGGCTGATGTGGTCACTTCCTGTTTTCACTGTGTTTATTTCCTGTCTCACAGTATAAACAGAACCCAGAGATGTTCAAACAGACGGCTCGACTCTGGTCACATGTTTACGCGGGAGCGCCCGTCTCCAGCCCAGACTACACACGCAAAATAGACAAACTCTGCGCCATGGGCTTCGAGAAAGTGAGTAAAGAAACACACGCTCACTAAACCGCCGTATAAACACTAAATGATGTTTTTGAATGTTCAAAATGTTTCCGAATATTACGGGAACATCTTATCATTCTTCACACATTATGTGAACGTTACTTTTGAATGTTTTGAAACAAGAAGTAACATTTAACCAACATTTATGAATGTTTTTTCATTTGAAACATTTATTTAACCTTTGTTTAACCAGGTAAAATCAGTTGAGAACAAGTTCTCATTTACAACTGCGACCTGGCCAAGACAAAGCAAAACAGTGCAACGAAAAACAACAACACAGAGTTAGACATAGGAATAAATAAACATACGAAAGAAAATAAAAATAATAATAATCCATATAGAAAATCAAAATATAGTACAAAATACAATTAATTATAAAAATGTATAACAAACATGCAATCAAAAAAAAACAACAACACTGTTGTCTGGTTTTTAATTAAAAACCAGACAACACTGAATGATCTGGAAGAAGGTTTGTTCAGGACTTTGTGCTAAATATTTGTTCAGAGAGCGTGTACAGAAATGAGGGCCCTATTAAACCTTTTTTATTTTTCCCCAAATTCCGTTTTATTTGATTTTTTGACTCCTTTTTATTGGTTAAATAAAATTTTAGTAATCATAAAGCATGTCTAATTAATTGAAATCATGCAACTTAATCAATTTAACTACAATTTATTAAAAATGACATGTTTAGGGCTCTATGAAATAGGTTTATTAATTAAGTATAAATTAAACACTAAATGCTGTTTTTTAATTTGTTCAAAATGTTTCCGAATGTTACGGGAACATCTTATCATTCTTCAAACATTATGTGAACGTTACTTTTGAATGTTTTGAAACAAGAAGTAACATTTAACCAACTAAAATGTCGTCCGACAAAAAGAATAAAACAACGTTCCATGAAACATGTATAAATAATGTTTTGTGCTAATGTTCTGAGAATGTTGTTCTAGCACATGTTCTAATAATGTTCTAGCACATTCTATTTGATTTTTTGACTCCTTTTTATTGGTTAAATAAAATTTTAGTAATCATAAAGCATGTCTAATTAATTGAAATCATGCAACTTAATCAATTTAACTACAATTTATTAAAAATTATATTTTTAGGGCTCTATGAAATAGGTTTATAATTTTTTCTCAAATTTCACAAGTTCTTTGTTAAGGTTTTAGGATTCCATTTAAATGGTTTAATTACATTTTAATAATTTAAAAAAGTATATTTAATTGAATTAATATAAATAAAAATTTATAAAATAAATAAAAGCTTTTTTTTAATTTCTATGAAATTATTTTTCTCTTTTTCCCCCCAGAAATTCTGTTACGTGATTTTAATTTTTCTGGCAATCAAATGAAGGCGTAAAATGTTAATTTTAACCATATGATTAAATCAATATTACTTTTAACCATATAAAATAAAACACACTTTTTCGTCAAACAAAGTTTACATCTGTAAAATATTTCTTCAAGTGAAACCAAACTTTTATTTTGAAGGGTTGCAGTGAAGAGAGTTTCTGAAACGGTGAATGCTCATAGAGCGGAAGTTCATGCGTTCACATCCTCATATAGATGTACAGTAAATCCCGTTTTTATGACTGGAGTCCACGTTTTCCCGCCTTGTGGAATTCATAGTTCCCTAACAAGTGCACATGCTAGAAGCCGCTAATGTACTATTTAATAGGTGTAGTGATTGTGGGACGTTTTCCTCTGTGCAGAACGCAGTAATAGTGGCGCTGTCGTCGAAGTCCTGGGACGTGGAGACAGCGACAGAACTCTTGCTCAGCAACTGAGTCCCACACGAGGAGCCCAAGCCCCCCATCTCACACAATCACTCTCTTTCTCTCGCCATCTTTTCCATTCCTTTACTCGAAATAGTTCATCCCAAACTGAAAACGTCATGTTTATGTCGTTCGAAACTTCTGTTTGTTCAGCTGCTCTTTCTCTGCACAAAGAAAGGTTTTTGAACAACGTGAGCGCGAGACATTTACTTTCATTTTTGGGTGAACTGACTGTGAACTTTTCTATCTCTTTCTTTTGTTTACTTATTTTGCTTTGGATGTGCCTTTTTTTCTTTCTCTGTTATAATCTTCATCATTATCATCATCATCTCCCTCAGAACGGTGCAGCAATCTGACTCCAGCCCGACTGTAGCCCCGCCCCCTCACACACACACACACAATCAGCACTGCAATCCCTCCCGCACAATCATTGGCTCTTTTATCTGGAAAATATTTTTAAAAACAGTTCGTGAAATGGTTCCTATCACTCATAGATGTTAATCTCAAACATTGAAGACTGGAAAACACACACACAAATATTTGAAAGACAAGAGTTCATCTGTAAATAAAGCTATTAAAGTCTGTATAAATTAAAGCAATGTGGCAATGCCTTTATTTATTATTGCTTTGTGGAATAGTGAAATAAACACTAGTTTCATGGCTGAGCATGTGATGTTTGGATGATCTGTGTTTTGCATTGACTGCAGGATCTGAGAGCACAAACACATTCATACTGAATATATGAGCATGGAGATCTTGCCATATATCTAAAAGTCTCTTCTGCTCACCAAAGCTGCATTTATTTGATTAAAAAGACACAAAAAACAATAATATTGTGTAATATTATGGCAATTTAAAATAACCTTTTTATATTTTTATATGTTCATCATCATTACTCCAGTCTTCAGTGTCACATGATCCTTCAGAAATCACTCTAATATGAGGATCTGATGATCAACACACAGTTATGATTATTATCAGTGTTGGAAACTGTGATACATTTTATTTTTCAGGATTCTTTGCTGAATAGAAAGTTCAAAAGATCAGCATTTATTTGAAATATAATCTTTTGTAACATTATAAATGTCTTCACTGGCACTTTTGATCAATTTAATTCATCCTTGATGAATGAAAATATTGATTTATTTGATTTATCCCCCCCCCCCACCAAAAAAAAAATAAAATAAAATAAAATGTCTTACTGTTCCCAAACTTTGGAATGGTAGTGTTTAATGTTACAAAATCTTTCTATTCCTGATAAATGCTGTTAATCCTGAAATGTAAAATGTAAATTACTGTTCTCAACATTAATAATAATCATAACTGTGTGTTGATCATCAGATCATCATATTAGAGTGATTTGTGAGGGATCATGTGACACTGAAGACTGGAGTAATGATAAATTCAGGAATAAATTACACTTTACTGTATGTTCACATCGAAAACAAATGATTTACATTAGAATAATATTTAATAACTTTACTGTTTTTTTGTTTGTTTGTTTGTTTGTTTTTTAATCAAATAAATGCAGCCTTGGTGAGCAGAAGAGACTTCTTTTAAAAACATAAAAATCTTACTGATCAAAAACTTTTGAACAGCAGTGTAAATATATATATATATATGCATAACAATTGGAGTAAAAAAAATTATTTAGCAATGTCTAATGTCTTAAATATTACGTTTGTTGTCTGTTATTAATAGTGATATATATAAACACTCTAAAGGATTATTAGGAACACCTGTTCAATTTCTCATGAATGCAATTATCTAATCAACCAATCACGTGGCAGTTGCTTCAGTGCTTTTAGGCGTGTGTTCCTGGTCAAGACAATCTCCTGAACTCCAAACTGAATGTCAGAATGGGAAAGAAAGGTGATTTAAGCCATGCCTCGTTCCCACTGTTGGGCTGCTGGTGGTGGTGTAATGGTTTGGGGATGTTTTCTTGGCACACTTTAGGCCCCTTAGTGCCAATCGGGCATCGTTTAAATGCCACAGCATTGTTTCTGACCATGTAGCCATCCTCTGATGGCTCATCTGTCCATCATAAAACTGCATCTATCCATCATGGAAGTGCATCCGCTTTGTAGGATGACTTGAGGGTGAGTAAATCATGGGCTAATTTTCATTTTAAAGTGAACTACTCTTAACTTGTAACTAAACCAAAGGCGCACTAGACGCATGACCTATATATTGTATTTCGCTCCTGTGTTATTTCAGAACACGGTAATGATGATAAAGGTGTTATTCCCGTCACATTCACCACATCATCTCCGTTACCTGTCCTCAGCCCACCTGTTGCGCGCATGATTGACAGCTGAATAGAGGCGCGTCTGGTTACCGGAGCGGCAACGCGACACCCGGAGCTCCAGTGACGGCAGATCGAGCGCGGAACGGGGTGAAGAGAACAGATCCAGCGCTGATGCTCCTGGGTGATCTCTGCTCGCGGGGATGGAGAGGATCTGTGTGGAGATGCTGTTCTTCTCTGCGCTGCTGCTCGTCGAAGGTGAGACACGCATATTCGACAGATTATACATTCATCTTCATTTCAGGCTGGTTTGGCTGGCGTAGTGGGGGTTAATTAAGCAATAAGTTCTTCAAAGACAACAAAATAGTTCTAAGAACGTTTCGTTGACGTAGGTGTGAAAACGTCATTTTTGAGTGTTCTCTGATCATTCGAAATTCTTTTTAACGTTATTCGAACGAACATTCCATTTTAGAATTTTGCAAAGTTTATTAAGTTTTTAAATATTTTTCCCTTTGAATGTAGTTTTTTTTTATTTGTTTGTTCATGTTTTAGGCAAAAAGCTTAGTTTATTTTAAAACTTGTCTATTAATTAAATTGTTATTTAAACATTGTTTTATATCTAAATGTTTTAATTTAGCTTTTTTTTTTCTTTTTAATATTGTTACACATGAAAGAAATTGGACACATTTTGTTAGTTTGTTTTGTGGCTTAATCTTTCCGTATATTCACATTTATCAGACATAAATTTGTTTAGAAATCTCAAATTGGTCCCAAACGTTGTTACAACAACCAGCCCTTTACTCTAACAAGAACACATTCATGTGTCAAAACTGTTTTAAACCTGGTGTATATACATTATGAATATTTGTTGGCTCTTTGACACAACACTTTAATCAGCTTCAGGGAACGTTCTCAGAACTTCTGCTAACTTTCCTCCAGTAACGTTAATATAACATTTATTAAAAGTTATCAAGTCAAAAACATTGTTCATGGAACTTTTTATCAAAATTGTTTTACTTGGATGTTTTTTAAATGTTACTTCTAGTTTCTGCATGTGTGTGTGTGTGTTCAGCAGGTCATTGTGCTCAGGGTCGATACGCACACAAACTGTTGAATGATCTGATGGAGAATTATTCCACTGCTCTGCGACCGGTGGACGACACTGACAAAACCCTGAACGTCACGCTGCAGGTCACGCTGTCTCAGATCAAAGACATGGTCAGTCTCTCTTCCTTAGTTTACTGCTTCATGTGGGGAAAACAACTAGCCATGACATCATACACTCAGTGAGTTTTCGAAGCTGTCAGTCATACAACATCATAGACTTGAATAAATAACGGTTCCAAAAGTGAGTTTTCGCTGCTGTCAATCATGTGACATCATAGACTCGAAAAAATAATGGTTCCAAAAGTGAGTTTTCACAGCTGTCAATCATGTGACATCACAGACTCATAAAAAGAAAAGTTCCAAAAGAGAGTTTTCGAAGCTCTCAATCATGTGACATCATACACTCCTAAAAATTAACAGTTCCAAGAGTGAGTTTTCGCAGCTGTCAATCATGTGACATGATTTGAAAAAAGGTTCCAAAAGTGAGTTTTTTGCAGCTGTCAGTCATGTGACCTCATACGCTAAAAAGTTAATCCTTCTAAACATTTTTGTTTCCCCAAAGAACCTTTCAATGATTTGTACTTAAAAGAACAATTTCCCTTGTCTGAAGAACATTTGAAAAAAATTAAGAATAAAATCTAACCTCTTTCACACCAAAGAACCCTTTTCTGCAAGTGCGCATGTGATATATAGCCATCGTCTCTCTCTCTCTCTCTCTCTCTCTCTCTCTCTCTGTCACTCTCTCTTTCTGTCTGTCTCTAGTTGGCATCTAATATTTACAGCAGTCTGAGAGTTTCTGCTCAGCCGACCTTTAGTAACGTCATATAGCTAATGCCAGAGACGGACTTTACTAACGCTAGACATACAGCAGTGTGTGTGAAAGCAGTAGAGAACGGACAATTTAAATGTTTTTATTCTGCTGCATTACTTACTTAATATCAGATCTTGATTTTAAGATCATGTGATAATTCTTTCAGATTTTAGGAGAAAACTCACATTTAACACACTTTTAAACAATATAGATCATTTTAAATCAGCTTTACAGTGATAATAAGAGACTAGTACTGGGAATAATAGATGATGGGGAATGAGCTCTGTGCAGGACGAGAGGAACCAGGTGTTGATCGCGTACCTGTGGATCAGACAGACGTGGCACGACGCCTACCTGAAGTGGAATAAAGACGAGTACGACGGTCTGGAGGTCATTCGCATTCCCAGCAGCCTCGTGTGGAGACCAGACCTGGTGCTCTATAACAAGTACGCCCGTACGTTCATGCACACGTTAGCTTTTCATCTGGAGATCTCTATATAGCTGCTATAGTTTTCCATCTTCATGTCTTCAGTGTGTAACGCTCCAGTTCTTCTCTATATGAGTGTCAGTGTTTCTGAACTCCTGAAACGCCTCTATCGTAGTCTCGAGTTTCTCCCGGGAACGAACACGTCACAATATTCCTCATTATAATAATTCATGCGCATGATAAAGGGGCGGGGCCTGGTTGAATTAGTTAGTAGTGTGTTAAACTGGCGGTTATGGAAACGGGCGGGACTTTCCCAAACACACTCAAAGTGCTCAACCAATCACAACACACTGATCCAGCCGACCAATCAGAGCAGAGTGTGCTTTTCAGAAGGAGGAGACAGGAAGTAAACAGAGCGTTACTGACAGACTGGGAAGAGAGGAGCCGCAAAAATATGAAAATAATACTGTTTTTGAACATTCAAGCAGAAAAACATTTTAGAAGACTCAAGGGCATTAATAGATCCTCTTTAACTTGAATTCTCTGTGTGTTTTGCTCTTCTAAACACACACGTGTGCGCTGGCAGGGCGGATGATGACTTCTCCGGGCCGGTGGACACTAATGTGGTGCTGCGGTACAACGGCGAGATCACGTGGGACGCCCCGGCCATCACGAAGAGCTCCTGTGTGGTGGACGTCTCCTACTTCCCCTTCGACAGCCAGCAGTGCAACCTGACCTTCGGCTCGTGGACCTACAACGGGAACCAGGTACAAACACCAAACACAGCCGCCAGAAAGAGAAAGGGAAAAGAGAGAGGGAGAGAGAGAGAGAGAGAGAGAGAGAGAGAGAGAGAGAGAGAGAAGTGCTTTTAAATCAGCACGTTTTCTTGAGATTTTTCGTTTTTAGTTAAAGGGTTTATAAAGTTATTTAATAAAATGGGAATGTTTTGGTTTCATGTATATGGTGCTACTTTCCGACCAAAATAAATAACTGCATAACATATACTCTTCACTTAAAGGTGGAGTGTGTAATATTTAGGAGGATCTGTTGACCGAAATGCAATTTCATAAACATAACTATATTTTCAGTGGTGTATAAACACCTTACATAATGAACCGTTGTTTTTATTAGATTAGTATGAGGCATTTCTCTCTACACACACCATGGGTCCGCTTACGTCGACATGTTTCTACGGTGGCCCTGAGCGGACAAACGCGTTTCGAACACTGACACAATGATGAACAAGCGACTATAATATTCACAATAGCATCGTTTCCTGAATAATTAAGCAAGCCTAATTTCTTAAAGGGTTAGTTCACCCAAAAATGAAAATTCTGTCAGTATTTCCTCACCCTCATGTCGTTCGAACCCCGTAAGACCTTCGTTCATCTTCGGAACACAAATTAAGATATTTAAGATATTAAGATCGCTCCTGCATACTAGTCCATAGGCTTCTTGAGGGAATGACTCTTGCTGGCCTCGAAAAGTCATCAAAGACATCGTTAAAATAGTCCAAGTGACTGCAGGGGCTCAATCTTAACTTTATCAAACGACGAGAACACTTTTTGTGCGCAAAAACAAACAAAAATAACGACTTTATTTCAACTATTCGCTTCCTTCTCCATTGGGGAACGTTAACGTAGCATGACTGCGTAAAGCTACGTCAAACGTAGGCTCACTATTGGCCGACGCTGGTCATGTGTGTGATGCGTGTGACGAACAATAACAGAAGCTTACGCTATTAAACTAGTAACCTGACTCGCGCAGAAACGAATATTTGAAATAAAGTCGTTATTTTTGTTTGTTTTTGCGCACAAAAAGTGTTCTCGTCGTTTGATAAAGTTAAAATTGAGCCCCTGTAGTCACTTGGACTATTTTAACGATGTCTTTAATGACTTTTCGAGGCCAGCAAGAGTCATTCCCTCAAGAAGCCTATGGACTAGTATACAGGAGCGATCTTAATATCTTAAATATCTTAATTTGTGTTCCGAAGATGAACGAAGGTCTTACGGGGTTGGAACGACATGAGGGTGAGTAAATACTGACAGAACTTTCATTTTTGGGTGAACTAACCCTTCAATTTACCTTTGTAAAGAGACGACATCACTTTGTCGGCCACCGTAACTTCTGTTGGGTGAAATTCGCAAACTCACCACTAGATGCCACTAAAAATCACACACTGCACCTTTGATGTATATAATATATAGTGTGACATTCGTTTAAAAGTCGTGGTCTCGAAACGGTCTCCTCCAGGTGGACATCGCTATGGGGATGGACAGCGGCGACCTCTCGGACTTCGTGGAGAACGTGGAGTGGGAATGTCACGGGATGCCGGCCACGAAGAACGTGATCATGTACGGCTGCTGCTCGGACCCGTACCCCGACATCACGTACACGGTTCTGCTGCAGAGGCGGAGCTCCTTCTACATCTTTAACCTGCTGCTGCCCTGCTTCCTCATCTCATTCCTGGCTCCACTGGGCTTCTACCTGCCCGCCGACTCGGGAGAGAAGGTTTCGCTGGGCGTGACGGTTCTGCTAGCGCTCACCGTGTTTCAGATGATGGTGGCGGAGAGCATGCCCCCCTCCGAGAGCGTTCCTCTGATCGGTGAGTCTCCGATCTACTGATTAGCTGTTTTAGAGCGGGTCATATTGTAATTCATTGACAGAAACAACATACTGAAATCTGATTTAAGTTGCTTCTTCTGAGACCAAATTTCAGATAATGTTTTAAATAATGCTAGTGCCATGTTAAACCATGCTAGAAACATGCTATCAATGTGATAAATCATACTAGCAACAGGTTAAACATGTTAGTAATGTTAAATCATGTTAGAAACATGTTAGCAAAATGTTAAATTATGTTAGTGACATGCTAAAACATGTTAGCAACATTTTAAATTATGCTAGTAAAACGCTAATCCATGCTAGCAATGTGCTAAATCATAGCAACATGTTAAACATGTTAGCAATGTGCCAATTCAAGGAAGCAACATGTTAAACCAAGCTATTTACAAGGTAGCAGAATGATAAAACATGCTAGCAATGTGCTAAATCAGGCTATAAGTGTGCTAATCATGTTAGCAACATGCTAAATCGTAATAGCAACATGTTAAACATGTTAGCAATGTGCCAATTCAATGTAGCAACAAGCTAGTAACATGTTACATCATGCTACTAACATGGTAGCAGAATGTTAAAACATGCTAGCAATGTGTTAAATCATGCTATCAATGTGCTAATCATGTTAGTAATATGCTAACAACATTTAAATACATGTAAGCTACATGCTAATTCACGCTAGCAATGTGTTGAATCATGCAAGCAACGTTGAACCATGTAAGCAACATGTTAACAATGTGTTAAATCATGCCAGACTAATTATAGCACTGTGAAAATTATGCTAGGAACATTTTAATCAATACTAGCACTGTGTTAAATCATACTTGCAACAAGTTAGCACTGTTAAATCGTTAACATGCTAAATCGTGCTAGCAACGTGCTAACCATGTTAGCAACAAGCTAATCAAAAGATAGCAAGAAAGAGATTGACTTTGAGCTCTGTCTTGCTTCGCTAGGTAAGTACTACGTCGCGACGATGACCATGATCACGGCGTCCACGTCTCTGACCATCTTCATCATGAACATCCACTTCTGTGGAGCCGAGGCCAAACCGGTGCCGTACTGGGCCAAAGTTCTCATCATCGACTACATGTCCAAGATCTTCTTCGTCTACGAGGTCGGCGAGAGCTGCGCGTCACCGTTCGGAAAGTCGGAAGAATCCGAGCCCTTCGTTCGCAAACACAACAGGAACCTCAAAGAGAAACCGAAAGGAGCTCCGCCTCCCTGTTGCCCCGACGACGAGAAACCGGCCGCATTCCATCTGACCTTCAACCCCTGTGTTTACTGCAGTTACCGTGGCAACGGCGGAATTCTCGGGTGCGACCCGAAGCTGGTTTGGAATGTTGAGTACATCGCGAACTGCTTCCGCGAGCAGAAGGCCACGTGCCTGAAAGTGGCCGAGTGGAAGAAGATCGCCAAGGTGATGGACCGCTTCTTTATGTGGATATTCTTCATCATGGTCTTCCTCATGAGCATCCTCATTATCGGCAACGCACCTTGAGACTGCTAACCTGCTAACAGTCAACGGCTGGGAGGAGCGATGGCATATTCAGTTCGACTCGCATCCAGCTCAGTGTTTCCCCCTAGTGGTTGTCCCCTGAAACTACCAGTGTCGCGGAGCGGGTGTGTTACCTGAGTGTGTGTTCGTGAGAGTTTGTGTGTGTGTGTGTGTGTGCAAGTGGATGTGTGTGTGTGAGTGTGAACTTTGCGTTACACCAGTTTTAGACTACGGGACATTTAGAGCCGTTAACGAAGAGCTGATATCAGAGATCAGGTTATAAGGAGATGACGGCAGGTTTAGGGTTCAGGTTAAGCAGTTAGTGTTGATGTTAATTGGGTCAATGAATCTCTTCACAAAGATAGATGTGCAAGTGTGTGTGTGTGTAAGTTAATCTGAGTATTAAAAATGTAGACCATCTTGCCTCTCGATGAGCACATCAGTTATGCCAGTCTTTCTGAAAAGAGATCGGTTGTTCATTAGAGGGCTGGAACCGTCTACATTACAGGAGTCACACACACACACAGTCTTGTGTTTAGTGGCTGTACTGGGAACAATTTACTTTTCAAACAAAAAGCACAAATAAAGATCATTTTACTGAAGCCACAGGACTTGCTGTGATATATGAATAACGGAAAATAACAATATTTGGACCCGTCATCGAACATGAATAACTGGCGATCACGTCCCGCGCATATTTCAGTACTTTAGTAATAATATTAAAATAAATAAATTAGATTAAAGCAATAAAAATAATAATAAAAATAGATACTTTTATTTAAATAAATAAAAAATACATTAGATTAAAAGTACATTGATGAAAATAAATAAATATAACATTATTTAAATAAATAATAAAATAATATATTAGATTAAAATAAATTTGATTAAATTAAAAACGTTAATACTCAATTAATAGTTTAATTTGATTAAAATAAAAATAAAATATTGATTTTAATAAAAATAAATAACTACATAACACATTTGATTTAGATTAAAACTAAATGTGTTAAAACTAACTAACTAAATAAAAATTGGTTTAAATAAATAAAAGTAAGAAAAGTAGTGTAAAATGTAAAAGAATAAGATTATACTAAGTAACTAAATTATTAAATGTATTTAAATAACATTAAATACATTTGATTAAAGCTAAAACATTTATAGATTTTATAATTTTATTTATGAAAATGTTATCAAAATAAATAAGATTAATTTATGAATTGATTAAATCATTGATTAAAAATAAAATTTAATTAAATAAATTAATTAAAATTAAATTGATTCACATTTAATTAATTAGTAATGAACTAATACTTTAGATTAAAATAAACATATTAAATATATCAATAAAATTAGTTTTTAATAAAAATTAATAACTACATAAAAACATTTGATTTAGATACATACAAAAGAAATGTGATAAAAGTAAGTAAATAAATAAATAAAACGTGGCTTAAATAAAAAAGCTAAGTAACAATTAAATGTATTAAAATAAAAAAATGATGAAATTTCATTAAATAATAAATTAATATAAACATGTTGATAAAAAATATATATATATACGTATATCCAACCGTACAGTACTACGGCAATTAAAGAAAAAAAACGTAGTGATGTACTTTAATAGAAAATAAATATTTTACACATTTATAATATAATTTGCCATCACACTTGCATTTTTGTTCTATTTCTAACGTCATATTGTAAATCTAATGTGGTCTCTTTCACCCTTCGTGAAATAAACGGCAATAAATTAATGTCACGCCAGCAGAGATATGAATTATTATCAAAACCGAGTACATCTGTCTCAGTTGCAGTTCCGGCCGTGTCCGGCAGAGGGCGCCAAATCCTCACAAACACCACTGAACATCTTTATTAACCGTTAACCCTTAAAAACAGAGTAAACGTGCTTAATAAAGTTACTTACACTGGCTTGGCGCTTTCATTTCGATTTATTCATAGTGTGATAGCATATTCCATGAACGTTATTTACTGTTAAATATCGTGTGTAACGAGTTATGAGGGTATTCAGTGTTTAAATGTGATCGCTTATTGGATTAAACGGTCGATTAAATATAAAGTGATTCATAATGGCACAATGAGTAAACTATTAGCCCCTAGTTTGGACTTTAAAAGTAAAAAAAAAAAACTACGTTTGTTTCGCTGGTGAAATAAGTAAAGTTGCTTTCCTTCGCCTCATCGTTCCCGCCTTTGCGCCTCCCGTCGCCATGGAGACGGAATCCTGCTTGCGTCATCATCTGACCATAAACGTCCAGTTTCAGACTGTTTATGTTTGGTAAAGTTTCCTCAGATTTATTCTTCTGAACACACGCGGACCGAGGAGGAGACTTTCAGAGATTCAAAGATAATCACCGAGTTTCGGGTAAGTGTGGTTTTTGGTCATATTTTGAACATTCCGAAATACTCAAACAACATGATCCAGTAGTCTAACGTTATAATAACTTACTTATTATATCATAACCGTGTTATTTCATTAAATTATTTCAGTGTTTAGTTGTTGAACAAATCATAATCATCTTTTAATCAGTGAAAAGTTCGGCTATTCTTTCTAACAGAAGTTGAGTGTTTTGATTTGTGATTAGCACTGTTGTTTATGTATTTAATATGTCTGCTTTAAAAACTTCTTTGTGGGAAATGATTTTTAAATCACTATGGTTATGATATTCTGTCGCATCTGATTGAAATTCGCTTATGTTTTTTGTTTATGTATTTTATATAAATAAATAAATACATAAATAACAAACTAGTACATTAGATTAAAATAAATAGATTAAAACGAATACAATTTTATTTAAATAAATAAATAACATACATTAATACATTATATTAAAATAAATAAAAATAATTTATTCATATAAATACATTAGATAACGGAATAAATACAACATATAATACATTAAAAAAATACTTGATTAAAATAAATAGATTCAAATAAATCAATAAATTACAATTTTATTTTGATTCCATTAGGCTGTATCTGTCTCTCTTCATCATTTTGGTAAAGTGTGTTTGTGCATCTTTCTTTACAATAAACATGAAATATTCAGAGTCTGGTCTTTGTATTTGTAGTGTTTGACTGTTGATTGGATGAGGATGGTCAGGAAAGGAGCCTCTGCGCGGCGCTCATCCAAACCCGGCTCTCGGACCTCGGGTCGCGTGACTCTGCTGGATCCGGCCGCTCCAGAACCCGCTCCGCTCCACACCGACCCGTCGGATCCGGACGACCGGGTGTACCTGCACGCGGCGGCCATCTTCCAGAACACACACCTGGAGAGGCCCGCGGCTCAGAGGCTCATCAGCTTCGGGAAGAGGTCAGAGGTCAGCGTGCCTGAGGTCCGGGGCGAGGCGTCTCAGCGGTTAGCGTTCCAGCTCGCTTTCAACACGCTCAAATGTAAGTGTTCCTCCCACACTGATGAAGAGGGAACAGCTCAGGTGACGGCAGCTAATTATATAATTATTATAACATATTATTTTCTTACTGAGAAGTTCCAGTAGAAATATCTAAACATTCTTAAAGGGATAGTTCACCCAAAAATTTTTATGATGGATAGATGCTCTTTTATGATGGACAGATGCACTTTTATGATGGACAGATGCACTTTTATGATGGACAGATGCACTTTTATGATGGATAGATGCACTTTTATGATGATAGATGCACTTTTATGATGGACAGATGCACTTTTATGATGATAGATGCACTTTTATGATGGACAGATGCTCTTTTATGATGGATAGATGCACTTTTATGATGGATAGAAGCACTTTTATGATGGACAGATGCACTTTTATGATGGACAGATGCACTTTTATGATGGATAGATGCACTTTTATGATGGATAGATGCACTTTTATGATGATAGATGCACTTTTATGATGGACAGATGCACTTTTATGATGGACAGATGCTCTTTTATGATGGACAGATGCACTTTTATGATGGACAGATGCACTTTTATGATGGACAGATGCACTTTTATGAAGGACAGATGCTCTTTTATGATGGATAGATGCACTTTTATGATGGATAGAAGCACTTTTATGATGGATAGATGCACTTTTATGATGGATAGAAGCACTTTTATGATGGATAGATGCACTTTTATGATGATAGATACACTTTTATGATGGACAGATGCACTTTTATGATGGACAGTTGCACTTTTATGATGGACAGATGCACTTTTATGATGGACAGATGCACTTTTATGATGGACAGATGCACTTTTATGATGGACAGATGCACTTTTATGATGGATAGATGCACTTTTATGATGGACAGATGCTCTTTTATGATGGACAGATGCTCTTTTATGATGGATAGATGCACTTTTATGATGGACAGATGCTCTTTTATGATGGACAGATGCACTTTTATGATGGACAGATGCACTTTTATGATGGACAGATGCTCTTTTATGATGGACAGATGCACTTTTATGATGGACAGATGCACTTTTATGATGGACAGATGCACTTTTATGATGGACAGATGCACTTTTATGATGACAGATGCACTTTTATGATGGATAGATGCACTTTTATGATGGACAGATGCTCTTTTATGATGGACAGATGCACTTTTATGATGGACAGATGCACTTTTATCCCTTTGCACTTGATGCACTCACTCACTCACTCACACACACACACACACACACACACACACACGCACACACACGCAGCGATAAGGGCGTCTGCCCGGACGATGTAATGAGATTCACGTTGAATCTGTCAGGAGTGAGGATTGATTTCTCTGAGTGAGTGAATGACTTTGTGTGTGTTTGTGAGTGTGTGTGTGAGAGAGTGTGTGTGAGTCAGTGAAGGACATGTAGAGCCGGTGGTCTGGTCTGACAGGCATTATCCATCATCAGTGTCTGAGTGTGGATTTACACTAATCCTACATTTCCCAGAATGCCTCTCTGCTGTCATTGGCAGGTTTGACGGCTCATCAGTATTCATTAGGCAGAATTAGGAGTTAAGACATGATCACACAAACGTCTTTACATGCACCCTAATTAGACACAGTAACGAGATGCAGGCGCTCGTGGTCGACCTGAATGTTAATCTCAAACACTCAATCAATACAAACACACTCTCTGAAGAATATACCTGATCCTGAACCTGTGTGTCTGACGGACATTTTCATGCGACGTTCAATTAATAAAAACAGAAAAATTATGAGTTTATTGTACAATACGTTTATAAAATACAATAAAATAAATTAAATTAAATGTAATATTAAGGAATATATTACTAATTTAATACTGTTATATTGTAATAATTATTATTATTAATAGTAATAATTTCATTAATATAGTACAATTGTAAAGTTAAATTATTGTAATATTGTTATTAAATAAAATATATTACAATTAAAATACTGTTATACTGTAAAAAACAAATTAAATTTTATTTTACTGTAGAATTATTTAAATAATTAAATAAAAGAGGAAATCTATGAAATAAATAAATTAATATTATGAGTACAATTATTAAACATAACATTTAAAAAAGCATTACTCATGTAATAATTATCATTAATAATAATAATTTCATTAATATAGTACAATTATAAAGTTAAATTATTGTAATATTGTTATTAAATAGAATATATTACAATTGAAATACTGTTATATTGTAAAAAAAAACAAATTAAATTTTATTTTACCATATAATTATTTAAATAAATAAAAGAAGAAATAAATTTAAAAAAAAAATTAATATTATGAATACAATTATTAAACATAACATTTTAAAGATACACTCAATAATGTCAAATCGCACAGCATTAAAACAACCATTATGATGTTTACCACACACCCCTAATGTGTAATACTGCAGAGATGCTCCAGTAAGAGACGAGGTCCCGCTGAGGATGAGGATGGTGAATATCTATAGATGAGGCTGTTTTGGTTTGGCGAGCGTGTTTCACATGAGGTCGATCACCTGAGAAAAGCTGCTTTAATCTGTCCTAACTCCACGCTGCACGATCAATACACAAACGTGACTCACATACAGTCACAGCTGGACACACACACACATCAGGAGATCTTTATGAAGTACTTTTACTGTTGTGCATTACTTCTGCATTTGCCCCCTCAGTGCTTTTTAAAATATCTGCGCGTCGGACTGATAAACGGCGGTTTAATCGATGCAAGACTGAAGAAAACTCAATGGGTTTTCTGGATTTAATGTGAGATTTAATGTGAATATAATGTGCTCTGTGTCTGAGGATCTGGTTCTCTCTCTCTGTCTGTCTGGAGATCAAATCCATAAGATGCAAATGAAGCCGGCGGTGGGAATAAAGGGCAAGGGCTTGATTGGTCAGGTGACCTTATGGGCGCCGAGATCACGTTCACTTAGTGGCGACTGCATATTTTTCTCCCATGATTCCCTGCGGCTTCATCAGGTTTCCGAGTGCAGGGACACGAGCGGAGGAGATTGGCTCGGGGTTTCTGGGATTGTTGCAGTTCACTGGAGGAGATAAAGGCTTTAGTCCTTGAGTACGGCAAACATCAGGAGAGCGTGGAACTCATGCAAACGGCCTGATTAAAACTCGGGGCCAGAACGAGTCGTTTCTCATCCCTGACAGATAGACGGTGTGTTTTTGTGTGTGTGTATACGTGCGTACAGTGTGTGTGTGTCGCATCTAACAGATAAAGAAGAGAGATGGAGATTCTTCTGTTGTGTTCATGTCTTTGCCCCTTTGATTTGCTGGTGCTTTCTCTGCGGTCGTCCGTCACCGTCGTATGACTCTGCCCATGTGCATGACGTCATCGGTTCTGCTTCATGACTCCGCCCAGAGCGATGATGTCACTGGTCCGGCATCGTTCATGAGTCTTGGTTTTCAATCGAACCCCCAAATAGGATCATAATCATCATGCGAGGGACACCCATCCTAAACTTTAAAAGGCATCTATATCGTTTTTTTGTAAAAAGACGATTTAAATTGTGTAAAATATTATTTGGAAAATATTTAGCTTCTAAAAAGTTGCATTATTATGCTGTATTATTTTAATATATTTGGTTTATTTAATGGAATATTTATGTATTTATTATTTTGCTCATTTGTTTTTATTTTAACGTAATGTTTATTTTATTCATTTTAATTTCAATGTTTGTTTATTACTTATTTATTTGTAATATTTACTTATTTATGTTAATGTAATTATTTATTTATATATTGTTTTAACGTAATTCCTCTTTATTACTTGTTTTAATAAAATTATGATTATCTATATTTTTACTTTTTACACAATTTATTTATTTATTTTTGATTATTGTACATTTTTGAGATTTACTCTATATTTAAATTTTATTTATCACTTTTTTGATTATTTATTTTAATTTTTATTAATATAATATTAACTTATTTATTAGAATCTAATATTTACTTGTTTATTTATTTACTTTCTCTTTATTACTTGTTTTAATAAAATTATGATTATCTACATTTTTACTTTTTACACAATTTATTTATTTATTTTTGATTATTGTAAATTTTTGAGATTTACTCTATATTTAAATTTTATTTATGTATCACTTGTTTTTGATTATTTATTCTAATTTATATTAATATAATATTAACTTATTTATTAGAAGAATCTAATTTTTACTTGTTTATTTATTTACTTATCTAATTTTTTTATTATTTATTTTTTTGTTTGTTTTAATCTAATTTGATTATTTATTTTTTTATTTATTTTCATCTGATATTTATTACTTATTAATTTACTCTTTTATTTATTTAATTTAATCTGTTTTTATTTATTCCTTTTATAATCATTTTTTTTATTTATTTAATCATTCATTAACTTTTATCTAAGGTTTTACTTATTTATTTTCATCTAATTATTTTTATTATCCCCCCCCCCCATCATTCACTCCCTCCCCCCTTTGATTCCATAGTGATGACATCACGACTCCGCCCACAGTCCTGTCATCATCGCTCCTCCTTCTTTAAAGCAGCATTAATAAGCGAGCCGGCGTGATCTCGGATGAGCCGTTCGGTGTTCCTCCTGAACACGAGTGAGGCCGGAGATTTACTCCGTCAGTCGTTTCTCCAGATATTTGATTTAGATTTAGATTTATTTCTCCCTCAGAGGAGCGGTGTGAGTGTGATCTATGTGATAATGGCCAGCGCTGGAGTTTCTATCCCTCTCTCCAGATTCTTCATCCTTCCCAGAAAGCAGTTCTGCGTTTAATAGTCTTCTAACAGCCGTCCGACCTGAGATAAGGCAAAGTTTGGGCTGTCAGTGAACATTTAATAGATGTCTAAACATCACCTAGTCAATGTCACCCAAATGAAACCAGACTAATGTAATCACTGTTTACTTCACTCACACGATGGAGTCATTAAACGACATGTAACCAAACGGAGGGTTATTGTTGAAGGCTCTTCCCCCAGCTGTGGTCTGATTGGCCGGCAGCGGAGCGGTGGCCACGCCCACATGCGGTGCTGACGCCTCATTAATGGATGATGTGCTCCACAATGCGATGTTCATTTGCAATGTTTGAACACAATTAATTGTGTAACGAGTCAAGGATCGGAAGGTTAACGACTGAAGCAACACGAGACATGAGTCAGAGAGATTTCGCCATGTATTAACACCCCGTGTGTGTGTGTGTGTGTGTGAGAGAGAGATTCTTCTCTGTGAATTGATGATCATGTTTGTTGATATTGGCCACACACACACAGAGATGTTCTCCTGTCAGGGAGGATGAATGGAATGTTTGTAGTTGTCATGGAAACCACTGATTGGCAGAGGCGGAGATCACACCTGTCAATCAAGATAACGCCTTATCTTCACTCACACACACATCATGTAGAAGATTCCCGCCAGAGGCTTCAGGAGATTCTGTTCCCGCGGAAGAAAATCACAAATCCCTGATTTCCCTTTTACACTCTCTCTCTCTCTCTCTCTCTCTCTCCGCTCTGGAAGACAGATGTGTTCTTTATGATATGTAATTTCAAGCTCTACTCTCCAGAGAAATGAAATAAAACTGAATCCGGTTCTCCACTTTTACCCACTCAGGGAAAATGCGCTATAAAGTGTATTTTCGATTAAACGGCCGGAATCAGTTTTTGATGTTTTCTGTTTAAATGAATAATTTTCTCTCATGTTGTGTCCAAGCTTCGGGCTCTCAGTCGGTAATTACAGTCTTGCAGTCGTCTGAACCGCTGTTATGATATTAAAACTGTGTTTCGTCTGAACTCTATGAGGTTTGAGTCGCGTGTGTGTGTAGTGCAGTGATTCAGTGTGTTTTCTCTCATGCAATTTCTTCATATTTTGTTTACCTGTGCACTCTCAGAAAAAAAGGTACAAAAGCTGTCACTGGGGCTGTACCTTTTCAAAAGGTAAACTTTTGTCCATTTTAGGTGCAAACATGTACATTTCAGGTGTTAATATGTACATTTTAGGTGCTAATACATGTCCAATTTAGGTGCTGCTAATATGTACATTTTAGCTGCTAATACATTTTAGGGGTTAATATCTGTACATTTTAAGTGTTAATATGTATATTTCAAGAGCTAATATGTCCATTTTAGGTGCTAATATGTACATTTTAGGTGGTTAAATGTACATTTTAGGTACTAATATGTCCAATTTAGGTGCTAATATGTACAATTTAGGTGCTAATATGTACAATTTAGGTGCTAATATGTACATTTTAGGTGCTAATATGCCAATTTCATGAGCTAATATGTACATTTTAGGTGCTAATATGTACATTTTGGGTGTTAATATGTCCATTTTAGGTGCTAACATGTACCACTAAGGTACCAATATGCAGCCTTTAGGTACAAAAGTGTACCTTTTGAAAAGGTACAGCCCTAGTGACAGCTTTTGTACCTTTTTTTCTGAGAGTGTGATATAAAACTGCTTTGGTCAGTGTGTGTTTTTTTCCGTGTGTATTTGAACATGTTTATTTGATCTCGTTTCTGTAGATCAGGAGCTTTTGGAGGACGTCTTGATTGACAGCGGCTTCTTTGCCTCACAGCCAATGGTGAGTGGGGGGCGGGACACACTTATGTGTGTGATAGATTGTGTGTATGTTTGAGTGAGTGTGTGAGAGTGTGTGTTCTAGTGCAAGTTTGTGTAAGTGTGTGTGGTCATTTCTGTCAGTGTGACTTTCTAATGAAACAGAAAGTCCATAAATGACTAAAAACTCCCAGAATACACTGCATGTGGTAAATGTGACTACTGATGGTCGTGGTGCAAACACACTCGCAAATGCATTTACACACTCTCTCACACACACACACTGGAGGCTGAAATACAGCCGCTGTAAAGGATGAATCGTTTGTCCGCTGCTGGTTTGGCAGGTCGTTTCTCTGAATCTTAAGAGAGACCATAAACTCCGAACACAAAGAAGCTCAAACACACACACACACACACACACACACACACACACACACACACACACACAATGACCTCTAACGAGCTGACGTTGCTATTAATCAGCACATTAACACACACACATGCTCTTTCGAAGCTCTCATCTTATCTGAAATCTTATTTATGTCTCTTTAAGTTTCATCTATAATATCAGATATTAGTTTTCATCTAGTAAGATAATATGAATAATTGCTTTTAATAATGTTCCCGCCTTACATTCTGTAATAAAGAATCATACGCGCAACCATATGTGTTCAAAAAGTGCAGTTCTAACGGTTTCTGAAGTAGAGTATGGAGATATACTCAGTCAATGAGTTTATATTGAGATGAGATCATACGATTGCATCTGATAATATTAGTTTACATGTTTAACATTGAAAATACTTCTAAAGCATTTATTAATCTTAGTTATTTTCAACATTGACTAATATCGAAATAAAATCAAACGTTGTATCTGTCAATGTTATTTAACTGACATGAACTCCAGTAACTATGAACAGATGGATCGTCGTAAAACATTATTTATGTTGTATTTACTCCAGTTGTTCTGTAATGGGCCTGAGCCCATCAGAAACACACACACACACACACACACACAAGGAATCTCCCGGGTCTGAGTCTGACCTTCACAGAGGACAAACACAGGGAGCCGGGAATAACAGAAGCTGCTGATGATCAGAACACACACACACACACACACTCACTTACACACATACTCACTCTTACAAACACACACACACACACACACACACACTCACTCTTACAAACCTGATGTCCTCATGATTCCTGTTTTTCCAAGCTCGTGAAGGCAGCATTACACACACTTGTTATATTTAAATAAAACAATATCATACAAAAACACGTTCGTTACTTAAAATAAAAGTAAAAATACAATGTATAAAATATTATTCCAGCTAGTTGCCAAGGCAGCTTTTTTCATTTTAATTTTAAGTTTATGTACTAAAATAACTAAAACTGAAAACTATAATAATCATTAATATATATATATATATATATTAGGGCTGTCAAAACGATTAATCGCGATTAATCGCATCCAAAATAAAAGTTTGTGTTTACATAATATATGTGGGTGCACTGTGTATAATTATTTTGTATATATATAAATACACACATGCATGTATATTTAAGAAAAAAAAATATTTATATATAAAATATTTATATTAATATATACTATAAATTATATATATAAATCTATATACAGAATATACATGAAAATATTTCTTAAATATATACAAGCATGTGTGTGTGTTTATATATCTAAAATAATTATACACAGTGCACCCACATATATTATGTAAACACAAACTTTTATTTTGGATGCGATTAATAGCGATTAATCGTTTTGACAGCCTATATATATATATATATAATTAATTTAATTCTTGATATAAGAATGTTTAGATATTTCACTTCTTGACTATTCCTCGTGTGTGTTTGTATATTTGCAGTGTAAAGGTTTATAAAGTATGAGTCTGTCTGTCTGTCTGCAGCCTGATGGTGGCATGAGTCTGGTGGCCGTTTTGCTCACTGACTTACTGGACAGGAAGTTCCTCCCACGCTCGCAACCGGCCAATCAGGAGCAAGAAGAGGAGGCTGTCAGAGAGGTGGAGGCGTGTCTGCTCAGGTGGGTCAGAGGTCAAATACACAATCGCATTCTGCTCATGCTAATCTGCAGGCGTCTCTGTCTGTATAACCCTGGTGCTCTTCGCTCATTTTCGCCAATATTTTTACGTATTATTATTTTTTTACTGCATTGCAATGATACGAAACTTGGTGAAGGTTTTGGCACTTGCTGTGTGAAATTGTTTAATGGTCCTGTAAAAATAGTCACACTCGTGCTCCTAAATGACGCGTTAGAAATGAATGTAGTTTCCTCTAGTGGAAGCGTTCGGTACTGCAGCCGAACACACTCGCACTGAACGCTCGTTTACAGAGATCAGCTCACATGCGGAACACACACTTTAGATTCATGGCTTTGATTTTTTTTGTAGTTTTAGAATAAAACAGGTTTTTGAAAATATAGATTTCATTTAAAATTTTAAATAGTATTTTGGTGCATTTTCCCTTACATTAACCTTAAAATTCTGTAACTTTACGTTCACTTTTTAAAAATGTTTTCACTTCAGCAATAATCTGCCGAGTGTCTTTAAAAAGAGTCTGTGCTTTAAAGCATTTAATATTGTACCACAGTTTAAGTTGGCAATAGAATACTCAAAACGTGAATAAATGGATTATAAATACAGTGTAAATATAATGTATTACCATAAAATACCTTAAAATTATGAAATATTAAATAACAAAACATTGAAAAAAAAAGAAAAAAAAATGTAACATGTAATTTTTGACTGTGATTTTTGATTAGCATGTTTCAGAATAGCGTGTGTCTTGTGTGTAAAGTGTTTGTTATGGTTGAGTGACAGGTTCAGGACTAAACTCGTGGCGTCTTTGGCTCGGTGTCGGATCAAACACGACCTGCTGACCCTGGAGAACATCTTACCGGAGAAGATCCGGCACAGGCAGGAGAGAGCGAGAGAGCTGCCGCTGTACGCCTGGATCAACACACTCCGCAGCAGGTGCGCAGACTCACACACTCACTACAGACTCACACACTCACTATAGACGACGCTTTGAACGATGATGCTTTAAACAACAATGCTTCGAACAACGGCACTTTGAACGTCAACGCTTGAAACGACGACACTTTAAACGATGCCACTTAGAACGAGGACGCTTTGAGCGAGGACTCTTTGAACGAGACTTTGAATGCTTAGACGCTTTGACGCCGTTTTGAACGTGAACGTTTTGAACGACACGTTGAACGATGAAATTTTGAACGACGCTACTTTGAACAACGACACTTTTACGAGGCTTTGAACGACGCTTAGGGTTAGGGTTAGGATACGGCTTTGAACAACGCTGCTTTGAATGATGCTGCTTTGAACGATGCCACTTTGAAAGACAGTGCTTAGAACGACAATGTTCCGAAACAACGGCACTTTGAACGCGGTGCTTTGAACAACGATGCTTTGAATGACGCTTTGAACGATGAAATTTTGAACAACACCGCTTTGAGTGATGCTGCTTTGAACAACAACGTTTTGAACGACACTTTGAACGACGACTCTTTGAACGATGAAATTTTGAACAACGCTGCTTTGAACAACGACACTTTTACGAGGCTTTAAACGACACTGTTTTGAACGACGCCGCTTTGAACGACAACGCTTCGAAACGACGGCGCTTTGAACGTGACACTTTTAACAACGATGCTTTGAACGACGCTTTGAACGATGCCGCTTAGAGCGAGGACGTTTTGAACGAAGACACTTTGAACGAGGCCGTTTTGAACGACTCTTTGAACGATGAAATTTTGAACGACGCTGGTTTGAACAACGACACTTTTACGAGGCTTTAAACGACACTGCTTTGAATGACGCTGTTTTGAACAACGCCGCTTTGAACGATGAAGCTTTGAACGACGTCGATTTGAACAACAAAGTTTTAATCGACGGCGCTTTGAACGACGCTTTGAACGCGACACTTTGAACGCGACACTTTGAACAACGACACTTTTACGAGGCTTTAAACGACACTGTTTTGAACGACGCCGCTTTGAACGACGTCGATTTGAACAAAGTTTTAAACGACGGCGCTTTGAACGACAACGCATCGAAACGACGGCGCTTTGAACGCGGCACTTTGAACAATGACGCTTTGAACGTGACACTTTTAACAACGATGCTTTGAACGATGCTTTAAACGATGCCACTTTGAACGAGGCCGTTTTGAACGACACTTTGAACTATGAAATTTTGAAACGACGCTGGTTTGAACGACACTTTTACGAGGCTTTAAACGACACTGCTTTGAATGACGCTGTTTTGAACAACGCCGCTTTGAACGATGAAGCTTTGAACGACGTCGATTTGAACAAAGTTTTAATCGACGGCGCTTTGAACGACGCTTTGAACGACATTTTGAATGTTGATGTTGAATGTTGACATGTTGAAATTTTGAACGACGCTGCTTTGAACAACGTCACTTTTACGAGGCTTTGAACGACGCCGCTTTGAATGACGTCGATTTGAACGATGAAGTTTTAAACGACGCTGCTTTAAACAACAACGCTTTTACGAGGCTTTCAACGACACTTTGAATCAAATGTAGGTTAATTAGTCTGTGCTTTTGTTTGTATTCATTTAAAAAAAGCGTTTAGTGAATTTAAAAAATAAAAACATTATTTGTGCTTTTAGAATGTTACAATATTAGAATATAATGTGATTTTTAGCACTTTTTTTGCTCATAATATACACCAGAGCTCACATTACTTGTTAAGTATATTTGCTTTTATAGCTTTCAATATGAACATTGTTTCCAGGACAACATTGGGCAGGATCTCCAGGATGTGAATTTTTATTTATTTATAGATAAATAGTTTTTTTTTTATCCAAAAGCGCTGGGAGATATTTGCTCTTGTTTCCAGTCGTTTTGCTTCTCCAGCAAATGTTGAGATATTTGTACTGGAAATCAAGACTGATGTACTGGGGGAGAACATCATTTTTTGCCCTGGGGTGTGTTTTCTTCTCTCTCTCCTGTATTGCCGTATGATTTCCCACTGAAATTATTTATTGTATATGAGGTAGAAAGACGAGAATGTGTTTGTGTGAGTGTGAGTTATAGTTCAGATGTGGCATTATTCTGGTTCTCCCCTGTTTAACCTCCATTCTGGGGTGACCAGTCTTATTTATCGTGTGTGTGTGTGTGTGTGTGTGTGTGTGTGTGTGTGTGTTTGAGGCTGTAAATTTCACTGAGTTGCAGACAGATCCAATCACCAGCACTGGAGGTCACACACTTATTCTCCCTCTCTCTCACACACACACACACACATACACACTCTAACACACTCTCACTCACACACTAACTCCCTCACGAACACACAATCACACAAACACACTCTCACTCACACACACACACTCACACACACACTGGTTTCTCCACTCCATCTTGTTGCTCTTGGATTACTTTTGACACTTAATCATAATCTCTCTCTCTTTGTGTGTGTGTGTGTGTGTGTGTGTAGTTTTGAGAAGGTCAGGGAAGTGTTACGCACGTCAGGGTTCTCGTGTGTGAAGTCTGTGGCACAGCTGGAAGGCCGGAGCTTCTGTACAGACACACACTGTCAGGATCTGCTGGTGTTCCCCAACGACATGAAGAGGGAACTGACCAACACCGGATTACTGACCGACTGCAGGCTCGTGCTTCAGGTACACACACACACACACACACACACACAGGTGTCCCCTACAGCCAAGACTGCCGGCTCAAAAATCGATTCCTCGCTGTCGTTTGCGATTCTCGTTGTTTTCGTTTCGTAAGTTGCGTTCATTGTCGTGTTTTCTTTCGCCATTATCACGGGCTGGTTAAAAGAAAACGGAATAAAAAAAGGTAGCGTTTTATTTCAAATAAAAATTTCAAATTTTTTTCAAAATTTCAAATTTCAAATAAAAACATAAAAAATAAAAATAAATAAATAATAAAAAAATAAATTAAAAAATAAAAAAAATATGAAAATATTATAAAGATAAAGAACCTCATGTGAGGCAACGATTATCTCTTCAAGTAGTGCAAGCCGTGCTCAAAACCGTGTTTCATTTATTTATTTATTTTTATTTATTTATTTATTCGATAGGGACAATGCACATTAATGAACATCTGAATTGAGACAACAAAACAGACGTAAACATGCCGGATTATAGCCACAGGACTAATTTACATCCGTAGTCCCTAGACAAATAACAAAAATACAAGATTACAACAAACAAAATAACAAAAAAACAAAAAAATAATAATAATAGAATAAAACAAAACAAAATAAAAAAAAATACAAGCAGAATTAAAAACAAAAACAAAAAACAAAAAAAAACCCACTAAATCATGGAGGTTATAAAACTAGTTTATTATTTTTTTTTCCAACAGGTTTATTTGCAAAAGAACCAGTTCGCGGAAATTAATCGGACCTCTGATCATTATTAGTAAGCGAGAGCGAATGAATCATGAATCAAGTCGATTTTGACTCTTTGACTCAAGAAAGGTGAAAGTTAGTTATTAAAAACAAATTACAACTTTTGGTCAGGGATAAGATTAGAAAACCGTTTAATTTTTTTTATTATGAAAACTACTTCACCTGAACATCTTTGTTTATTGTTTCCAAGCAAATTGTGTGCTTTGTTAAAAACTCTTACAAAGGCTAAAATAGGACACACTGATCACAATAATGGTGACCAAACATTTTAAAACATTATATTACAGATTCGCCTTTATTTCATGAGCTGATTCTACTCAGCCTGTTCTCAAATTTTTTAATTATTTAATAGTTATTTTTAAGTTAAGTGCTTATTGTAAATAGGTGAGTAATTGTATTTATTATATTTGTGCGAGAGCGCGACTCGCGACAACACTCACCGAAAGAATGTGCTTTTGTTTGGCTCACTGTAAAAATCTAATCCAGTAAAAAACGGTAAACTACTGGCAGCTGTGGTTGTCAGCATCATACCGTAAAAATACGGTGTGTTACTGTTTTTGTGTGACAGCATATAGCTGTTAAATTAAAGTTTTATACTGTAGCTGACAATATGGTATTTAGCTGTTAATTTCAAAAACAGTAACACACTGTATTTTTACGATATGATGCTGGTAACCACAGCCGCCAGTAGTTTACCGTTTTTTACAGTATTATTTTTTACAGTGTTGGTAATATAGGGATACTTTGTGAATGGGACAAGATCCGAGCGTGCCAAGTTGTGTTGTGTGTGACGGTGTGTGTGTGTGTGTGTTTGTGCAGGATAAGTCGTGTTGTGTGGGCCCCTGGGCGCTGCGCCCCCTGCTGGCTGAAGGAGGAGACGTCCTCATGACCGGGTGTTTCTCGGCTCGGACCGTCGCACACGTGTCTGCGGTGTCTGCACACACACACACTGACACACACACTGACACACACATCTCTTCAGTACAGAGCAAAGTGATTGTGTGTGTGGGAGACGAACAGCAGGCACAGAAAGATGAACTACAAAACACACTCGCCAAAATGGGCTGCAAGAGTAAGAGAGTATTTTATTTTATTTATTATAATTTAGTATAGTTTTAATATTACATTCTAGTATTATAATTTACAAACACATACACACATATATAAATATATACTGTATATATATATATATAATTTATAATATATAAATATATAAAAACACTAAAAAATAAATAATTTAACATTAAAAAGTGAATTTAGACTTCACAACATTATAATGTACAATATGATAAAAATATCAAAAAAAGATTTGCATGCAAATTTAACATGCAAAAAGTGAATTAAATTATACAGTATGAAAGATGCAGTTTTATAAAATACTTTTTATGTTGAAAAACAAAAAAGAAAATTCATATATATATATATATATATTTACACTTTTGATATAGTATATATATATATATATTATATGCATACATACAGTATATATTTTATATTATTTTATTTATTTATTTACTGTTTATTTGAATAGGGACAGATACAAAAACATAGATTATTACATAAAGAACAATCCGGTGCCTGTATCATAGTGTTTATAGCCAAGGCTAATTCGCAACACCTGTCCCTAGAAGGGCTTTTATCTTATAGTTTTTTATGTGTGTGTATATTATAAATATATATATATATATATATATATATTTGTATAGTATATAAAACAAAAGTATACAAAAAGTGAATTTAAACATCACAAAATTATATTGTGCTGTATGAAAAATGATTTGTGTGTGTGTGTGTGTGTTAGGGATGCAGAATTAATCGGATGCAGCGTATCTTAAGGGTTTTTTACTTTGGTTTGGTTTCTTTAAATAAATAAATATATTTGGCATTTGAGGCTTAATCCTATAGAAAAGCAAAACTAAGTTTTTCAGGAAGTGTTTTCAGCTTGTATTTTGATATAACAAAATGGCATAAAGCTATTCAAAACATTCAAAGTAAATAATGATAATCATAATTAATAATCGCAATTACAATTTCATAATCGTCCAGCCCTACTTTGTGTGTGTGTGACGTTGTTTATAAACAAGTCATTTGGGGACGCTCACTAACAAATGGAAACAAACTTTTTTATTGTCAAAGTTATTGTTAGTTCCCCTACAGCAAATATTAATTGAGGAGCAACTGAAGACAAACTCTGCGGTGTGTGTGTGTGTGTGTGTCAGATGTGAAGCTGCTTCCAGTGTCTCTGGAGTGTGTGGATGTGTGTGATGTGCGTCTCCAGGAGGTTCGTGTGGCGCTCGTGATGCCGGCGTGTTCCCTGTCTGCCGTCAGCAACCCTGTGGATTACATCACGCAGGAGAACAGAGGTACACACACACACACACACACACACACACACACACTGAGACTCTGAGCATCTGTCACATGTGTTCGTTCTGATCCGCTTTCAGACCCGCGGCTCATGCTGGATCTGTCACACGGCTCCGTCTCTCCAGAGAAACTCCAGACGCTCGTGTGCCGACAGAGGAAAGACCTGCAGCGCGTCGGCCAGTGTGAGTGTGTGTGTGTGTGTGTGTGTGACGAGAGCTGCGTTTCACTCCCAGCTTAGACACTTCAGTAAAGGATCTACAATCGTAAATCAGGATGAGTTAAAAACATTAGTCTAAACAATTATTCACTTTATATAATTCTAAATAATTCAGAAAATTAATTCACTATAAAAATTAATTCAGAAAAACATTCCCTATAAAAATTAATTTAGAAAAAATAATTCAGAAAAATAATTCCCTCTAAAAATAATTCCGAAATAAATTCACTAAAAAATAATTCAGAAAAATAATTCACTCCAAAAAATTAATCAGAAAAATAATTCACTATAAAATTAATTCAGAAAAATATTTCACTCCAAAAAATATTCAGAAAAATAATTTACTATAAAATTAATTCAGAAAAATAATTCACTCCAAAAAATATTCAGAAAAATAATTTACTATAAAATTAATTCAGAAAAATAATTCACTCCAAAAAATATTCAGAAAAATAATTTACTATAAAATTAATTCAGAAAAATAATTCACTCCAAAAAATATTCAGAAAAATTATTCAGAAAAATAATTCACTATAAAATTAATTCAGAAAAATAATTCACTGCATAAATAATTCAGAAAAATAATTCACTCTAAAAATAATTCACATCAAAATTAATTCAGAGAAAATTCACTACAAAAATGAATTCAGATAGAAAATCCATTCACTCCAAAAATTATTCCCTCCAAAATAATTCAGAGAACATTCACCCCAAAAAATAATTCACTCCAAAAATAATTCAGAAGAACATTCACTATAAAAATTGATTCAGAAAAAAATAATTCACTCCAAAAATAATTAACTCTAAAAATTAATTCAGAAAAATAATTCACACTAAAACAATTCAGAAAAAAAAAATTCACTATAAAATTGATTCAGAAAAATAATTCACTCAAAAAATAATTCAGAAAAATAATTACTGAAAATTATTCAATATTTTTAAAAAAATAGTCATAGTTTTAAGTTTTGACGACACCTGTGATGCACATCAGTTTTTATATTATTTATCCACCATAACCATCCTTTACTTTAGTTTGGTCAATGTTGTCGTCCCCCCAGTAAATCACCCTCTTATGACTTATTCTTTCAACACTACTGAGCTTAATTAGTTCAAACTGGTGTAGACCAGCATAAACTGGTGTAGACCAGAGCTCATCCAGTGGTTTTATATGAGCTGATGAGGGATTTGAACATGCCTCGCTGTATTGACATTCATAATTTCTGTGATGATTTGTGAGTTATTGATCTTCTGTGTGTGTGTGTGTGTGTGTGTGTGTGTGTTCCTCAGTTCCTCAGGTGCGGGCGGTGCTCTACTCCACCTGTTCTGTTCACTCAGAGGAGAATGAGGAGGTGCTGAAGACCATCCTCTCACAATCACAGGAGAATCAATCCACAGCGCCGCCCTACAGGTGTGTGTGAGTGTGTGTATGAGTGTGTAAGAGTGTGTTTGTGTGTGTGAGTGAGTGTTTTACACCCTTTTGCACTAATGCATGACAAAATGAGTAATAAAAATGTGTGTGTGTGTGTGTGTGTGTGTCAGGCTGAGTTCTCCAGGTCTCCTGCAGGACTCCATCACTGAAGATGAGGACGATTCACTGGAGATGAAGGACCGTTTCTTCAGACTGGAAGCATCAGATTGCCACAATGGCTGTTTCGTAGCTCTGCTCACACGACAGGTATAAACATCAGATAACATATGACATATATCATATATATAACATATAACATATAACATTTAACATATATATATATATATGTGTGTGTGTAATAATATAATAATGTATATATATTTATAATATATACAGTATGCACACATATATATATATATATATATTCTATATATTATAGATTTTAGATATTATAGAAATAGATTAATATATTTTATATATTATAGATTTTTATTTTTAAAAATCCTCTAAAATATGACAAAAGCTATAGAAGTAAAATGACAAATATGTATTTAAAATGCATTTATTTAAATATTTAGAAATTTTATTTTCCCAAAATATTTTTTGAGCCAAATTTTTGTAATTGATTTGTATGTTCTAAAAAATAAAATAAATAAATAAACCTAGATAGAAGAGCGCATATAACATATAATATATATATAACATATATATATATATATATATATATATATATATATAATGTATATATATTTGTAATATATACAGTATACACATATATATATTTTAGATATTATAGATATAGATTTAATATATTTTATATATTATAAATTTTTATTTTTAAAAATCCTCTAAAATATGCCAAAAGCTTTAGAAGTAAAATGACAAATATATATTTAAAAATGCATTTATTTAAATATTTAGAATTTTTTTTTCCTAAAATATTTTTTGAGCCAATTTTTTTTTTAATTATTTATATATTCTAAAAAAAAGAGAAAAAAAAAACAGACAGAAGAGCGAGTCTGTGAGCTGTAACAGATATGGTGTGTTTCGGCTGGTTATTTCTCTGAGATGTTGTTTGTGCCAGTTAAGCTCAAAGCATGCTGGGAGTTTCTCTGGGGTTTGATGGAGACACTCTTTATTTCTCATGTTCTCATCGACTCTAATCCCACCGTCTCTGTTGAGGAATCCCGTGTTTCCCTCGCTCTGCTTTCATCCGCAGCTAAAAATAACGTGGAGACTCTGCGAGTGTCCTTCTGGGATCTCTCGTGGATCAAAGTTCTGGAATGATCTCCAGTAAACAGGGTTTTCACGCTTCATATATGATGAACGTTCCTGATCACAGCAATCCGTCATATTTATCTCTCCTCTGACAGTCAGAAAACATCATCAAGCCTCCATATTCCACGACTAATAAAGCCACTAATAAACATTATTGTGGTTCGCTTAAGAAGGTCTCATAAAAAGGCTATTAGACGCGTGTGTGGAAATATAACCGTCCTCCTCCTCCTCCTCACGGTTTTATGATGCATCTGTGCGTCTTCACCTGGGACCAATAAAGTCTTCAGCAGCGTTAAAGGGTTAGTTCACCCAAAAATGAAAATTCTGTCAGTATTTACTCACCCTCATGTTGTTCCAAACCTCTATGTGTTTATTTGTTCCTCTGAAGATGGAAAACATGGTGTTCTTTTAAAAATATATGTTCTTTATTGCTGGATCCATGAAGAACATCCATGTAATCTTTCCATTGTACAAAAGCTTCTTCATAGTGGAAAAAGGTTCTTTAGATTTTTAATGTTCTTTGAACCTTTATTTTGAAGAGTGTAGACCACAGTGTGTGTGTGTGTGTGACCTCGTGTTCAGCTAAAGGACAAACATAATGACCATAATCTGGGACCAGAACTGCATCATAACCACACGATGGGCAATAAATGTGTGATGTTCAGGAGGAGGAGGGCAGGACGTATTGAATAATTCAGCCTCATGTCTGCATGCGTTAGCGTCAACAGGGCAAATCCTCGCGTCCTCAAACACACACACACACACACACACCACCTGAATTATTCACTGGGAGTGTGTGTGGTGCTGAGACAGCAGATGATCCTTTAAGAAACACACTGAACTAACATGCAACACACAGAGAAACGTAAATTATGAGAAAAATATTTGTCCCTGAATATGGTTATTATGGTTGGTCCACACATGTTTTTTTTTTTTTTTTACTTTATTTAAATTTTTTCATTTGGCTCAAAAATAAACCTTTTCAAATATTTACATAAATATATTATAAAATATTTTATTATTGTAATTTTATCTTTTTGTGTGTATTTTAAATATATTAAAATTAATGTAAATCATTAGGGCTGTCAAACGATTAATCGCGATTAATCGCATCCAAAATAAAAGTTTGTGTTTACATAATATATGTGTGGGCACTGTGTATAATTATTTTCTTTATATAAATACACACACACATGCTTGTATATATTTAAGAAATATTTTCATGTATATAGATTTATATATAATTTATATTATATATAAATATAGATATTTTTGTATCCAAATAATATTTCTTTCTTAAATATACATGCATGTGTGTGTATTTATATATGCAAAATAATTATACACAGTGCCCCCACATATATTATGTAAACACAAACTTTTATTTTGGATGCGATTAATCGCGATTAATCGTTTGACAGCCCTATAAATAATATATAATTATTATAAATAATAATAATAATTTATTGTTTTGTATGATATATTATTTATATTAATTTTAGTAAATTTAAAATATATTAAAATTAATATAAATAATATATAATTATTATAAATAATAATAATTTATTGTTTTGTATGATATATTATTTATAGTTTTTCCCCACAGTTCGACTGATTCACCATTTATATATTTTTTTTGCATTTGTCAGATGCTAAATTGACTCTTCAGGGTATGTTTTCACAACGCCATTTTCAACGAAAAACGTAAAGCTTTTAATGCTTTTATTTACACGACAATGGCATTTTGGAGTCCTGAAAACTCAAACTTTTGAAAAAGGATAGGGATGTCGTCTCTGTGTAAACAAAACCACTCATTTATGAAACGGTGTTGTCGTGCGCATTACGTGTTCAGTCTGTTGGCGTGTGTAGTCGCCCTCTACTGGCCTAAGAGCAGAATACAGCAATTTTAGTCGTTTAATATGTTTTGCATTTGTCAGATGCTTTATCTAAAGTGACTCTTCAGAACATGTTAGGTTAGGGTATGTTTACACAACGCCATTTTCCACCAAAAATTAGAGCTTTTAACGTGTTTTGTCTATTTATTTACACGACAAAAGTATTTTAGAGGCCTGAAAACGCAAACGAAAGCTTTATCGTCTCTGTGTAAACTACAAAAACACTAATTTGTGAAATGGTGCCGTCATGCGCATTATGTGTTCAGTCTGTAGGTGTGTAGGTGTGTTTCTTTACTAACTGTCATCGCCACCTACTGGCCAAACAGCAGAATAGAGCGATTTTAGTCGTTCTAGCAGATCCGTGTGAACAGGGATTGTTGTCGTCTGTACACGAAAAACACAAAGGAAAACCTTTTCCGTTTTCAGTACGTCGTTGTCGTGTAAACGAACGCTGATACCCAGTGTTTTCTTTGCTTGTTTCCTACACAGCCTGAACCTGAAGTGAAAGAGACGCCACAGCAAGTGCTCGCTCGCGCGGCGGCTAAAGGCTTGCTAGACGGACTCCACCCGAACCAGCCAATCAGCAGACTACGCCGAGGCCGACGGTCCCGAAGAACACCAGCTAATCACAAACGCTCCACGAAGACACGCCCACTCGCCACACAGAGCGACCAATCACGTGTGGCGGAGTTCTTAAACTACGAGATGAGGGGAAGCAACCCGGAGCCGGTGGTTTCTCCTCGCGGTTTGTCACGATACGGTTGATTTAACTAGTTAATTATCATACTTATTAAATATATTATTAAAATCCTGTTAACGTTAGTTAATGCACTGTGAACTGACATGAACTGCTTTAGTTTTATTAACTAACATTTACAAAGATTAATAAATACAGCAACACATGTATTGCTCATGGTTAGTTCATGTTGTGTAAAAAATGTAAAAAAGTAAAAAATGCATAGAAGTTTGTTAACCAAGTGTGCCGAACTATTTATTTAATTTATACAATCTATATATTTTTACAAAACAATCTAAAGCCATATATCTCACAATGTTACGCTTATTTGAAATTGATGTCACAAAACCTGAGCCGCTAAATTACTGTGCGATGTCCACTTTCAAAAAAGCTTTCAAATTAAATGCAATTTGTGATAATTATTTAAATATGTAATTGGGGAAAAAGGCTATTAAAAAAGCTTGATCAGTCGTTAACGGAAATGTTCTTCAGAGTAAACCATTGAGGAAAACTAACCAAACTTCCCGTTTTCTTCTCTATCTCCGCAGATCAATCCGCAAGTTCTCGACGTCTCTTTCAGGGCGTGTTCTCCAAGACAGGCCACACCCCTAACAAAACAAGCCACACCCCGAACACAGCAGGTTCCACCTCTAACACACCAGGCCACACCTCTAACAAAACAGGCGCCACCTTTAAGACAACAAGCCCCACCTCCAGCACAACAGGCCACACCCCTTACACAACAGGCTCCACCTCTAACACAACAGGCCACACCCCTTACACAACAGGCTCCACCTCTAGCACAACAGGCCACACCCCTTACACAACATGCTCCACCTCTAGCACAACAGGCCACACCCCTTACACAACAGGCTCCACCTCTAGCACAACAGGCCACACCCCTTACACAACAGGCTCCACCTCTAGCACAACAGACCACACCCCTTACACAACAGGCTCCACCTCTAACACAACAAGCTCCACATCTAGCACAACAGGCCACACCCCTTACACAAAAGGCTCCACCTCTAGCACAACAGGCCACACCCCTTACACAACAGGCTCCACCTTTAAGACAACAGGCACCACCTCTCACATAACAAGCCCCGCCCACAACACAACAGGCTCCACCCCTAACCTCTCCTCTTTCTCTGAGTTCTACTGTACTGGTTTGACTGGTTTGAGCTCTGCTTCAGCATCTGTGATCGTTGCTCACTCCTCAACGCCGGTCGCTCCGCCTAAAGGCCGACAGGAAGTTCTGAGGCCAACTACTGTCATGTTTCCTCCCGTTCTGTCGTCAAGCGGTGGTCTTTTTCCTCAGAGGCGGAGCTATGTTCTCACAAGCCCCACCCACACCATCAAAAGCCCCGCCCACACCCATCAGCAATGGAGTAAATTGACTCCGGCTCCCCCTCGAACCCAAGCGGGATTCAGAACGAGACTGAATCATCTGAGGCCGTGGCTCTGACACATTAACACACACATTCTCTCACAGTCCCACACACACACTCACACACTCCAGAAGCATTAGTGAGGCTACCGTCAGTATTTTACTCTTAGTGATTACAACCTGTGATGATGTTAGACGTGTCAGATATCTGTATACTAAACAGGACTGTTCAAATGTCACTGCCATCAGGATATTTTCTAATATCATTTGGAACAAGCATGCAAATAAAACAAGGTGAGACTACATTTTTTGTTTTGATGTAATTTATTTCCACAACATGTTACATTAATATGGTGTAAAAATGAGTGTCTTAGTGGCTGATCTGGGTTTTAAAGGGGTGATGAACTGAGAAATCAAATTTTACTTGAGCATTTGACAGCTAAGAGGTCATCATAGATTTTTTTTCTGCTGTCTATTTTTCTATGAACTGTGATCTGTGTGTTTTTAAGATTGTATTTTTATGTTTGTATATTTATTCAGGGTTTCTGCAGGTTTCACAAAGTCAAATTTAAGACTTTTTAAGACCATTATGAATGAAACTTAAGACCTATATCACGATAAAAAAAAAACATACAAAGGAAACGCGTAATGAGTCTCAAAAAGCAAAGTCCAAATCAGCAAAATCGGATCCTAAATTCAGATTTCAAGCCAAGTATAGTTTAACTTCCATGTCCCCATAGCTGAATAAAATCCGTTTTATGTCTGTCTATGGTATCTGAGATACCTGCCAATAACACAAAACTGATTGGCTGTTGCATGTTGGTCTATTTTGTAGTCGTTATACAGCGAATTAAGAACTACAACTACGTAATGTAAATAATAATGAAAAAAAAAATCCATTCCAAAGCGCTGCGGGAGCATTTCAATGAGATTTACATGGACATAGGAAAATTAAGACCCATTAAAAAAGATTGAAGACCTAGAACACAATACTTCAGCAAATTTAAGACTTTTTAAGGCCTTAAATTGTGATTTTGAAATTTTAGACTTTTTAAGACCTTGCGGAAACCCTGTTATTACTGGTGAGCCAAAGACAATTTTCCACCCCAGTGGACAATAAAGATATTATTATTATTATTATTATAAGAATATCCTGTAAGTTTCAAAACTGAAAATGTCCTTGTTAATACAATAAATGAATGGACAGAGAGTCAGAACTGCACTTTCACTGGTCACCGGGACATAAAAACTGCATGTTTAGAAACAGCAGTAAAATATAATGAACATCGCTGAAAATTTTGATGACTTCACCCCAAAATAAGGTTTAAAACGCCATTTTCCCAGTTCCCACAGGTCATACTTTTACTGCGCATGCGCAAGGGTTCTCTCGCTCTCTATCGCGCGCGCTGCACAGTTTAAATGTGCGCGCTCTTGCTCTCTCGCGCTAGATTCCGCTAGATTTAAACCAGTACCAGTCTATGATTTGAACTAATTTGCGGGAATCAGCCATAGACAGTAAAATCAGCGAGCCTCTATCAATCAGCTGGAGACACCCGGGCCGGAACCATAGACAGTAAAAGAAATGGACAGAGCGATCTCATTGGAACTCCATTGAGACGACTGAAGCCCGTTTTTGGCGATTTTTTAGCACTTCCGTCCCTGACGCGCAGACTCATACAGAGCTAGTCTACGTAGATGTGACGTGAGTGACCCGTTTGATTTCTAGTGCGGTGGCATGAGAAATCTGAATCATTCCCTTCCGAAACATGCGCAGAGGCGGAGAGTATGAATAGTAGCTGTCCACGGGCTAGGAGAAGGAGACAAGTTTGCTAGGTATTCTGATAAATTATTTTATCATTCTGCCTCCACGTTTCCCGATTGCGCGCGAGCTTCTTCTCGTGTCCATACGGTAATCTCAAAAGGGTATGACGCTATCGTTAGCCTACTTTCACTAAAACTGCTTCTACGGGGCCATAACATAAGCTACAAGGTAATGGAGCTATTTATACATTGTCGAGTTTCTTTAGAAATAAATAAAGGACAAATGGGGTCTTCAAACGCCTCAGATGTAAAGTTATTCACTGTCAAAGTTACGCCAAAATGAACGTGAGTCAATGGGAATGCTAACGCTAGTGAAGTTCTGCAGCAAGATGTCAGCTCCCACGAGGCTTCAACTTCCGCTCGATGGATTACCCCCTTGCCGGAACTAAGGACTCTGTCGCCTTTTCAAACAGTAACGTATTTAAATGTTTCCCAGCTTGACTGTTAGAAGCAGCCAATTGGCTGTCCAGCGGGAGGGACGGGGCATTTGCATACAACTACCAGCCGGTTTAGCTCCGCCCACCGATTCGCGCATTAAATAACATAGGCCTATGCCAACCTCAGGATGACAAAGCCTGGTCGTGGAAGAAGTCGCTGCATATGCTTCCTGTGGATTCCAATAGGACTTCATGGATACACTTTATTTTTAATGACGTTCCAGCTGATGAGGTAAAACATCGTCCGTCTGTTCGCTTCATTTCACTGACGATTGTTTTGTAAACAAGACTGGATTTGCAGACCGATTAAAGAACGGTGCTGTGCCGTCTATTTTGACTCTGACAGGAATTGTGCTACACACGGACTCTGGGTCGGACAGGTATGGGAGAATCCGGTCGCCATTTTACAACATTGGACGTTTTCCCCCACGTGCACCGACGGGTGAGGTAAACTCATTATAATATGCAAAACTGTTCTCCACTCACAGCAGTGGGCGTTTATTTACAAGTCTTCAGTGCGACACGCCCATTTTTCAGGTAGGCTCACACTAAAGGCTAGATGTTTCGTCATCGGCGCTGCTGGCCAATGGAGGTCGTCGTCTTCACCTGGCGGCCATCTTGTCACAGGCAGCTCGCTCACTCCAAACATTGTGGTAATGGTACATGTACTATTTAAATAACCATAACTTGCTCAATTTTCTACAGATTTTCAAACGGTTTGGTTTGTTATAAACCTCAGAGATGTAGCTATGACACTGCATACTTATGAATAAAAAGTGTATAAATAAATAATCATCCAGATAATTATAGCCAATTTAATAACGTTTGTAAGAAACCAAACCGTTTGTAAATCCGTCAAGATTTCAACGAGATAAGAGTATTTGTGTTCATGCTGACCACTCATCTTACATCAGCTTGTCTGTGACAAGATGGCCGCTGATGATGACGAAAGAAACTCCGCCGTGGCACATCTAGCCTTACATATCTATGGGCTCACAACTTGGGTACAAAATAGCCTATTACTTATTCATTTCGATGATTGATGTTTTTGAATGCAAAAACCAAGCGAACGTCATAAGTTGACCTCAGACAACAATATAATAAAATTTAAAAAGCCAGTTTATAACCCCTTTAAAATATAATTTTGTGCGAAAAAACATTCCTGTTTGTTTGTTTATTTTTTACTTGTACTGTAGCAGGGGCTAGACGTGTGTGTGTGTTTGTGTGTCTCATCTAGGCTAAAGCCCGAAACACTACCCATGTACACAAAATCTTTTAGCTAAGCAAGCTCGAGCTCATGCATCGCTGCGTTCCACGATTCATAATGCAATGCAAGTACATTTCACATGTTCAGCCACAATGGCCGTTATAGGGAAACATTAACGTTTAACCAACGTTACAGCGGAACATTAGCGTAAACCAACGTTACAGTCTAAAATTAGCGTAAACCAACGTTACATCGGAACATTTGTGTAAACCAACGTTACAGCGGAACATTAGCGTATACCAACGTTACAGCGTACCATTAGCGTAAAACCAACGTTATAGCATAACATTAGCGTAAACCAACGTTATAGCGTAACATTAATGTTGCGCTATAACGTTGGTTTACGCTATGTTACGCTATAAACCAACATTACAGCGCAACATTAGCATGAAAACAATGTTACAGCGTAACATTAACATAAACCAACGTTACGGCGTAACATTAGTGTAAACCAACGTTACAGAGTAACAGTAGCGTAAATCAACGTTACAGCACAACATTAGCATGAAACCAATGTAACAGTGTAACATTAGCATAAACCAACGTTATAGCGTAACATTAACAAACCAACGTTACAGCGGAACATTAGTGTAAACCAACGTTACAGACTAACATTAGCGTAAACCAAAGTAATAACGTAACATTAGCGTAAACCAACGTTACAGAGTAACATTAGCATAAACCAACATTACAGTGTAACATTAGCGTAAATCAACGTTATAGCGTAACATTAGCGTAAACCAACATTATAGCGTAACATTAGCGTAAACCAACGTTACAGAGTAACATTAGCGTAAACCAACGTTACAGAGTAACATTAACATAAACCAACATTACAGCGTAACATTAGCGTAAATCAACGTTATAGCGTAACATTAGCGTAAACCAACGTTACCGCGTAACATTAGCGTAAACCAACATTATAGCGTAACATTAGCGTAAACCAACGTTACAGCGTAACATTAGCGTAAATCAACGTTATAGCGTAACATTAGCGTAAACCAACGTTATAGCGTAACATTAGCGTAAATCAACGTCCACTAACGCTTCTCAAACAGTCATGGTTGAGGAACTGCCGTAAGCCAACATGGTTCGCTAATCGTTTTACTTTCACAATGTGACAATGGAGAAAAACACAGGACTTTATTTTACCATTTGAGAATTGATGCACTTCCCTGAAGTCTTTAAAGCATTTTTCTGTTTACAAATCAAATATGATTTGTACGGATCAAATGTGATCATCAGGTTTATTTGCATTGCATTACATGTTTTAAAACTACAGAGCTCTGATCATAAAACTGAGCATTTAAATTTCATCTTACTAAGACATTATTGGCGGATATGGATATGTATATGCATATTATGCAAGTATCTGCAATACTGTTATAAAGGTCAGATTGATTTACATTATGAGCATCAGCATTTCATCAGTTTTTGAGGATATAAATATGAGCGCTTGCTCAGTTTGGGCCTCTGAATAAAACTGAGCTGTTTTTCCCCTCCGTATTCTCACTTTATGAGCCATAAAAGCCAGATGCATCAAATATGATCCTCAAATAATGTTTAATAAACTGTTCCTTCCAATTCAAAATAATATGTCAGGCTTTAGTTTTGACGTCTTTGACTGGACATCTGAATAAAAACACCTGGTTTCATGTCATTTAGACGTTTAATGGACAGTATTGAGGTCTTGTGTTGTGTGTGTACAAAAGGAGCGTAGTTTGCCAAGCGTTCATGTCTGCATTTGCGTACTTGCACAGGGAATCTCTCAGGCCTTAGTTTAAATGAAGCGTAAGTGTATTTGTGTGGTCAGAACTTGTATTTGTTTAAAACAGATGATATGTGTGAACTCATGTGCTTGCTAAAACATTTTACACACACGTTCCCCAAGAAAATTCCCTCTAAATTTCTTGGGGAAAGAGACCAAAATTTCAAAGGATGCAATTTCCTCATGTGGACGAGTCGCGTTGAATGAGTGGTTTGAAATGAAACACACTTGAATCCAGGTCAAACGCGTGTAAAGACTGAGTTACATTGATCTGAGCGTGACCGCTGACGGTGATGACATGAACTCTGACGCCCTCGAAACACTTGAGTGAAAATGTGTCTGTGTAAGGCAAACTCATGCTTCATTCAGGACGGTCGCCGCTCGAGGAGCTTCTCGTTGCGCACAGCGACATCTTGCATTACACTTACAGTCTTTTGTTGTGGTTATGTTGTGTGTTTCTCTTCTCGACTGCATCCGTAAACACACACACACACACCTGCTGTCCATCACAGCTGTTCTGCTCCGTCATTGGTGGGGAACCTCGGGGGCGGGCTTCTTTTTCAGAGTGTCTATGATTGATTGGACGCCGCGCTTCACGCTGGACGTCACGCGGCGAGTGACCGAGTCGCTAGGAGCCGGAGTCGAGGAGCCCGTCTTCCCCAGACACTTCTGATACCGCAGCTAGAGGAAAACACAGGATTATACACACCGTACGTGTAAATGTTTCGCACAGCATGATTTACAAGAGCCTCTCGAGAAATATTTTGCGCTCGCTCAAGAAATTTTTGTTAGCTCGAGTTTTTTTGTGTGTTCGCTCGAGAATTTTTCGCCGTTCGCTCGAGAAATTTTTGAGTTTATTAGAGAAACTTTTGCATTCGTGCGAGAAACTTTTGTGTTCGTTCAAAAAACTTGTTTAAGAAACTTTTGCTTTTTTCTAGGAAAATTTAGTTTGTTCAAGAACATTTTGAATTTGCTAAAGAACATTTTGCGTTCATTTTGCGTTGAGTTCACTCGAAACTTTTGCATTCGTTCGAGAAAGTTTCGTCTTTGCTCGGGAAAAAATTGTGCTTGTTAGAGAAACTTACTTTCGTTCAAGAAACATTTGCATTTGTTCAAGAAACTTGCATTCGTTTGAGAAACTTTTGCTTTCGTTCGAGAAACTAAGAAGTTTTCTTGAAGAGACTTTAATGTTTGAGAAATTTTAGCATTCTGATGGAATTTTTTTCCGTTCGTTCAAAAAACTTTTACCTTGGCTTGAGAAACTTTAGCATTCGCTCCAAAAATTGTTTCTTTGGTTCAAGAAACATTTAGAAACGTTGCTCGAGAAATGTTTGCGGTTGTATGAGAAATTTTTTTAGTTTGTTCGAGAAACTTTAGCGTTCGTTCAAAAAACTTGTTCAAGACACTTTTGCTTTTGTTTAGGAAAATTTAGTTTTTTCAAGAACATTTTGCGTTGAGTTCACTCGAGAAACTTTTGTGTTCGTTAGAGAAATGTTTGCGTTTGTTTGAGAAGCTTTTGAGCTTGTTTGAGAAACCTTCACATTCATTCAAGAAACTTTTGCATTCGTTCGAGAAAGTTTCGTCTTTGCGCGGGGAAAAATTTGTTTGTTAAAGAAACTTTTACTTTCGTTCAAGAAACTTTTGCATTCGTTTGAGAAACTATTGCGTTTGTTCGAGAAACTATAAGGTTTGCTTCAAGAGACTTTAAAGTTTGTTTGAGAAACTTTAGCATTCTGATGGAATTTTTTTCCGCTTGTTCAAGAAACTTAAGCATTCGCTCCAAAAATTGTTTCTTTCGTTCAAAAAACATTTACATTTGTTCAAGACATGTTTAGAAATGTCGCTCGAGAAACTTTTGCGTTCGTTCGAGAAACTTCTGCGTTCGTTCAAAAAACTTGTTCAAGAAACTTTTGCTTTTGTTTAGGAAAAATGAGTTGAAAACATTCAAGAAAACTGAAACTGAAAACATTCGAGAAAATTTTGCGTTCGCTCAAGAAAATTGAGTTAATTTTGCGTTGAGTTCACTCAAGAAACTTTTGAGTTCGTTAGAGAAATGTTTGCATTTGTTTGAGAAGCTTTTGAGTTCGTTTGAGAAATTTTTGCGTTCGTTTGAGAAACTTTCACGTTCATTCAAGAAACTTGCATTTGCTCAAACAAATTGCATTAGCTCAAGAAACTTGTGTTTGCTCGAGAAAGTTTCGTCTTTGCTCGAAAAAATGTGTTAGTTAAAGAAACTTTTGCATTCATTCAAGAAACTTTTGCATTTGTTCGAGAAACTTTTGGGTTCGTTTGAGAAACTTTAACATTCGGACGGAATTGTTTTCCTTTCGTTCGAGCAACTTTAACATTTGTTCAAGAAACTTTTGCATTCGTTCAAGAAATTTTGCATTTGTCTGATAAATTTTAACGTTTGATCAAGAGACTTTAACGTTCGTTTGAGAAACTTCAGCATTCACTCAAGAAATTTTTACATTTGTTCAAGAAACTTTTGCATTCGTTCAGGAAACTTTTGCGTTCGTTCGAGAAACTTTGCATTTGTCTGAGAAACTAACGTTTGCTCAAGAGACTTCAACGTTCGTTTGAGAAACTTTAGCATTCGCTCAAAAAATGTTTACATTTGTTCAAGAAACTTTTGCGTTCGTTCGACAAACTTTTCTCAAATGTTTTTTTTTTGCGTTCGTTCAAGAAACATTTAAGGTCCTTCAAGAACCTAAAATTTAGTCTCCCATCAAATGATGTGTAATGTATTTAACCTGCGATATTCTATAAGTGCGAAACAGGCGGCACTCACCACACAGGCCGACTGCACGGCCTCCGACACGCTCCCCGCGTTGGGTTCGCACCAGAACACGTGACACTGGAAGTGCTGGTTTCCCGTGTCCATGATGAAGGCAAACGTATGAACGTCGCGTCCCACACCCATGAAAGACAGGAACCGCACTCGACACTCCACTATGACCTCCTGCTCCTCTTCCTAACCCCAACAGAAGACAAACGACAACAATGACCCGTCCGTCCGGTTCTAACCACACGTTTGGATACAAATATTTTTGGGTTTTAAAATCCGATATTCCGATATATCGGCCGATTTTTTTTTTTTTTTTTTTTTTTTTTTTTTTTATTTCACGCACGTGTGAAAGAAAAGCTAACTTTTCTGCACAAGATACGTTTGATACTTTGTCTAAATGTTCACTCCTCACAAGTATAACTTACATTTTACAATGCAGGGACTGTAACTAGAGATATGCTAGTTATAAATACAGTAATCATTACTTTATTTAGGCAGAAAAAGTTCATTGTGGTTTCCAAGCTCATTAATGTTAACGTTAGCGGTCTTCCACTGACGATAGTGGCGTTAGCTAGCTTTGTGGTTAGCTAGTCCATAATTTAGCAATGGATAACATCATACTGCAAATTGTAAAACATACATTTTCAATATAACAGGCCAAGGAGAGATGATTGAAGCGTGTTTCGTCCGTTTTTATTTTATGTTTTAAATATTCATTTATCGGCCATTATAACCGCCGATACCGATATTTTGGAAAATGCCTAATATCGGCCGATATATCGGTCTGGCTCCTGTCATTTGGACATTTAAACTCACAATATACAGATAAATGAGTCGATTATGGGCCACAGATATCTGCCAAACAAGAAAATGACTCTAAATTACTCAATAACAATCATGTGTTGGTCACGCCACAAAATTACATTGGCTTCTATCTGCGAAATTAAAAAAATATTCGTCAAAAAATATTATCAATATTAAAAATATTATAAATATTCATTTTATTTATTTATTTACCCTTTATTTTACCAGGATGGTCCCATTGAGATAAAAATCTCTTCTCCCAGGCAGTCCTGGCCAAAATGGCAGCACAAGTTTCATTACAATACAGACATAAAACATAAAAAGCGCCCATTAAATAAACAAAAGTTACTTTACAAAACAAACACACCCGTTTCCTTTAAATTTGTCAATAAAAGATTTTTAAAAACGTTTAAGGGGGAAGAGTTAACATTATTCATCAAAAAATAGATACTCAAAAATATTCAAAAATATTATTAAAAAATATTTTGATACATTTTGACAAATTTCTGAGAAACCGCCATGGATTACTTTGAAATGTTTGTCGATAAAAATGAATGGGCTTTTTGTGTATTTTTCTATTGCGAAGTTTATAGTACAAATGTGAATCTACTTAAAGCGCCACCTAGTGTCCAGCGGATGAAGACGGTCTCTGATTCTAGCGTGTCACACACACACAGTTTCAGGGCAGAAACACAGGAATGGTTTGAGGAAAGCGAGACCTTCTCTTTGCTGACGGTGATGGTGGCGTCGGCCACGGTGAGCAGGACGGGCGTCCAGTCCTCTTTCCCCGCCGATGACATCAGACTCTCCACCGCCGCGTTTATCATGTCCATGCCTGAAACACACACCAGTTCAGGACACTTACACTGGACCAACTTCGACGAGTGAGTGTGTGTGTGTGTGTGTGTGTTACCTATCGGTCTCAGTACTGATGTCATTCCCAGGTAAAACACATGGAAACTGTGTTGTTGGTCAGTCTTTGGTGTTGGAAACTCTACTGAGAAACACACAGATGAGAAACAGGACCTGAACATCACAGAAGGGAATCATCACACACACACACACACACACAGCTCTTGATGTATGATGAAAACAGAACAATGGGACCCTCGGGAACGAGAAATCCTGCACTGGGCATTTTGCATTATGAATACGGATAGTTTCTGCTGGATGGGTGTGTGTGGAGCTGCTGTGAGGAAGATGAAGATGAAGAGCTGTTCTCTCCATATCTCGAATCATTGCAGATCACAGACCTAATGAGATGAAGCTTGTTCTGAGGTCAGCGTGTCCCGACACACACACTTTATTTATGAAATTAACAGCCGCCAATCGGAGCTAAAAATCATCTGTGGCGGGAAATCTAGATTTTTATAATACGATATAGTCGATTTATTTTTTTTTGGCTAGTAGAATTTCAAAACAAAATGAATAAATCTAAATTTATATTTACGCTTTTGCTGCAACAAGATGTAACAACGAAATAATGAATCTCTGTGAACTAAAAACATCACCGACCAATGAAATGTGAGGATTAGCGTCATGTGATTCGCACACTGTAAACGTTTGATCGAAAGGAGTTTTGTAGGGTAATCTAAATTGGGTGTAAATACTAAAACTATTACAGTACAAACTTACAAAAGCTAAAACTGCTAAAAACCAATATCCTATTTTAGTCTTCAAGTCTTCGAAAACCTGCATGTACGAGGGAATTTTAAAAAGCGTGATTTTTCGACCTGACAAAGTAATGGAAGCTAAAATGTAGAATACAAGCTAAAAAAAATCATGGAAATTTTTATAATAAACATAATTTTTTTTTTTTTTTTTTTTTTTGCTATGTCAAGCTAAAAAAATAAAAATAAATTATGGAAATTAAAAATGGCAAACAAAATAAATGAGGAAATTTCTTTTTATGATTTTTTTCTTTAATTATTGTCTTTGTAGTCATGAGTTCAGATGTGACAGGTCATGTGACTGTTCATCCAAGCGTGTGTGAATCTCTCACCTGTCAGAGGAACATCTGAACTGAACTGAGACGAGGATCCTGCGCCGGCACACACACTCTTGCGCTCGGCCATGATCTGAGAAAACAAGCAGAACAACTGAAGAAAAGCCTTGATCGCTTCATCCTCCTGCAGGACATTAATCTGAGCGTTTTAATCTGAGCATTTTAATTTGAGTGTTTTAATCTGAGCATTTTAATCTGAGCGTTTTAATCTGAGCGTTTTAATCTGAGCATATTAATCTGAGCATTTTAATCTGAGCGTTTTAATCTGAGCGTATTAATCTGAGCATTTTAATCTGAGCATTTTAATTTGAGTGTTTTAATCTGAGCGTATTAATCTGAGCGGTTTAATCTGAGCATTTTAATCTGAGCGTTTTAATCTGAGCGTATTAATCTGAGCGGTTTAATCTGAGCATTTTAATCTGAGCATTTTAATCTGAGCATTTTAATCTGAGCATTTTAATTTGAGTGTTTTAATCTGAGCGTATTAATCTGAGCGGTTTAATCTGAGCATTTTAATCTGAGCGGTTTAATCTGAGCGTTTTAATCTGAGCATTTTAATTTGAGTGTTTTAATCTGAGCGTATTAATATGAGCGTATTAATCTGAGCGTTTTAATCTGACCATATTAATCTGACCATATAAATTTGAGCGTTTTAATCTGTGCGTATTAATCTGAGCGTTTTAATTTGACCGTATTCATCTGACCATATAAATCTGTGCGTATTAATCTGAGCGTATTAATCTGAGCGTTTTAATCCGAGTGTATTAATCTGACCGTATAAATCTGAGCGTATTCATCTGAGCGTTTTAATCTCAGCGTATTATCCTGAGAGAATTAATCTGTGCTTATTAATCTAAGCGTATTAATCTGAGTGTTTTAATCTGCGTATTTTAAGTCAGATAATAAATATGTGATTAGTGATTCAAGTTGTCCATAAGAATGTGTGTGTTTTCCTCCGGTGTGAGTGTGTGTTGCTCCTCCTCACCGTCGAGCAGATCAGCTTCAGGCTGCTGGCCACGGTTTCTGCAGGACTCTCACACTGAAACACGTGGCATTTCAACACACGCGTGTTCTTGTCACGGGCCACATACGCGAAATCCCTGAAACACAACAACAGAGACGTTCATAAAGCAACAATCGGTTTCCTTCAAACGTCTGCGTTAATAAACCAGATTAAAGCCAGAAAATTTTATATAAAAAAAACAAATAAAATACATTAAATTCAAAAAAGCAACGAAAATATAACGCTTAATAAAAGGCAATAACATCTAAAAATTGTCAAATTAAAGTCCCAATTAAATCAAATAATTTGAGTCAAATTATTGTCAAATTTACACATGGTTTAAGCGTATTAAAAACACCACATACACACATAAACAACATTAAACGCTGGATTTTCACCATAGGGGGGATTTTCAGCCATGAACATGTGACTTTGCTATGCAATTATTGAAATATTAATTCAAAATCAAAGTAAATATCTGAGCTCAAAGAGGTTTAGCTAAAAAAAAAAACATCTGGGGATCCCACAGGAACCTCTGATTCACACAGATGAAATTATATATTACACTCAGATCGAAGAGCATTTAATCAGCAGCTAATGAGACACCAGGAACAGAAATCATCCATCAGAGAGAGAGACACGTGAGAGAATAGGTAGAGGAATTTATATGTGTGTGTGTGCGTGTGTGTGATGAATGTAAAGGTTAATGGTTTTGTGGCCGTGTTTCAGTGTCACTGGTGACATTCAGAGTTTGCTTCAACACGGTCAAACTGAGGCAGCAAACGCTTCCTGAGGGCTCAGTCTGAGCAAACGCTGATACAAAACTCACAAACACGTCACTGTTATTTTAGTATAACTGAGATACTAAAGTTTTTAATAAAATGTTCAATGTTTTTATTGTAATTTTAGTTAAAGTTTTTAGTAATTTTGTTTGTAGTATTTTTTGTAGTATTTTTAATATATGAAGAGTTCAGATGCAAAAGCCTCTAAGTGCCATTTGATATTTTCTTCTAAAATGATCATTTTTATCAAGCTTGTATATTTAAGTTCAGTAATTTCACTTAAATGGCAATGAAGATTACCTATTAATTGTCATTGAAGTGAAATTACAGAACTTAAATATACAAGTTTGATAAAAATGGTCATTTTAGAAGAAAATTTCAAATGGCATTTAGAGGCTTTTGCATCTGAACTCTTCATAAATATTTTTTAATGTTGATATTTGTTTTTTCATTCATTTTTTCAGTCTGTGAATTGAGAAATTCATTTGAGAAATTGAGAAATTCATTCATTCATTTTAGTCTGTGAATTGAGAAATGTTTCCTTGGCAACTACCTTAAAAAAAGTTGAATTTTTAATATTTTATTTAACATGAATTGTTCATTTAAAAATTAAAATTACAATAAATAATTATACAATAAAAAATCGAAATAAAACCCTTTCAGCAAGCAATAAAAATGATTTTTTTAAATAATCAATTAAATATATATTTTTTTAAAATAAACAAAATAAAACCCTTTTTTTAAAAAGCAATATCTATTATTTTAATTTTACGATTTTAATTTTAAAATTAATTATTTTAAAATTATATGTAAAAAAATCTAAATGAATTAATAATCAATTGAATAAAACAAATGTAAAAATAAATTTTAAACAAAAACGTTTTTTCCCCCCTTTCTGCCGCTCTCGTTGTCGTTGTGTGGAATCCGAAAGAGTGTTACCGATGGAGTCCTACTGAGAGAGTGTTACTGAATGTTGTGTTACCAAAGGAGTAGTTGCACCTGAATGCTACCCAGTATCTGATCCAACAAGTGCCAGTTCAGTAGTTGTGAATGTGTTCCTCCGAACGGGTTAAATTGTCAATGTTTCAAGGCTGAGAGAGGCCGATCATCAAGGGTTCATGAGTTTACGCTCTTCTTCTGCGTTTAGATGCGACTGTCACACAGAAACTCTGCAGTGTGAATGTGGCTTTTATGTCTGAAAACAGAATTGCACTATTAATGTCATGAACTGAAGCTCTGAGGAGACTATAAAACATACGGGACAGACTCACAGGATCTCCGCCTGTCTCTGCTCTTTACCTGCACATGAAGAGACTTGAGCTGACGCGTTAAATCACAGGTGTGTGTGTGTGTGTGTGTGTGTGTGTGAAGTCTCAGAGCCCCAGCGATGAACCCATTCTGTCTGTCTCCAAACACACGCATATGGAGAAAAGCACTTTTCAAAAGTGAGTCAGGGGTAAAACTGTAATGAGGATGTTGATGATGATGAGGAATCACATTATACTTTCAACTCACACTGGCAAACTAAATACGAATTCAAATGCACCCTAACAACCACCCAGAACACCCCAGCAACCAGAAAACCCATTCACAACACCCTAGCAACCACAAAACACCCTTAGCAACCACCCACAACACCCTAACAACCACCCCAACAACCAACTAAACTATTCACAACACCCTAATAACCACCCAGAACTCCCAACAACCAGAAAACCCATTCACAACACCCTAGCAACCACAAAACACCCTTAGCAACCACCCACAACACCCTAACAACCACCCCAACAACCAACTAAACTATTCACAACACCCTAATAACCACCCAGAACTCCCAACAACCAGAAAACCCATTCACAACACCCTAGCAACCACAAAACACCCTTAGCAACCACCCACAACACCATATCAATCACACAGAACACCCTTGCATCCACCCCAACAACCAACTAAACTATTCAAAACACCCTAACAACCACCCAGAACACCCCAACAACCAGAAAACCCATTCACAACACCCTAGCAACCAAAAAACACCCTTAGAAACCACCCACAACACCCTATCAACCACACAGAACACCCTTGCAACCACCCCAACAACTAAATAAACTATTCACAACACCCTAACAACCACCCAGAACACCCGAACAACCAGAAAACCCATTCACAACACCCTAGCAACCACAAAACACCCTATCAATCACACAGAACACCCTTGCAACCACCCCAACAACCAACTAAACTATTCAAAACACCCTAACAACCACCCAGAACTCCCCAACAACCAGAAAACCCATCCACAACACCCTAGCAACCACAAAACACCCTTAGCAACCACCCACAACACCCTAACAATCACACAGAACACCCTTGCAACCACCCCAACAACCAACTAAACTATTCACAACACCCTAACAACCACCCAGAACACCCCAACAACCAGAAAACCCATTCACAACACCCTAACAACCACCCAAAACACCCAGCAACAACCTAGCAACCAGAGCTGCTGGATTACGCCCCAGTGATGTTCAGGGGTGGACCTTTGTGTTTACTTTTTTCTAATAATCATACATTTTTGAATAGTTAACATTGGATTAATTACTCTAAAATAACCACCTTATAACACCTCAACACTTACACACACCCTCACACACACACACACACACACTCAATCACTGTCTCTTTCTCTCCTTTTCCCAAAAGATTGTGATTGTTTCAGCATGTCATTAATATCTATCGCCTCCATACAAACCCTCGGAGACTCACTCGGTCTGACTGTATTTTGCTCACATTTGCAGAACAGCAAAAGTCATAAAACATTCTCACACACACACACACACACACACACACACACACACACCGTCTCTCTCAATGTATTTTTCCCCTTGCATTTCTCCTTTATATGCATAATTTTGCATGCAAAATGTGTGTACTTTTTATGCCGTACACAAATCATTAATAGTGTAAAAACACTCTCACACACACACGATCATCTAGTCCAAACGAGCACCAGCAATAGACTTACTTTACATAAAACTAACAATCATGGCAGCAGACCAACACAAACACAAAAAGATCCAAATAAAGCTGATAATCGTCCCCAAGAATAAAACTAAACACACACACACACACACACACCAGTGCATGGAAACAGCAGCAGCATCAGTATGCGTGTGTGTGTGTGTTACTCACACTGATGTCAATCATCAGCATCCAGCCGCACTCTGGCTCAGTACTCCCATCGCCACGACGACCAGCATCAGCTCAAACACACACACTGATCCCCGTCTCTCGTCCTCCTCGTCTCTCTCTGATCCGTCACTCCCTCCGCAAAACACACACACACTCTCTCTCTGAGAGCCAAACCCACCGAAAGACCCTTCTCTCTCTCTCGCACACACACACTCTCTCTCTCTCTCTCTCTCTCTCTTAAATTAGAACAAATAGAAAAAAATCTGTAAAAAAAAAACCCTGTTCTTCTTACTTTCAGAGTGAAACCGAATGAAACACACGTCAGCGTTTATTAGGTGAAATAAGAGGATGTTTCACTATCAGTATGAAACAGCGATGCCACTAAAAGAGGGAGGAGTTGACCAATCTCTCTCTCACACACACACACACACACACACACACACACACACACCATATATAGACCTGTGACCTCATCGCTACAAACCCACGTGTTCACAGACACACGAAATGCTGAGTGCTCCAGATATAGAGCAATGACTTCATCCATCCCAAACACTCATCCATATTGTATAGAACAGAAAACAGTGTGTGTGTGTGTGGGAGTGAGTGAGTGAGTGTATGTCTCTCTCTTATATTTTTACACAAAAACTGAATTAAAAACTAAATGACAAAACTGAAATGAATTCCTAATTTTTCCTCAATGACTGTTTGATGTCAATTAATCAAGTGCATCATTGGGGAATTTAAAGCGCACCTTTTGTCTTCGGTATTTTCAGTGAAACTCAACACTATTTCTTCAACACAACAGCACAGCTCTGTCTGTTCTACAAATAGTGTTGAGTTTCACTGAAAATACCAAAGAGAAAAGGTGCGCTTTAAATTCCCCGATGATGCACTTGATTAATTGACATTGGACACTTCATACACTCGACATAGAGCTTATAAATCATTAGGCACACAACTGATATGTGTGTATGCTGTAATGTGGGCTGAGCTGGTGAAGAGTGTGTGTGTGTGTGTGTGTGTGTGTGTGTGTGTGTGTGTGTGGCGGCTCCTGCTGGCTCAAGCCGGTACTGCACTGTAAATCTGACACACACTAACTCAACAACACTGACAACACTTTATAAACATCACTAAAGAGGAAGGCACGCACTGTACTAAATCAGTGTGTGTTGTGTTGGTAGTGAAGTGTGTGACTGTTTCAGAGTAAGTGTGCGTGACGATATTTTGGAGTTGTTGAAGTTGAATGATATTAAAAGATCATAAAAATGGTTCACATTTCTTTGGTGAGATTCCCCCATAAGGTCTGATCTCTCCTGATCTCACACCGACATATAGACCATTTCAAAAGATGTAAACAACACTGGCCCAGAAGCACTTCCTGTTTCAGTTTGTAACTGTTTTCTTTATTTCACATGTAAATAAAACTTCTTAAAGATGTTTGTTTAACTTTTTGATTCAGTTTTAAATGTTCTATTGGTTGTATTTTATCTCAGATTTTATATAGTGTTAAAAAACTGAAACAGGAAGTGCTTCTGGGCCAGTGTTGTTTACATCTTTTGAAATGGTCTATAATATAATATAATATAATATAAATACAATATAATATAATATAATAATAAAGTAAAATATAATATAATAATAAAATATATTATAATATAATATAATAATAAAATATAATATAATATAATAATAAAATATAATATAATAATAAAATATATTATAATATTATAATATAATATAATAATAACATATAATATAATAATAAAATAAAATATATAATAATATAATAATAAAATAGAATATATAATAATATAATAATAAAATAGAATATATAATAATATAATAATAAAATAGAATATATAATAATAATAAAATATAATATAATATAATAATAAAATATATTATAATATAAAATAATAATAAAATATAATATTATAATATAATAATAAAATATAATATAATAAAATAATAAAATATATTATAATATAATATAATAATAAAATATATTATAATACAATAATATAGTATAATAATAACATAAAATATAATAATAAAATATATTATAATATAATAATAAAATATAATATTATATAATAATATAATATAATATAATAATAAAATATATTATAATAATAAAATATATTATAATATAATAATATAATAATAAAATAAATATATTTTAATATAATATAATATATTATAATATAATAATATAATATAATATAATATAATATAATATAATATAATATAATATAGAAAAATCTCATTGCCTCCAGAAATGCTCTCGGTCTATGCAGTCACTGGATCCTCTCGCTATCGTGAGGAGAGATCCGCTCTGCGCTGGAGTCAGTGAATCAGTGTGGTTTATGGTTCAGAATCAGCAAGACACACACACACACACAGAGAGAGAGAGAGCGCTTTAATGTCTCTCATCACTCTCCGCGTCTCTCAAACACGTCTCTGCCATTAACACTGAACACTAAAGCTTTCATCTTCCTCAGGGGGGAGAGAGAGAGAGAGAGACATTCATTCATCACAGAGCAGCTTCTCGTATCATCCCTCCTGCAGTGTGTACTGGGCACACAGGAATTGTCTAAAATGTGCAGTAAATCACTAGAACAGACGCATACTGTATCCCACAATGCACTGCGCTCCACTTCCCCTCATACTCTTATTTCTGCAGTGTCCATACTGCAATACCCAAATGCCAAACACTGTCAGAATAATAAATCAGGTGCACAACCAAACAATATATAGCGTGTATATTTACGCCACATGCAAATAGGCTGTTTACCGTAACCCCGCCCACCAGTGCCGGATTCAGCCAATCAAGACCTGTCTGAGGGATCAGTGACATGAGACGCACACGAGTTCAAATCCAGCTTTACTGAAGTCATTTTTCTCCCGTTACCCATCACACATCAGCATGGAGTTTAATTTATATTAATATTAAGAAATATTCTGAAGGTACGAATAAAATGTGTATTTAATTTTATTTAACACACACAGAGATTTATTTTACATCTTGTGAAAAGGCATTATGGGACTCCTTTAATTGAGTTACAAAGGCTTGAGGGGAACGTGTCTGACCTGCTGAGGCCCCGCCCCACTCCCCACACGCGGATGCAGCTGATTGGCTGAGAGTGCAGGAGGGTGTGGTCAGTGGCGTCGATGAGGCTGAGAGTGACATCTTGCAGGACCAGTAGCATCTTCTGTCTCTAAACGAGAGAGAACGAGAGAGTGTTTCTCTGAGCCTCAAAGAGTGACAACTTCAACATCCTGTAAGATATATCAGAGGGGTAGGCTCTTCAGATGTGAACCCGTCTCACCCTCGTCCGGTCGCTGTCGTTCCCCCTGCGCCGCTGAAGCTGCTGGATGCAGTCGCTGACCGTCGAGCCGCTCTTCCCACACGTCACATCCGCCTCCCGAACCTCCAACCAGCCCAGATACTGGACCCAGAACACCTGCAACCACACCAGCACACACACCTCAGATCCTCTCTTAAAGGGACAGTTCACCCAATAATGTATAAAATAAATTAGCCACCCTGAACACATCCTAGGTGTGTATGACACTCTTCTTTCAGACAAACACAATCTGAGTTATATTATAAAATGTCCTGACTCTTTAAAGCTTTAATTGCAGTGCATGGCCATTTCTGTTATTTAGCTTTTATGATGATAGATGCACTTTTATGATGATAGATGCACTTTTATGATGGATAGATGCACTTTTATGATGATAGATGCACTTTTATGATGGATAGATGCACTTTTATGATGACAGATGCACTTTTATGATGGATAGATGCACTTTTATGATGATAGATGCACTTTTATGATGGATAGATGCACTTTTATGATGGACAGATGCACTTTTATGATGATAGATGCACTTTTATGATGGATAGATGCACTTTTATGATGATAGATGCACTTTTATGATGGATAGATGCACTTTTATGATGACAGATGCACTTTTATGATGGATAGATGCACTTTTATGATGATAGATGCACTTTTATGATGGATAGATGCACTTTTATGATGACAGATGCACTTTTATGATGGATAGATGCACTTTTATGATGATAGATGCACTTTTATGATGGATAGATGCACTTTTATGATGACAGATGCACTTTTATGATGGATAGATGCACTTTTATGATGGACAGATGCACTTTTAGGATGATAGATGTACTTTTATGATGATATATGCACTTTTATGATGGATAGATGCACTTTTATGATGATAGATGCACTTTTATGATGGACAGATGCACTTTTATGATGGATAGATAAACTTTTATAATAGATAAATGCACTTTTATGATGACAGATGCACTTTTATGATGGATAGATAAACTTTTTTGATGAAAAATGCTCTTTTATGATGGATAGATGCACTTTTATGATGGATAGATAAACTTTTTTGATGATAGATGCACTTTTATGATGGACAGATGCAATTCCAAAAATATATACCCATTCACTGCCATTATAAAGCTTAGGTGAACTATCCCTTTAACACTATAAATGTCATTGATCTGATCAACCTGATGTATTCCTTTTTTAACAAGATAAAGCAGCATAATTGTACAAATATTAAGACAAAATCTCAAATATAACAATCTTCAATATTAGACATCAGCTGTTTCTCATTAAACCTAAAGATGATGTCATTCTTCTGTTCCCACAATGCATTGCTTCAAACCGCTGCTCAGCTGTAGTTACAGGCAGGTCACTGTTGTTGAATATCACTGTTTACTGCTTTTTATTTAATATTTCTAGTGTCTATGTTACGTTATATCATCATTTGTTGTCATTAATATAATAAAAAAATATACTGTGCAATTCATGATATCCCGTATCATTCCCATTATTTATATCATTTATTAATATTTGTATGAGCCATATTCCTTCATTATTTGTCATTTTGTGTTGTGCCACTAGGGGGCTGTGTGTTTTGTGGCACAGCTGATCTCAGGTCAGTCTTTTGGAAACTCTCAGACACAGGTGCATGCACAGGTGTTGCTGATTGGGAAGCGAACAGTTTTCGATTGTGCGCTTCGGGTAAATAATACGGTTTGTTGTTTGTTACATTATGAGTTAAGATATTGCCGCTGTATGAATAAATTGCTAGATAATAATAACATCACTGAACGCTCCGTCTTTTTTACGTGTAAAATCACACGGCACACGTCTAAACTTAATCCACGGAATGAGCAACCAGTTCTAGACATCGATTAGGACTTATTTAGGTCGAAAACTGCTTTAATTTGGATAATCGTTCGTAAGGACGTGGCCGAAACAGCCATAAAGTGGATTTTACTGTTCGTTTGGAAACCACGGATGTGAGGAGGGCGAATGTTTGGAGTTGCCGATTGATTTCTGAATGGAGCTGGGTCACCGGATCATCATCATCATCACATCGGGACATCATTCATCAAATGATGAGGTATGTGGTAAACAGCGCTGATATTATGAATGGCCATGGTAATTTGTGTGTACACATTCACGTAAAACCAATGCATTGGTGGAAACTCGCAACCGTCTTAAAAATAACTCTGTTGCGCAACACAAATTATTCCGAGAGTTTATTGATTAATAAACCAATTCGCTTTGTGTTGTCATTATGACTGAAAAGGAAAAAAGGGCAGCTTAGCCCTGAGACTGACTGAACAACGTGTGGTTAAATTAATAGCCAAAGCTTTGTTGGAAAAAATGAGCATTTTAAAGAAGTTTAACCGTCAGGTGCTCTTCGTTTCGGAGTCACACTTGTTATCTTCCAAGTGACCGGACACCTAAAAATGAAACTTTCTCCATCCCAGTAAAACCAATGCAATTTATTTTTGTTCTATAATATTTATTCTTTTTAATTTAGTATTTTGAGACAATTTAATTGAATTTATTAATATTTATGCTATATTTATGGTTTATTTTTGCCATGGAAATATATATATATTTTTCTATTTTTTTTTTTTTTTCAAAAAATATTAACGCAGTATTTTAGTTTAATATAGAGTCTAGGCCTTCAGATTTTTTTTTTTTTTTTTTTTTTTTTTTTTAGAAAATTAGCATCATCTGGTTACAGTATAGAGAAAAGGTGTAGAATCATGGTGTAACCACTAGATGGCGTGTACAGCTCTCTATGGAGAAGCATGTGAATTCCCCAGACGTTTATGAACACATTACTTTTTTGGTGGATTTGAATATATAGTTGAAACGATCTCAAAAACTATTTCTAATAAAAAAAAATGACAAACAAAAATTCACATTTTTTTTTTCTTCATTTTTTTTACAATTTCCCATTCATTTCCTATGGGGGTCATTTTTGACCAAAGACCACAAGTGTGACTATTTTTTTAAGACCACTCAGCATGCTCAGATCATGACCTCAATTTTTTTGTGTGTTCAGATACATAATGCCATAAAAGTCACCAAGTTTCGTAACATTCCGATGAAGCTGTGATTTTTAGAAATTCAAAACAGAAATTTTTTTGGTCAGAAATGACCGAATAGCACTTTTATTTTATTTCATTCTTTGTTATTATTATTATTATTTAATTTTAGTTTTGTGGTGTCTGTGTATGTTCTTGTTTTGTCATTCCCAGTCGTTGTTGTTATTTTTATTTGTGATTGCGTGTCTTCCTCGTCATGGTTTAATGCTGATCTTTCGCAGCTCATTCTTCTAGTTATAAGTTGTGTTAATCTTCAGTTAGTGTGATTGACACCTGTCGGAGAGCCGTTACCTGCGTGTCCATGTCGTTGATGGGTATGACGGTGTCTGCAGGGGCTGATGGGACTTTAGCTCTGGGGAGGATAGAGATCAGCATGAAGCTTATTCTGTCCTGTGGGTTTCTGATTAATATCCCCCATGATCCTCCTCACCTGTGGTTGATGAAGCTGTACGGGCCGCCGTGAGCTCCTAAACTCTCTCGGTTCATCTGTCGCTCTCTCTCGCGCTCCTCCTGTCGCTCGCGCTCGCGACGCTTCTCTCGGGAGTCGCATGTCTCCGTCAGGTCCTGTAAAGAACCGAAGAAAACCTGCATAAAGTCTCAAATCTCAGAAAACATTTGCTTGCCTTCTATAGCGCATATATAGACACAGTAGTCAACATTTGAAGTGGATCAAAACCTTTCATCAAAGTTAGACAGGAGTTTTGAACTATTCTTGGGAAAACTTTGAACTTTTTTTGATCCACTTCAAATGTTGACTCCTGTATATATATATATATATATATATATATATATATATATATATATATTAGGGCTGTCAAACGATTAATCACATCCAAAATAAAAGTTTGTGTTTACATAATATATGTGGGTGCACTGTGTATAATTATTTTAGATATATAAACACACACACATGCTTGTATATATTTAAGATTTTTTTTCATGTATATTCTGTGTATAGATTTATATATAATTTATATCTAAATATAAATATTTTAAATATAAATAATATTTTTTTCTTAAATATATACATGCATGTGTGTTTTATATATATATATATATATAATAATTATACACAGTGCACCCACATATATTATGTAAACACAAACTTTTATTTTGGATGCGATTAATCGCGATTAATCGTTTTGACAGCCCTAATATAAATATAAATATTTTATATATAAATAATAGTTTTTTCTTAAATATAGCCTACATGTATGTGTGTGTGTATATATATATATACAAAATAATTTTTATTATATTATTAAATTTGATTATGCCCAGTTAGATTATTAATATTATAATGTTAATATTATTATATTATTTTATAATATATTATTATTATTATATTAAATATTTTGGATGCGATTAATCGTTTGACAGCCCTAATATATATATACATATTCATATATCGCCCGATTCACAGTTTTTCCTCATGAATCGGATCAGATTGAAGTTCGGAACTGAATCGCATGCTTGAGAATCAAAATCAAATCATTAAATTTGCGTGAAAGTCCAGCTCTTGCGGCTCTGTGTTTATTTTCACATGTTTACCAGGTAGTTGTTGTTGAGGAAACTGGCAGCGCGTCCCATCGCCTCGTAACACAGCGAGGAAGAGGAGGGTGACGAGGCGGATGAAGGAACGGGCTCCACAGAGCTGTCCGACACGATACTGCTGGGCCGCTACACACACACACACACACGCTTGCATTAGTCTGAAACTTAATATCCGTGTTTATTGCCTCATTTGTAAGTCACTTTGGATGTGTGAATGTGTGTGTACCTCTGTCTGAGCTTTAGAGCAGGGCACAGGAAGACACGCCCCCTTCACCCGTGGCTCCGCCTCCAGGTCAGGCTGATCCCGCCAAAAACACTCCCTCAGCCGAGGCTCCTCCCACACTCCTGCGACACCACACAATCCCAGAGACTGATAATCCACATAATAATAACGACAGCTCAGCGTTACTGTACTTTTGATCAGTGTTGGGTGTAACGCATTACAAGTAACTTAAAACTTACATAATCAGGTTACTTTTTCAAGTAACTAGTAAAGTAACACATTACTTTTAAATTTGCAACAAAATATCAAAATTACTTTTTCAAATAAGTAACGAAAGCTACTTTGTTTCCCCATTATTGACGGACTCTCCTGTCCTCATGTTGAGAGATATTGTGAGTAAATTGATTGTTATTGTAGTTCTAGAATAAATCTCACTGGGAAAACAAATAAATTCACAATTCCTCAAAAAATGAATAAAATCAGCGAAATGCAAAATCAGAATACAACGCAAACCTCCAATAATGTTAAACAAAATAAATATTTGTATGCATTTTATCTCACTTTATTGACCGTTGTGTTCGCTGATGATCGAGTTAAACTGAAAGGATTGAGCGGCGCCCTCTACTGTACACACGTCAATTTGCATTTCCTTCAGCGTTATTATATATATTATAATATTTATTAACTTAAAATATAGAACATTTGCCAAAAAAATAATAATAAAAAAAAATAATAAAACACGAAAAACAAGCACAGCCCAGCTGAGAAAAAAGTAACGCAAAAGTAATGTAACACATTTCTTTTCTTTAAAAGCAACTGAGTAAAGCAATTAGATACTTTTTAAGGGAGTAACCCAATAATGTAACGCATTACTTTTCTTTAAAAGTAACTAAATAAAGCAATTGGATACTTTTTAAGGGAGTGGCGCAATAATGTAACGCATTAATTTTCTTTAAAAGTAACTGAGTAAAGCAATTAGTAACTTTTTAAAAGAGTAACGTAATAATGTAACGCATTTCTTTTCTTTAAAAGTAACTGAGTAAAGCAATTGGTTACTTTTTAAGGGAGTGGCGCAATAATGTAACAATTACTTTTCTTTAAAAGTAACTGAGTAAAGCAATTAGTTATTTTTAAGGGAGTAACGCAATAATGTAACAATTACTTTTCTTTAAAAGTAACTGAGTAAAGCAATTGGATACTTTTTAAGGGAGTAACGCAATAATGTAACGCATTAATTTTCTTTAAAAGTAACTGAGTAAAGCAATTGGTTACTTTTTAAGGGAGTGGCGCAATAATGTAACAATTACTTTTCTTTAAAAGTAACTGAGTGAAGCAATTAGTTACTTTTTAAAGGAGTAACACAATAATGTAACTCATTTAATTTCTTTAAATGTAACTACGTAAAACAATTAGTTATTTTTTAAGGGAGTAACACAATAATGTAACTCATTTAATTTCTTTAAATGTAACTACGTAAAACAATTAGTTATTTTTTAAGGGAGTAACGCAATAATGTAACAATTACTTTTCTTTAAATGTAACTAAGTGAAGCAATTAGTTACTTTTTAAAGGAGTAACACAATAATGTAACTCATTTAATTTCTTTAAATGTAACTACGTAAAACAATTAGTTATTTTTTAAGGGAGTAAGTAACTTTCAAAGTAACTTCGCCCAGCACTGCTGTGGATCAGCACGAGTGTGAATAAAGGTCGTCACCTGTTTCCGGAGGCGTTTCCACAGACGGACTCTCCTGAGACAGTGTGGTCCAGCTGGAGTCCTCCTCTTCCTCCTCCTCCTCATCCTCCAGCTGTTTCTCGGGTCGCGCCGGGCGTTCGCTTGACTCCTCCTCGGCCTCGGCTCCTCTCAGCTCCAGGCGTAACGTGGACGGCGGGATCATTTGGACCTTTCCGCTCGGAGAAGCGACGTTCCCATCTCTGGGGCTGCACGATTAGGACATTGTCGATTATTCCCTTGAATTTGTAATTGCGATAATTAACTACGATTAATTACATTACCATTTTGTTATATCAAAACACAAGCTGAAAACACTCTTTTTGTGCTTTTCTATCGCATGAAGCCTCAAATGCCAAATGTGAATTTCTATTTATTTGAAGAAACCAAACCAAAGGTGCAGTGTGTAATATTTAGGAGGATCTGTTGACAGAAATGCAATATCATATTCATAACTATGTTTTCAGTGATGTATAAACACCTTAAATAATGAACCGTTATGTTTATTAGGTTAGTATGAGGCGTTTCTCTCTACACACACTGCGGGTTCGCTTACATCGACGTGTTTCTACGGTGGCCCTGAACGGACAAACGCGTTTTGTCACTATGTAGTTCTTCATGCAAAGAAGCTGCTAAAGTCAGCGAATAAAATGATAAACAAGTGACTATAATATTCACAATAACATCGTTTTCCTGAATAATTAAATAAACCTAATTTCTTAATTTATCTTTGTAAAGAAACCTCAATGCTAAGCTGGCTACTCTCTGCGGTCTCAGGCGACGACATCACTTCCTGTCGGCCACCGTAACTTCTGTTAGGTGCAGTTCGCAAACTCACCACTAGATGCTGCTAAAAATTACATACTGCACCTTTAGGGATACTCCACTTTTTTTGTAAATAGGCTCATTTTCCCACTCCCCCAGAGTTAAACAGAGTTTTACCGTTTTCGAACCCATTCAGCCGATTTTCTGATATTTAGAAGAATATAAGTAACCAGACAGTTTCTGGTCTCATTGACTTCCATAATAGGAAAAAAATATACTATGGAAGTCAATGAGACCAGAAACTGTGTGTTGACTAATACTCTTCTAAACATCAGAAAATCGTATGAGTGCATTCGAAAACGGTAAAACTCGACTGTTTAACTCTGGGGGAGTGGTAAAATGAGCCTATTTCCAAAAAAAGTGGAGTATCCCTAAAGGTGCAGTATGTAATTTTTAGCAGCATCTAGTGGTGAGTTTGCGAATTGCCCCCAACAGAAGTAACGGTGGCCGACAGGAAGTGATGTCGTCGAAAACAAAAACACATCTTAAGCACACCGAATAATATAAGTGAGCTTTTTTTTGTAATTGTAATCGAGACAAATTGGATTGTTTGTGCAGCCGTACCCGTCTCTGACGCGGCTCACGCGCTCGTTGTTCGGCCGGAGCTCGTGCTGGTAAACGTCCGCCGGTTCTGGACTCTCCTCCTCCTCCTCCTCTTCGCTGGCCAGCAGGAGCAGGTGGTTCTGTGGGAGGGTGAGGTGAACCTCCACATGGTTCTCTTTAGCCCACGTCTGCGCCTCCAGCTTAGGCAGGAGGTGCTTCTCCTCCACATGCGTGTCTTTATCAGGACTGCTGGACGCCTCCTCCTCCCGATGGTACTCCAGAAAGCTCTTGGTCCTCCTTCTGAAGGTCGGGTTCTTCTGGTTGTCCTTCCCCTCCAGCCAATCGCAGCTGCTCCTGCTCAGGAGGTTCTTGTCGTTCTTGTTGAGGTCCATCTGCTCCTCCTTCAGCTGGAGGTTAGTGCCGTTCTTGGCCAGTTTGGGGTTGGATGTGGAGAAGGAAAGCGAGGAGCAGTAGAGAGACGACGATGAGGCGGATTTGGTCGGGGCGGCTTTAAAGTGCACGGGGGCGTGGCTTTGGCTCAAAGGGGCGGGGTTTTGGCTCAAACCCATCGCGTTCTGAATATTCGTCAATGCGTAGTTTTGACGACTTTTCGCAGAGCCTTGCGCTTCCTTGGAAACCGTGACCACGCCCTCCTTTATGGTGTCGCAGCTCAGCTGCTGGTTGTGGGAGGAGCGTAAATTGAGGGAGGAGGGCGGGGTCAACAACGGGCCGCTGTGATTGGTCGATTCTACGGTCGATGCGCTGCGTCTGAGGGGAGGCTTGTGCAGTGACATCATTGCAAACGATAAATCGCCTGTGAAGAGTGAGAACGTTAGTTACTTAGCTTCATTAATTACGGTCACTAAAAACTTTACTTTAACTAAAAAAATTACAACTATTGAGTGATTACTAACAATTAATCGCGATTAATCACATCCAAAAATAAAAGTTTGTGTTTACATAATATATGTCACCCACATATATATAACCACATATATATACACTGTGTATAATTATTTTATATATATAAATACACACACATGCTTGTATATATTTAAGAAATATTTTCATGTATATTGTGTATATATATTTATATATAATTTATATTCTATATAAATATAAATATTTTATATATAAATATATATATATGTATATATAAATAATAATATTATAAATAATAAATAAATAATAAATAATAATAAAAATTTTATAATATATAAAAATAATATATATATTTGTATATAAATACAAATATACAAAATAATTATACACAGTGCACACACATATATTATGTAAACACAAACTTTTATTTTGGATGCGATTAATCGTTTTGACGGCCCTAGTAATTACATTTCTTCTGTTAATCAGCCGTGTTTCAAGTGTGTTTGTGTGACTCTTAGACTTGATCACCTTTACATGAACTGCACCGTCAGCACAGCGTCTCAAGTTATACGGCAACACACACACACACACACACACACAGGACTGGGGTGGAAAATGTGTTTGCTGCAGATCTTCACTGAAGATCAGTGTGATTATACAGCAATATTTTGCACAACAGCCCACATACAACACACACACACACACACACACACACACTGTTTTTCTGTGCATCAGCCAAAAGCTGTTGTTTTGACTGATCTCAACAGTGATACAGTATTCAACATGTTAGTTTTTTGTGTTTGTCTTCATTAATAACTCATAAATTAAAAAAGTAGTCATTCAAGAAGACAAGTGGATACTAAACTCGTAAGTGTCGAGCTATTTTTGAGCTATAATTTAGATTTTTCACTTTTACACATCTTGGACAATACAAATCGTTTATATTTGCATTTGCAATAAAATATTAAATAAAATATAACAGCAAATATACAAAACTCAATAAATGTATAGTAAAGTATTGCATGATATAGCCAATAAATATGCTTGGAATTATTATTATTTTATTATTTATTTATTTTTTTACGAAAAGCACTTTAATTATAATCCTATCTGCAATAAGATAAAAACGGTAACACTTTACAATAAGGTTCATTTATTAAACATTAGTTAATGCATTAACTAACATGAACTAACCATTTGTTACTGTATTTGTTATTCTTTGTTAATATTAGTTAATACAAATCTAGCTGTTCATTGTTTGTTCATGTTAGTTCACAGTGCATTAACTAATGTTAACAAGATTTTAAAAAAGTATTAGTAAATGTTGAAATTAACATTACCAAAGATTAACAAATGCTGAAGAAGTATTGTTCATTCTTTGTTAATGTTAACTAATGTAGTAACTAATGAACCTTATTGTACAGTGTTACCATAAAAACTGAAATCGGATATAACAGCAAAATTGCAAGACTCAGTGACTCTTACTATATTATGCAATACTGTACTATAATAAAGCTCTGACATGCAGATATAACAGCAAACATGATGCTAAACTTAATAACTTCAGTAAAAGGCACTAGTTTAATAATTTAAGCTAGCTCTTATTGTAATCCATGCAATAAATTGAAATTAGACATAAAAGCAAAAATGCAAGACTCTACTAGTATACTATTGCATTATTGAACTATAATCATACAACTATTTAATTATAATCCTATATGCAATAAAATTGCAAATGCAACATTGCAAAAATATTATAAAATACAAGAAATACAAGTATAGTATTGCATAACAACATGGTAAAATACTCTCGGAACAGAGTTTACAGACTTTAATTATAATCCTATATGCTAGAATATAACAGCAACAATGCAAGACTCAATAACTTTCCTATTGTGTACAGTGAAGCAATGATTGAATACCCCAACTCTGGTTATAATCCTATTTGCAATGAAAAAATCTATATTTGCAATTTAAATCTGAAATTACATGCAGGACTCTTATATTATGCTATACTGTAGGCCTACTAGTAGCTATACTAGTGAAGTCTCTTGGATCATTCATACAGCTCTTTGATTATAATCCTGTATGCAATCAAATTTAAGGCACTAATAACTGCTAATTTTGATTATAATCCTCTATGCAATAAAATTCAAAATAGAACATAACTGCAAGACTCAACTAGTGTATTGTATTTTATTGTACAGTTTTGCATTGCATATAGGATTATATCCAATTATATCTGTTGAATTATAATCATTTAGCGATAGAATTGGAAATGCAACCTCGTATTAAAGTGAATATTTGACAAGTTTGAGCAAATCCGGCGATGACATCATCGTGTACAGTAGTGCACACACACAGAAGTTGCTGTTGATCATGACAGATCCGCTCAGATCGGCCCAAAACATTCGCTGCGATTAATGACGCACACCAGAACTTGCACAAACACACAGTCTGCAACAAATGCTCCATGCATCATCACCATCATCATCATCATCATATACACATGATGTGACAGTGAGAAGTGTCAAGTCACGCTCTCATAACGCGCACCCTGTGCATGACAAACTCAATTCAATCCTCAATTCTGTAAAGTTGCTGCAACGAAGATGCATCGGATCAATCGGTATAATCAATATTCAGCGCGCGCGCTTGTGTGTGTGTGTATGAACATGACGTCATCTGTTCAGAGACAGACACTTACCAGCACCGGGTGTTCGCGAGTGTTTCGGCTGTCCTCTCTCTGAAGATGCTGATGCGGAGACGCGAGGTGACGCCCGCTTTTAAAGTCCAGACGCCCGCAACGCGAGACCTCTCCGCAAAGCGCACAGGATGCGCTGCTCTCTGCGCATGCGCTCCGTGGACGCGCGCGCCGACCAATCCGAGCGCTGAGCGCAAGCCGCGACATGAATATTAATGAGTTAGCGCTAGAAACGTGACTTAATATTCATGAGACAAGCAGCGTTTAAAATTAATCCCTTTTTCAAATAGTTATAATATTTTTTTTTTTATCTGAAGTTAAAACATTCTTAGACAACAACCCTCATAAATACATTTGACATAAATATTATATTACTATTGATATTTAAATCGCCACAGTTTCTGACATTCAACTGCTATGATGACATCACGGTTTTCTCCAGAGCGGCTATATATATATATATATATATATATATATATATATATATATATATAAATTAAATAAATTAATAACTTTTTAAAACAGAAATTAAGTATCACATCATTGAACTGACTTTCTGGAAACACATTATTTGCTCCATTATTCTCCTGTTATCTCTGTAAAGCTGCTTTGAAACACTGTGTTGTAAAAAGCGCTGTATAAATAAAGCTGACTTGACTTGCTACTACAGTAAAAAAAAAAATTGTATTAAAGAACAAATTAAATTTAGAGATTCTGAACACGTCCTCCATTGTTTAAAGTATTAAAGTATAATAAAATGTATATTACTTCAAAATTGCTGAGAGAGAATATCAGTCAAACACAAACACCGAGTAAAAAATAAGTCTTTATTTTTATTAAGTGCTTTAGGATGTTTATTATTTCAATAAACCAATCAAAGTGTCGAACACATCAAGACAAACCTACAATATCAGGTTATGATATTCAATACTTTTGACAAATTGCTGTTTGCTTGTGTTTGTGAATAATCTAACTAAGGCACATATGTTTATGAAACCTTTGGCACATGCAATTCATTTAGTAGACAAATCTCTCCATAATGAATAATAATTCTGCTTCTGGATGAATATGTGCGCTTTTAGTGTAATCACGTAAACAATGTGTTCAACTCTTTTGAAAAACAAAAAACAGGAAAATGAGTTATGAATAAAAGCACCATGTGACCTTGTTTGACAAATAATATCGAGAAAAGCTTATTCACGTTCTACAAAACCCGCATTCATTCATAATTTCGCTGTATTATATTTCTGCCACGGAATAAAAACAAAGGTAATTCAGTCTTTCTTTCACAATATTGCCTGTTTGCATCTCAGAATTCGGATTAATGTTTATATCAAGCCATATATACAGTATATCTCGCAATTCTGACTATTTTCCTCAAAATGATGAATTTATCAAAAAAATCTGAACATTTTCCTCACATTTTTTAATTTACATATCACAATTTATCTCGCAATTCTAAATATTTTCCTCAAAATTCTGAGTTTCTATCACAATTCATCTCACAATTTCGACTTTTTCTTAAAATTCTTTGTTTATATCTCATTTTGCACTAATATTTTTCCTCAAAAGTTCATAATTACCCGTTTTATATCTTTATTGCGTGGCAGAAACACACTCCTACAGCTTTCACACACACTCTTCATAACCAAACACACAAATATGTACAAACCCAAACACATCATAAAGATATTCCCACTCCCACAGTTGCAGAAACAAGATATCACATATCATAGATAAATCAACCAATCACAGAGCTCTGAAATCAGCAGCTCTTCTCTGATTGGCCGAGAACATTCACGTGTCAGACCTGAGCCTCGCTCCATCATAACCTGTGTTGTCACTGTGTGCGTTGATGTTAAAGGTGTCTGAATAAATTTTGGATTGACTGTACAGTACGTGTCAAATCTTTTTGACGAGCGGATTATTAAATCAATAACTGCTGAGTGATGAATATGAATCCGTCGTGATGTTAGCGCACTCGCGGCGTCCAGACCTTGCTGTTGGCGCTGAGCATCTGGAGCGTGATCGACGACAGCGAACTCAGGCTTCCCGTGCTCCAGGAATGACAGAGCGACTTTGATTGACAGTCAGATCCATGCTGTGGGCGGGGCTTCTGAGGAACGATGGCGTTCAGATTCAGTTGACCAATCACAGAGAAGCAAGGAGCAGAGCGAATCGAGCGCAAGACTAGAGAGAGAGAGAATTTCGTTACAAAACCTGGTGCGAGTCTTCGATAGAGTTAGGAATCAAATACTTGTTATCACCTTTATTCATTTAGCGCTATTTTTTAGCGTTATTAAATTAAAATTTTGATTTTGATTTGTAAGCATTTCATTATGACTTTAGAAGTTAAATAAAAGTTTTTATTATTATTATTTTTTTAAACGATACCCAACCTGTCCTCGACCCAATGCCCTGAAGATACTCACCGTTTTGGGATAGCGCCATCTTGTGGTCAAAAATTACAACGAAATTTAAAAAAATTCTAATATTTTTAAGGATACCAATTATGCCATAGTCTGTCAAACTTCTTGTTGATCTTTTATTAAAACCTACTTTATTATTAAAAACTCCTCCTAGACCGTTTTTACCGATTTTACCCAAATTCGAGTCGGTTCATCTTCAATAGACGAAACTGTTTTCGTAAACCGCATCAACACATGATGTCTGATGCCAAACTGCACATCTCTGGAAACATTTGATATATTGACACTAAAATTGGTGCGTGTCGCTGCTACCCAACTCTGACTAAACCAGATCAGTTTGGTGTCAGCGCCACCTATTGGTCAAAAGTTATACGCAATTACGTCACATGACAAGTGCTTGTATTCTTAGGCTTTCAACCATTTAGCTTAAAATCAGTCCTGCAGCTGGTCTGACGCACACTTGCTTGCAGCTATATTTATTATTATTAAAATATGATATTATTGTATATGCATATTATATATTTAGAACATAGTTTTTATTAATATTATTTTCATGTTTAGATTTTCGTTTTAGTTAAATTTTTAGTAAGTTTGTTCATTTTTATTCTTTTTTTTTTACATTACTATTTAAGCTTAATTCTATTTTTATTACAGTTCTGTTTTGGTTTTTATTTATTCCCAGTTAGTAATTTTAGAGCTTCAAATTAAAACCAAATAAAAATTAGAAATACTGCCTGGGAACTGAAATAATATTGACTCTAATATGTATATTTTATAGTCATGTGACCCTGGATCACTAACCCCGTATCGAGTCGCGCGGGTGTTTCTGTGGAAAACACCAACAATACATTAAATGGGTCAAAATTAGCGATTTTTCTTTAATGCCAAAAATCATTAGGATATTAAGTAAAGAATTAAGATATTTTGTACATTTCCTATATATATAAATTATTTTTGTGAGTGGATGCAGCAATCGTGAACATAAATGCACAACTTTGAAGGAGATTTTCTCAATGTTTCGCTTTCTGTTGATGTATAAATCAAAAATTGACCCTTGTGACTGGTTTTGTGGTCCAGGGTCACATATATAATCAGATATCATAATCAGATATCTATTCTCACCCTCTCTGCTGTGTCGGTCTCTCAGGACGTCTCTGGCCTGCAGGTTTCCTCGGTCTTCGGCCTGTTGATAAAGCTTGACCGCGGTGTGGACACACGGAGACACGCCCAAACCCTTCTCGTAACACTGCGCCAGACACACCAGAGCACCGCTGTCCTTCTCACACACACACACACACACACACACACACACACACACACACACACACACACACACACACACATAAAGCTGTTTATTCATAAAAAGCTCATCATTAGTATAGAGTGTGTAGAGGAGAGGTGTGTTACCCCTTGCTCAGCGGCCATCCTGAAATAATGAACGGACTGTTTCTTGTCCAACTCCGAACCCTGAGACAACACCACACCCAGATACACCTGAGCCTGGACACACACACACACACTGTTTAAGGGGTGGGAGATTATTTATCTGTTGCTGTGTGGATCCTAACGTGTTCTGTGTGCTTGCATACTAGTCTAAATCAAAAGAAAACACCTTAAAGACACTAAACAAACAAAACTAGAACCATTTTGAGACATTCGGACCACCAATGAGAAATCAATGGGATAAGTTTGGAGGTCCTAGGGCCCCAAACATTACAGAAAGTTACATCATGAAACCCTCAACGATATACTGAGAGGGCTAGGCTATTAGATACGATAAAATACATATTTTTATTTCTTATACATGTCCATGCCTTACATTGATCTCTATGGGGGCATGTGCCTATAAAGGCCTCGTCTAGTAGTAACTTTCCCAGGGGCCAATAGACTCAGGAAGCATCTAGAGCTGCAAAACTTGGGGGCCTGATTCTGGGACCCTTGACGGTCAACTGTTCCAAATTTCGTGGCCCTGTAACCTTTTGACCCTTATTTTTCGGACATCCCACTTTCTCTCTATCTTGAATAGATCTCTATGGGGCATGTGCCTGAAAAGGACTCGTGATGTGGTAACTTTCCCTGGGGCCAATAGGCTCAGGAAGCATCTGGAGAAGCAAAACTTGGGGGCCTGATTAGAGGACCCTTGATGTTCCTCTGTGCCAAATTTCGAGGCTTTGCAACCTTTTGACCCTTGTTTTCCGGAAGTCCCACTTTCTCTCTATCTTGAATAGATCTCTATGGGGCATGTGCCTGAAAAGGACTCGTCTAGTAGTAACTTTCCCAGGGGCCAATAGACTCAGGAAGCATCTAGAGCTGCAAAACTTGGGGGCCTGATTCGGGGACCCTTGACGGTTGAATGTTCCAAATTTCGTGGCCCTGTAACCTTTTGACCCTTATTTTTCGGACATCACACTTTCTCTCTATCTTGAATAGATCTCTATGGGGCATGTGCCTGAAAAGGACTCGTGATGTGGTAACTTTCCCTGGGGCCAATAGGCTCAGGAAGCATCAAGAGCCGGGAAACTTTGGGGCCTGATTAGGGGACCCTTGATGTTCCACTGTGCCAAATTTCGAGGCCCTGTAACCTTTTGACCCTTGTCTTTTGGACGTCCCACATTCTCTCTGTCTTGTATAGATTCTCTATGGGGCATGTGCCTGAAAAGGACTCGTGACGTGGTAACTTTCCCAGGGGCCAATAGGCTCAGGAAGCATCTAGAGCTGCAAAACTTGGGGGCCTGATTCGGAAACCCTTGACTGTCAACTGTTCCAAATTTCGTGGCCCTGTAACCTTTTGACCCATGTTTTTCGGACATCCCACTTGAATAGATCTCTATGGGGAATGTGCCTGAAAAGGACTTTAGTTACTTTCCCAGGGGCCAATAGGCTCAGGAAGCATCTAGAGCCGGGAAACTTGGGGGCCCGATTAGGGGACCCTTGACGGTTGAATGTTCCAAATTTCGTGGCCCTGTAACCTTTTGACCCTTGTTTTTCGGACATCCCACTTTTTCTTTCTCTTGAATAGATTCTCTATGGGGAATGTGCCTGTAAAGGACTTGTGATGTAGTAACTTTCCCAGGGGCCAATAGGCTCAGGAAGCATCTGGAGAAGCAAAACTTGGGGGCCCGATTAGGGCACCCTTGACGGTCAACTTTTCCAAATTTCGTGGCCCTGTAACCTTTTGACCCTTATTTTTCGGACATTCCACTTTCTCTCTCTTGAATAGATCTCTATGGGGCATGTGCCTGAAAAGGCCTCGTCTAGTAGTAACTTTCCCCAGGGGCCAATAGACTCAGGTAGCAGCTAGAGCCGGGAAACTTGGGAGCCCGATTAGGGGAACCTGGATGTTCGACTGTGCCAAATTTCGAGGCCCTGCAACCTTTTAACCCCTGTATTTCCACATCCCACTTGCAAATTCAATGGACATGTCACAGACAGTTTGTGGACGAGCATCTTTTTTTGGGGCCAATCATGTATTAAACAAGGTCAGTACCTCCGTGAGTCCGGCGTCTGCCGCTGCGAACAGGAAGTTGAGCGCCGCTTCGTTGTCGCTCTCAGCGCTCTGCTGCCCTCTGCTGTTCAGGAGGAGTTTAGCACAGCGATACTGAGCCTGCCGGTGGCCAGCGACTGCGGCGCGTCTGTAGTAGAGCACCGCCTGAGAGACGACAGTCACGTGTGAATAAATCCAACGGTCTAAACGTTCACATCGATACGTTGAAGCGTTAAAAAATTCTGTATTATGAATTTAAAGCCAGACACCACTGTATAAATAAAGGTGACTTGAGTAAGCACGTTCACCTTGCTGTGGTCTCGCCGTACTCCGCGTCCTCTCTCGTAACACACTCCCACGTTAAACTGAGCTTTGCTGTAGTCGTGCTGAGCCGAAGCCAGGAAACAGGAGAAGGCCGCCTCGTAATCCCCCGCTTTAGCGCTCTCCAGACCTGAAACACCACACCGTGTTCTCACAGCATCCTCTCACGGAGTGTGTGTGTGTGTGTGTGTGTGTGTGTGAGGTCGTCATCATTACCGATGATGTTGAGGATTATGGGTACGCTGCTGTCCGCCACGTGCCTCAAGTTCTGCGCGGCTTCATCGGGTGCGGGACGTTCCTGCAGGAAACACAAGGGTTAATCAGAAGCAAAACACGTTTATGTGTGAGAATCTTTATTTATTATAGCTTTTTGTATTACCGATTTGTGAACAAAACTTAAAAGCAAGACCTTCCCAAGACCTTTAAACGCATTAAGCGCAAGACCCTGTGTGCCTCTTAAAGGGCCAGCACTCATATTCCTGCCTCACACAAAGAGAAAATTCACTCGTTCTTCACTGAATAACTTTTGGAACTATGTTCGTAATGTATATTATATTTATAAACTGCAGTTATTTTACATTTTATTAGTTTCTGAACCTGAAAATCTTAAAACACTGTTTATTTATATCGTGTCTTCGTTCAGTGTGTCTATTTGTTGCAATTACCTACATTTTATTGTTCTTTTTTTTTAACCCTCTGGGGTTGTTCATTTCAGTCACACTCGAGGTTTTCGGGTACAAACGGACCCAAAGGCCGAGAATTTTTCGAGATTTTTTTTTTTACTCGTTTTTTTAATAATATTTTTTTTAGGGCTGTCAAACGATTAATCGCATCCAAAATAAAACTTTGTGTTTACATAATGTATGTGGGTGCACTGTGTTTAATTATATATATATATATATATATATATATATATATATATACATATAAATATACACACATGCTTGTATATATTTAAGAATTATTTTCATGTATATACTGTATATATATTTATATATAATTTATATTATATATAAATATTTTATATATAAATAATATTTTCTTCTTAAATATACATGCATGTGTGCGTATTTATATATATAGATAGAAAATAATTATACACAGTGCTCCAGCATATATAATGTAAACACAAACTTTTATTTTGGATGCGATTAATCGCGATTAATCGTTTGACAGCCCTAATTTTTTTCTTTTCTTTTTTGGTGTTTTGAGAAAATTTCAAAAATAAAAAAATTATAATTAGTATTAAAGTAATAATTATGACAAAATTTTCCCCCATTGAACATAATAGAAAAAAAATATATATTTTTTAAATAATTGTTTATTTTTTTAAAGCTGTATTTCATTTTAGAGTCAAGCCTAGGCCTCATAAAGCAATTTTTGAAAGAGATGGATTCCTTCTGGTGGACTAACTGAGCATTTTAAAAATCAAAACACATGTACAATCTGATTTTTTTTGGTGTGTTTGTGTACAAAAGTGTGTTTGTGTGTGTGTCTGAATGTGTCTGTTTTGCACTCTTGATGTTTTATAGATTCACCCCTTCACTGTTGTGTGCTTTTTTTCAAGATCGTGGCTGATTTGTAGATTGTACGCACAAAAAAACTCAGTATTTTTACATTTTTGCCAATTTCCCATTCATTTTCCATGCAGGTCCATTTGGACCCGAACACCCCAAGTGTGACTATTTTTTTTTTTACAACCACTTAGACTATTCACATCCTGTCCCCAATTTTTTGGGGTGTTCAAATACCAAATACCAACAAAGTCACCAAATTTCGGACCGATCCGATGAAGCTATGATTTTTTTTGTTAATTTTTTATTTAAATTCTTCAGGTCCATTTGGGCCGAACGACCCCAGAGGGTTAATAAGTGAGTGTTTATTGTCTTTATAATGCTTGATATTAGTATGGCTAGTTGTTCCTCTGGTGTTTTTACACTCCTAGTGTCAGTGTTCATGATTTCTGCTCATGATATTTAGCAATAATCACATGTTTTGCAATAAGAATAAATGTGAACGACATCTAAGTATTTTTTTTTACCCAAATCGGAATCGAAAACATTCAAATTCAAGCGATACCCAACCCTACGAATGTGTGCACGGAAAAGGGAAGCCATTGAATCACGTTCAGTCTCTAGCTGCAGTTCACGTAACGGCCACCGGTGTCGCTAATAACACGGGTGTCTGAATTCTACATACAAACTGGTGTAAAACATTACCTGTGGTTTCACTGGTTCTGGAAAAATAGTTTCCTCTGTAAGAGAATCAAGAATGAAGAGTCAACTTCTGTGCACTTCACATCTTTATTATACGAGTCTGTGAGCGTGTTGGTCCTGACCGGAGTGTGACGGGCCGGCGGTCTCAGGGGTGTGTGTGGTCTGCAGGTCAGAGGTCAGATCCTCATCACTGCTGGTGGCACTGCTGATGTCATCACTGGGCTCTGGAGACTGCAGCGCCCCCTGCAGGCACTTCACCGTAACGCCACCAGACAACACACTCTCCCGGGACACTGTACGTGTGTGTAAATGTGTTTATACTGGACAGTGCCGTTCAAAACTTTGTTATAAATGTTCAAAATTTAATTATAAAAACAGTAATATTGTTAAATATTATGACAATTCAAAATAACAGTTTTCTATGTGAATATACAGTAAAGTGTAATTTATTCTTGTAAATGTTCAGCATCATTACTCCAGTCTTCAGTGTCACATGATCCTTCAGAAATCACTCTAATATGAGGATCTGATGATCAACACACAGTTATGATTATTATCAGTGTTGAAAACTGGATTTTTTTTTGATGAATAGAAAGTTTAAACATCTTTTGTAACATTATAAATGTTTTGATCAATTTAATTTATCCTTGATGAATAAAAGTATTGATTTATTTTATTTCTTTCCCACAAAAAATGAAATAAAATTTCTTACTGACCCCAAACTTTGGAATGGTAGTGTTTAATGTTACAGAATCTTTATATTTCTGATAAATGCTTCTCTTTTGCACTTCATATTCAGCAAATAATCCAGAAATATAAACTGTAAATTACTATTTACATCACTAATAGTAATCATAACTGTGTGTTGATCATCAGATCCTCATATTAGAGTGATTTGAGGATCATGTGACACTGAAGACTGGAGTAATGATGATAAATTCAGCTTTGATCACAGGAATAAATTACACTTTACTGTATATTCACATAGAAAACTGATGATTTACATTAGAATAATATTTCACTATTTTACTGAATTTTTATTTTTTTTTTAAATCTTAACAATCCCAAACTTTTGACTGTAGTGTGTAAATATAATATACATACAAGTCAATGTTTTAGTGGTCAAAATGTGTGTGACTGACAGCAGGACTCACAGATGTCAATCAGGACCTTGTAGGAGCATTTCTGCACGAGTCCGACGTCTGTGATCCGGTTCTGATCCGCACGCGAGGAAAACCGGGAGTGAATCCTGCGACAGAGCTGCATGAAGAGAACGGCAGCGGCGCCCTGCACACACACACACACACACACATGGTCACTTGCGGACTCTAAAGTGAACAGGTGTGCTTCTGTCCTCTGATTGGCTGATCCTCACCCAGCCCACGGCGTCCAGAGCGGAGTATCTCGGCAGGCCAGAGTAGCAGAACTCAGAGCGGCGCCTTTTCTGATCATCTCCATCCCTCTGAGAACTGACAGACAGAACGGGACTTGAGAGAGTGTGTGTGAGTGTGTCATGAGTAGGTTTAGGGGTAGGGTTAGTCAGTGTGTGTGTGTGTGTGTACCTGCTGCAGTCAGAAGCGTGTCGTCCTCCGGTCAGGACTGAGGAGTTGATGAGCTCGTCCTCCACATGTGTGTGTGAGTGTCCCTGCGAGAGTCGTAGTGAAGCGTTTCCATGGCAACGGCTCAGCACTGTGGTTCCAGAGCACACACACACACACACAAGTGTTTTATGAACCGACAAATTATGGCAAGCCGTTTTTGCTTTTATTCATTTCCAGGATATGAATTCTTGATATCAACAATTACATTTTTGATATCAAGAATTTAATTGTTGATATCAAAAATGGCATTGTTTATCAAGAATTCATATCCTGCGAATGATTAAAAGTTAAAATGGCTTGCCATAGACAAATGCGGCATATGTTGTGTGAAAACACACACATTTTATGCTGTTATGAGACGTAAAGAAGTGTTCATTTATGATCAGATGAATTTAAGGAAGGACTCCATCTCTACTGCTGGTTATGGAAGAGTTTGCATGTATTTACTTGTCTTGTGTGTGTGTGTGTGTGTGTGTGTGTGTGTGTGTGTGTGTGTGTGTGTGTGTTCTCCCTGTGTGTTTTTGTTGATATGTTCCATGTTTCCCTCATGAATCAGTAAAGCAAATCTGTCAGTCTATACTCGTGAGCAAATCCACATATGATTTCTTTGATTTCTCATATTTGATGATATATTTGACATTTGATCTGATCACGAGTCAAAAGTGAAAGTATCTTCAGACTTAATTAAAATGACATGATTTATTAAAATACACAACTAAAGTCGTGTTCAAATCAACGAAACTGACACAACTGCAGAGAGACCCCATGCAATGAACATTATAATTTATAACAATAATTGAGTGTATCGGTATCGATGTATCAGAGAGTGTGTGAGAGCTGGTGATGTGTAATAATGCCTCACCTCTGCCCACTAAACTCTGAATCCTCCACATGTCTGTCGCTGCTGCTGTTTTCTGTGTTTATGAGGGTTAATAAACTCACGCCATGGTTCTCTTTGACAGTCACGAGATACGGGAGAAACTAGTGAAGGGCGGCCGCCGGAAATGACGCAACAACACTAAACAACACGAGCGTGAAGTTCAATGTACGGCCGCCAGAGGCCGCCACACACACACACACACCATAGACAGCAAAAGAAATGGACAGAAGGTTTCTAGAACATATAATATTCTCGAGTCTGCCGTAAAGAACCTTTAATTTTGTTATTTTAACAAATTGTAATTTTGAATTGTTTTGTAATTTTTGATGTCTGTAACCCATTCTTATTGTTATTGTATTTGTTTATTTTTTTCTCTTATGTTCTCTGTTATTGTCTTTAATGTGCAATAAAAAAAAGAAATGGACAGAGCGATCTCATTGGAACTCCATTGAGACGACTGAAGCCCGTTTTTGGCGATTTTTTTTAGCACTTCCGTCCCTGACGCGCAGACTCATACAGAGAGCTAGCCTACGTAGTGGGACGTGAGTGACCCGTGCTGTAGCATGAGAAATCTGAATCATTCCCTTCCGAAACATGCAGAGGCGGAGAGTATGAATAGGAGCTGTCCATGAGCGAGGAGAAGGAGATAATTTTGCAAGGTATTCTGATAAATTATTTTGTCATTTTGCCTCCACGTTTCCCGATTGCGCGCGAGCTTCTTCTCCTGTCCATACGGTAATCTCAAAACTGTGCGACAGAGAGTCGCGTGGGTATGACGCAATCGTAAGCCTTGTTTCACTAAAACTGTTTCTACGGGGCCATAACATAAGCTACAAGGTAATGGAGCTATTTATACATTGTCGTGTTTCTTTAGAAATAAATAAAGGACAAATGGGGTCTTCAAGCGCCTCAGATGTAAAGTTATTCACTGTCAAAGTGACGCCAAAATGAACGCGAGTCAATGGGAATGCTAACGCAAGTGAAGTTCTGCTACAAGATGTCAGCTCCCACGAGGCTTCAACTTCCGGTCGATGGATAACCCCCTTGAATCTCTCTCTCTCTCTCTCTCTCTCTCTCTCTCTGTGTGTGTGTGATGGGTAGGGTTAGTTTACTTTAAGGGGACAGAGTATACTGCTTATACAGTATAAAAACCAATACATCTATAGAGAGTCCTCACAAAAATAGTTAACCAGACGTGTGTGTGTGGGCTGTAGAGTGTGTAATGACAGGTCTGTTGAGACGAACATGTGCTGGAACTGAAGATTGGTTTGCTCATGGCTTGAACGAAGCCTGTATAACGTGTGGTTTGTTGTCGTCGGGTTCTTCTCTAATGATGATGAACGTCATAAAGCGGGTCGAGTGCACAGATCTCCATCGCCGCTGTGATGTGGTCAGCTAACTCGACTGATGCCATTCACTAAACGCTCCTCTGAACACAGATGTTCTCTAGAGATGAGAAGAAACCGGTAGCTCCTAAAAACATGCGGGCGTGCTTTTCCTTTTAAAGAAAATGTAATTAATAAACATGTGTCTGAGATTATGAATATGTTTCAGAGTCTCAGCTGTGTCTGAGGTGGGAGGATAAAAACAGATTGAGTGAAAATGGCTGTGGAGAGTGAGATAACTGGGATATTGCTCTAGGAGAGACATCTGAGACGCATTTGATCTCATTATCCTCCATCTCGGTCCAGGAGAGACAGAGAGATCTTTCCTTCAGGAAGTGCTTGTTAATCGCAGACAGATGTTTAGTCCTGTGTTTGTAATTATACAGTGGACTCCTGGAGTTTAACGGAGTCCTATAATGCCCTTTCACAAGATGTAAAACAAGTATTTGATATACCCAACAGATCATTTTGTACAGCATGCTTAAATTATAATTTTTTAGGGCTCAGAAAAACGCGCTGTTTGAGAGTGTGGCGTGCCCTTTAAATGCAAATGAGCTGCTGCTGCTGCCGTTACAGGGGGCGGAGCTTCATGAGCGCACTCACTAAAGTTTCAACGAAACATTGAATCAATGTGGAAACATGACATCGAAACAACGTTGATCTGACATTGTTTTGCTCATCGAATTAACGTTGAACCAACGTCAGACGCGTCATTCTTCAAAACTAACGGAAAAATCAACTTGAAATCAACGTTGTTTCAATGTTAGGAAAGCAAACCAATTTTAGATTTTCATTCAGCTTTGAAGAATTCCGCGTCTGACGTTGGTTCAACGTTAATTCGATGAGCAAAACAACGCCAGATCAACATTGTTTCGATGTCACGAGAGACGTCGTTTCCACGTTGATTCAATGTCAGTTCGCCGAGTTACAGTTCATTTTCTGTCGCGTTTCAGAATGAACTTCACTTATTTTACAAAAAGCATAACATTTTGTTTTATAATGTGTACACGAATAAAAGTACACATTTAACAGTTTTGAATGATGGATATTAACAACTGTATGTTTGACAAAAAGTTATTTGAGCCTCTTTCGCACTTTCCGACCCCAGAGGTAGGGTTGGGTATCGAGAATCGAGTATCGATTGGAACCGGGACTAAGTTTTCGTTTTTCCCGGAATCGTTCAAAAGTTAAAATTTCGATTCCTAGTTTCGATATTCACAGTCCGCCGAGCGGAAGAAGAAACAACACCAACGAAGAAGCGTCTACTGGAAGTGTTTGGCATAACCGCGCGAGTCGAACATGAGTAGCTTACGTCGGCGGTCCAAAGTGTGGCTTCACTTTTCTAAAAATAACGAAATCTCGGCAAAATGCAAAATTTGTGACAAAAGGAGTATTTCCTTCAGAAAGACCGTTGGTTAGCAAGGTTAGCTAAACTTTTTTGACCCTGCCTCTAAAAAGAATCGAGAATCGTTGGGAACCGGAATCGAAACAAGGAATCGGAATCGAGAATCGTTCAAATTCAAATGATACCCAACCCTACCCAGAGGGTTAAAAGTCATCTCTGATCACCGAAATGACATATTTAAACGTTTTTTCCTTGATGAAAAGTTCTTCATGCCTTAAAATATCTTGAATGTAACTCGACACCCTTGCCTCATTTAGTATATTTGGTTATATGAATACGCAAATGAGCCCCGCCCCCACTCACTCAGCTCAGAGATCCACTGGTTGACGATCTGATTGGTTACAAGGTAGTTTGCTCTGTGTGTGTGTGTGTGTGTTATTGCAGTAGGTTGAGCAAACACAGTGGGAGAGGGAGTAATGTGGTCAGGGGCCCAGCGGGGAGAGAGAGAGAGAGAGAGAGAGTACAGTAAACAGCCCAGAGTCGGAAAGCAACAGGAAAGATTCAACATCATCATCCTCATCCCGGACCTCCTCTTCCCAGATAAACTCTCTCTCCAGCAGCTGTGAGAGTTTATCCCAGCTTTCATGAGACTCTGTCTCGGGGCGCCGGAAGGAGACGCGGGAGGAGGGAGTGTGTGTGTGTGTGTGTGTGTGTGTGTGTTCATCACAGCAGAGAGAGAGAGTGAGCGATGGCCACGGGAGGAATCACTACACTCCCGGCTTCTCCGGACGACGGGGCGAGCGGAGCCTTTACTCCCGGGAGCTTCAGGGAGCCCAAACGCCTTTACTGCAAGAACGGCGGATTCTTCCTGCGGATCCAGTCGGACGGGCGCGTGGACGGGGTCCGGGAGAAGAGCGACCCGCACAGTGAGTGCTTTTATTCCCTTCTTTCCATGGAAAAACAGGAGAGAGGAGAGGATCTGGAGCAGACCCACGGCACAAAGACTCTTTATAGACGTCACTGATGAAAACCAGGCCTGATGATGACGGGTTTCCAACTTATTTTCAGGAACGCTCTCGGTTCAGAAAGAGTTCACTGACGTTTATGCGTGTAGAAATTGTGCGCGTTCACTTTCTAAAAGCATTTATTCATGTTTTATTCAACACTTTAAAGCTGGTGCGTGTGTGAGACCAAAGTGTTTTCCATGTTACAAGCTCAGTTTAGTCCTGAAATACAAAATACAAGTCAAGTAGAAACTGGAACAGTCACCCCTTTAGACTCACGGGCAGGGTTAAACACACTGTTTATTAGGGCAACTTCACTAACCCCGCCCACCCCACAGTTCACTCTGACCTGAACCTCTGTGCATGTGTGTGTGTGTGTGTGTGTGTGTGAGTGAATGAATTAATGTTTGTGTGTGTGTTAACAAATGAGGACATTCCTCTGTGTATTCAAATGGTGTTTGTGTCAGATTTAACTAATTTCTGGGGTCATAAAATATGGTTCAGGACCAGGTACACGCACACACACTGACTCATTAATCAAACACACTTGTCAAGGTTCCAGTCAACATCCCGATTCCTGACGGATCGGCTCATCAAAACAATACAACAACACAACACTCCAACACTGAATCACCGAATCCCGATCTTACTCTCCGTTCATCATCTATGCTCTCTTTAAAGAACCCGGAAGTCAAAACCCGGATCTGAAACATCAATCGCTGTTCAAATCATGCAGACAAACAATAACATACATTCAAACCAAAAAATTAATAAAAAATTAAACCAAAAAATCTTTTTTTCCCATTCCCGTTCTCCAATAATAAAAATTTAATAATAAAAATTTGGCGTCGTAACGATTTTTCACCGAGATATTTGCGATTTTTCTCCTGAGCTCTTGGCGCCATTTCTGAGCGCGTCCAACGGTTTTTGGCTAATACCTCCGCGAATACTCCACCAAAACTGACGAAACGCATATGGTTTTGTTCAGTTTGGCGAGGCAGTTCGAAGGAGCCCGGTCTCCGCCGGATACGTTGCGTTGTCGCCGAGATTTCCATTTTTCGCTTCCGGTGGGGCTTTGGGGGCCTACGAGGCTGGGGGTGGTCTCCGGATACGTTGAGTTTTCCCCAAGATATTCACGTTTTTCTCTTCCGGAGGGGCTTTGGGGGGCTGTATCTCGGGCCCACGAGGCTGGGGGGGATCTCTTTCGAAAGATTTTGTCCCGTTCTCCACTCGATAAAAATTTGACGTCGAAACGTTGATTTTTCGCCGAGATATTTGCGATTTTATCCTGAGCTCGTGGCGCCATTTCTGAGAGCGGCCGACGGTTTTCGGCTAATATCTCCGCGAATACTCCACCAAAAATGACGAAACGCAAATGGTTTTGTTCAGTTCGGCAAAACACTTCAAATGAGCACGGTGTCCGATGTATATGTAGAGTTTTCCCCAAGATATTTGCGTTTTTTGCTTCTGGTGGGGCTTTGCGGGCTTGTATCTGGGGCTCCTCGGGGCCAATGAGGCTGGGGGGGATCTCTTTCGAAAGGACTCGTCCTGTTCTCCAAACGATAAAAATTTGACGTCGAAACGTTGATTTTTCGCCGAGATATTTGCGATTTTCTCCCGAGCTCGTGGCGCCATTTCAGAGCGCGGCCGACGGTTTTCGGCTAATATCTCCGCGAATATTCCACCAAAAATGACGAAACGCATATGGTTTTGTTCGGTTCGGCAAGACAGTTCAAATGAGCCTGGTGTCCGACGTATACGTAGAGTTTTCGCCGAGATATTTGCGTTTTTCGCTTCTGGAGGGGTTTGGGGGGCCTGTATCTCGGGTCATGAGGCTGGGGGTGGTCTTTTTCGAAAGGTCTCGTCGCGTTCTCCACTCGATAAAAAATTGGCGTTGAAACGTTGATTTTTCGCCGAGATATTTGTGATTTTCTCCCGAGTTCATGCCGCCATTTCAGAGCGTAGCCGACGGTTTTCGGCTAATATCTCCGCGAATACTCCACCAAAAATGACGAAACGCACATGGTTTTGTTCGGTTCGGCGAGAAGGTTTGAAGAAGCCCGGTGTCCGATGGATACGTTTCCCCAAAATATTCGCGTTTTTCGCTTCCGGCGGGGCTTTGGGGGCCTGTATCTCGGGCCCACGAGGGTGGGGATGGTCTCTTTTTGAAAGTTCTCGTCCCGTTCTCCACTCGATAAAAATCAATACGAGATATTTGTGTTTTCGCTTCCGGAGCCCGATCAGAATAAATTTCGGGTTTGACTGTAAATCTTGATAAGAAGGACCAGAAACACAGTCTCAATCCTATGAACTCGTGAAGATGTTGTGTGTGTGTGTGTTGTGTTCTCACAGAAGGTGTTTGTGTGTCTCTCAGTTCGCCTGCAGCTCCAGGCGACGGCTCTCGGGGAGCTGGTGATCAAGGGCATCTGTGCGAACCGATACCTCGCCATGAACGCCGACGGACGCCTCTTCGGATCGGTGAGACGCTTTATGATGATCCCAGAGCGGATATTTCCTCCAGTGTTCATGAGTAGAATTCAGAAACGCTCGTTATTAGCGACACCGGTGGCCGTTCAGTGAACTGCACTCGCGCACAAGAGACTGAACATGATTCAATGGTCTTTAAAGGTCATTAAAATTACACTGTTATGATTGGTTATAAAGAATATTTGAGATTTTAGATTATATACACTGACGTTCAAAGGTTTTGGATCGGTAAATTTTTTAATTTTTTTAAAAGGAGTCTCTTCTGCTGCACCAAGGCTGCATTTATTTGATTAAAAATATAAAAAAAGAACCCAGTAATATTTTTAAATATTATGACAATTTTCTATGTGAATATATTGCAAAGTTTAATTTATTCCTGTGATCAAATGTGTCACATGATCCTTTAGATGATTTGATGCTTAAAAATCATTTATGATTATTATCAATGATAAAAAAAAACCATTCCGGATACTTTGATGAAAAGAAAGAACAGCATTTATTTGAAGAGACTTCTGTTTTTAAAACATTAACAAGCCCTTTCTCCAATCCTCTGAGTGAGTGAGTGAGTGGAGGCGGGGCTCATTTGCATATTCATAGAACCGCGCATACTAAATGAAGCAAGAGAGTTCGAGTTACATTCAAGCTAAACGAAAAAAAAGTTTAAATATGTAATTGAGTTTTAATAAATAAAATGATTGACTAGAGGGGGACTTTAAAACGTTTACCGATTGTTATGCTAATTATATAATTTTGTAGCGAAAAAAGTCTCAATGTGTCTTAAAGTTGTCTCCGTCTCTCCCTCTCAGAGACGAACAACAGATGAATGCTACTTCCTGGAGCGCCTGGAGTCCAACAACTACAACACGTACAGATCCCGGAAGTACCCGGACTGGTACGTGGCGCTGAAGAGGACGGGCCAGTATAAATCCGGCTCCAAGACCAGCCCGGGCCAGAAGGCCATTCTGTTCCTGCCCATGTCAGCCAAGTGCTGATCGACCCCAAACCAGACTGACGCGCTCCTCCCCGACCCGATGAGCGGATTCAGAAGGTTAAAGGTCAACCGGATCGCTAGAAGGGGAGATTTTTCACCGTCAAGATCCGTGTGTTGAAAACGCGCTTCCCTTTAGCATTTAAATCTATGAAGCGTTTCCACAGTTGAGTTTGTTCGTGGAGATCCAGTCAAACCAAAAATTATTCAGACACAAGATATATATATGTTTCACTAGTGTGTGCAGGACACTATAGTTCATCTATAAGTGAGAAGAGCAAAATAACGATGACACAATATACCCCAAAATTCTTCATACCAGTCAAATTTATAACAATCTGTGGCCAGAAATGATTCCTCCACTTTGAGCTGACACCGTGTCCTAAACAAACGCGACGCGATAAAATTCCAGCGACAGCAAGTGTGTCTGTCCATGCAGCCATGTTTGTTTGTAAATCTTGAAATTGCAATTATTATTATTGTTATTTTTTATTATTGTCTTTTTTTTATTGCTCAAATGAAAACAGTATACAAAGTAAACAAAACATACGAGATTAATATTACCCTTGCCAGGGGGTATCACATATATTCAAACAAATTGTAAGTAATACAAACATTTCTCGTTTTCATAGCCTTTTAATTAATTTTATATATGACCTTGAAATTGCAATTAAAAAAAAAAACTAGACCCGACGCGACTGTGAGACGTCACACGTCAATCAAAAATCACAGCCATTCAGAACAGCGTGTGGGCGGAGTCTTTCTGTGAAGCGGCAAAGCGCACTGTGCTGGACCGCACTCAACACTCCGACGACAAACGGGTAAGGATATAAATCAAAATAAATCAAGAAATAACATTATTAAAACTCAAAACATTAACAAAATATACTCATTAACTAATTTTTTTATGAAGTACGATTGTATGTTTGCTTAGAATTCATTTTGAACGCCATATTATGTGCTTTCAAAATCTGAGGTAAATTATCCGTTACCGCTTGTGGCGCAGTGACGTATTTTTAGCTAAAAATAAAAAATGTGTACGCATAACCAGTGTAATTTCTTCATTCTGTCAGCCATCGACGTCGCAGAAATAGTAACTGTTTCTAAATTAGAAACTTAATTTGTCGTCGTCGCGTTTAATATGGAAAATATATCTTTTGTCGCGGCGTCGTGTCGTGTGTAGTTAGGACACGGTGTGATGATGTTCTGCTGAAGTGTGTTTTCTGTAATTGCTAATGCTCTTTTTACACACACACTGAACAACATGAAGCATTGCTTGGTCACTGGTTGAGATAAACTGGTGTAGCTGGTTCAATTTAACAGCTGATAGATATTCAACATAATTCATGTGTGAGAGTCCAACAAAATGGCGGACAAAACCAGTCAAAGAGTCTTGTCATATTTTATTATTATATAAGCTATAGTGAATGAACTGTGATAATGTGAGAAATGTTGAAGGTGTCTGAATACATTTAGCTTTGACTGTATCTCATTCTCAGCGATATCCTCTCTTTCGTCCAAACCCCACGAGACGATCTCAGATCCAACTTTCCACACATCATGGTTCCACTTCAGATGGTTTGGCTGGAAAGAGTTCGCGATCTGCATTTCCGTGGGGTTTTGTCTGCATCTTCTCGCAGGAATGTCAGTACGGCCACAAAATGTGAGTTTATTTAATGCTGCTCCGTAGAGGTTTCTTCTTAACACAAAATATATTTCTATACTGTATTTTAGAGGGAAAAAATGGTTTTGCAAAGACAAAGTTCTGCTTTGATGAAGGGAAGTACACAGTGAATGTTTGCCATACAACTTTATTCTTTTTTCATATATCATTTTGTCAGAGAAAATAAGCTTCTCTTGAGTTTAGCTACACAAGTGTTGGTTGTTGCTGCGAGTAACAGGAAGAGTTACAGTAACGTTGATCTTTGAGGTAACTTAAATGAGGTTTAAAAGTACACTCTTCAAAACTATTTTTCTAAAAAGTCAGGTTTACACTGCACGATTTGACCGTCCAAAAAAATCAAATTTTTTCTAAGACAACCGTCGAATCAAAAATCCAGGAGCGCCGAACATGACAACAAACCACCACTTACGCCACACACATCAACCCGATCTCACGACCAAGTCGTACGAATTCGACTTGGTCGTGAGATTGGGTTGATTCGAATTTTATTCAAATTCGAATGATTAAAAAGTGGCTAATTCGTAAAAATTCATACGACCTCACTTGTACGATTTTGCTAAAACGTAAATATTTTACGAATTGGCCAATTCGTATGAATTCGTACGAATGACCGACCCCTTACCCCGCCCCTAAACTTAACCATCAAATGGGTTAAGACAAATCGTACGAGTGAGGTCGTACGAATTAGACACTTTTTAATAATTTGTCGAATTCGTACGAATTGGTCGTGTTTTTGAAAGAATTTTTGTATGATTAATTCAGTGTTTATATCCCAGCTCAACCCGATCTCACGACCAAGTCATACGAATTCGACGAATGATTAAAAAGTGGCTAATTCGTAACAATTCATACGACCTCACTCGTACGATTTTGCTAAATCGTACATATTTTTTAAGAATTGGCCAATTCGTATGAATTCGTACGAATGACCTACCCCTTACCCGCCCCTATCACGTGGGTTTAGACAAATCGTACAAATTCATACGAGTGAGGTCGTACGAATTAGACACTTTTTAATCATTCGTCAAATTCGTACGAATTGGGCGTGAGATAGTGTTGCCCAGCTATAACCTTTTATCCATTCATTCTGTGATCATTTTAATTATTGTAAGACCGAAATAATCTCTGGATCAGAACATAGATCAGCTGTTTAACGATTGATCATGCAGCTGTGTGACTATTATAAATCGTACAGTGTGAACGCGGCTTACAGTGTGTATTTTGAAGATAAAGTCTGTCTTGAGCGAAATATCACTCAAACTGTATTGACCTTAAAAGGCTCCGTCAGGCACTTAATGTGTAGAACCGTTTCCATTAAAGATCATTTTATGTAATTTAGTTTTAATTCATTTCAAATTGAAATGAAAAAGTATGACTTAAACATACTTTAATACTAGAAAATTGACTAAACATGAAAGTATCATGCAATCAGTTAAAGTCCCCCTGTAGTCAATTATTCGATCACTCATCTTTGATGAACCAGAATTACATATTTAAACGTTTTTCGTTTAGCTTGAATGTAACTCGACACCCTCACCTCATTTAGTATGCACAGTTCTATGAATATGCAAATGAGCCCCGCCTCCGTGTTTTTGAGACTGTCTTTGGTTCGCTGCAGTTTTAAGGAGGAAATACTCAGCAATGCTGTCGACTTATGAACTTACACACGGATTAAGCGTATTAAAAAGACATTAAACGCTGGATTTACACCACAGGGGGACTTTAAAACATTTACGCGTTAAAATTGTTCCATATAGACGTATGTAAAGGCGTTTCCGGTTGGAGTTGGGATGTTTATTGTGAGGAGTGTGTGGTGTCTCTGAGGTAAAGCTGATAAAACATGCCGGAGTAAACCGCCGGCAGCGTCTCCATCGTGAGGTCGATGTTGTGGAAGCCGTTTCCCAGTCCGTACAGCAGGAGTTTGGCGACGCGACTGGTGATCGGCGTGGTCTCGCTGGTCTCGGCGAGCTCGCGCAGGTCCAGCCACTCGCAGCGCAAACACTCCTGCGTGCAGAAGTCGATGTCGTACGAGAGCGGGCTGAGTCTGCAGATCAGGTACATGTCGGACATCCCGAACGCTCCCGGGTGATTGTGCTGCTGACGAATACTGAGGAGAGATCGGAATTCAGATCGGATCCCGGTTTCTTCGAAAACCTCTCGAACGGCCGTCTCCCCTGGAACACAGCGTCAAGACTGAGAAAATACTCGCGTTTTACAGCACAAATATTAAACATTCTTAAAGCAAGATACATTTACTGGAGACCTAAAATCACTGAGGATATATTGAGTCTGGTTTTATTAAAAATGTAGCAAAATTAAGCGAGTTTTTGCTTTAAATATCTGCCAATGGAGTCAAAAAAACATCTAATTTTGACTTTAAATTAAGATTACAAAGGAAACTCAAAGTTAGAATATGGTGCAAAAGTTCAGTAATTCAACTTAAAAGGTGAAACTAATATATTATATGTAAAGAGAGATATTTCAAGCCTTTATTTGTTATAATTTTGATGATTGTGGATCAAACAACAAACCTTTTCACAATATTCTAATTTAGACTTTGGGGGTTTTCATAAACTGTAATCCATAATCATCAAAATTATAACAAATAAAGGTAATAATGTATCAAATTTAAGCAAGTTTTTGCTTTAAATATCTGCCAATGGAGTAAAAAAAACATCTAATTTTGACTTTGAATTAAGATTACAAGTGAAACTCGAAAAGTTAGAATATCGTGCAAAAGTTCAGTAATTCAACTTAAAAGGTGAAACTAATATATAGAGTCATTATATGCAAAGTGAGATATTTCAAGCCTTTATTTGTTATAATTTTCACAATATTCTAATTTTGACTGGGGATTTCATAAACTTTAATCCACAATCATCAAAATTATAACAAATAAAGGTAATATCAAAATTAAGCGAGTTTTTGCTGTACGTAAATATCTGCCAATGGAGTCTGAAAGATTTTCTCTTTGAATTAAGATTATTTTTCAGATTTTCTTCCTCTTTTAAGCACAAACTCGCTTCATTTTAATGTTTTATTCATAAAACAAGACTTAATATCTTCAGTCATTTTGCTTCTCCACTAAATCAAAATCTTTCGATATGAAAAACAAGAAGCAAATGCTAAGTGATCATATTAAGCCGTTACTTGTTTTGATACACTGAAAATAATTTGGTGTAGAAACAATTTTCACTCAGAAATCGCTAGAAAATTTAAATAATCACAAAGAAACTGCAAGCAACACATCTAATTTTGAAGTATAAACACTAAATAGTATTTTCTTGTAAAATGTACTCTAATAATATTGTTTATTCACAATTTTATTATTATTTTTTTTACAGTGTGGATGTAATATTAGTAGCATCTGAGCTGCTGATACCATTTTAGAAACTTTCTTGGAATAAATTCACGTTAAATATTACAGTTATTAACACTGTAAAAACTTTGTTTACTGTATCATGAGATTTGGAGAAACATACAGTAGGATGAGAAAGTTTGTCTAGTTCAGCATGTGAACACAATGTAACTGTTTATACAAAACATTTATTTTTCAGAGATAGCATTGTGATTTATGTAAAAATGTAATCAATAAGCAGTTTAAATACAAGTCACTTGTGTGGTAAAGAAGGGTATTTTTGTAACTGAATGTCTTGAGGGTCTCAAATCGTAGAAGATGATCTTATAAATGCACTTTTGGATGTATTATTGGAATATCTGAAATTATGATTATGAGTTGTGGATCTGAATCTTACCGATGTTTTCTCCAAGATCCGATAAACCACCGGGAAACTTCCAAGCATTCTTAGTCTGGAAACGACAGGAAAGTTATGTTTAACACGTGCATGTTGTTTTAGTTAAGAGTTATATTTTTACTGAAATTAGTCGTTTTATATTTCTCACTGTAAAAAGATCTGTTCTTCCTGTGTATGTCTTGTTTTCCAGTACAAATATCTAAACATTATGAAACATTAATGCCTTAAAAAAATGTACACAGTTCGGACTCATTGGAAGCTTATAAAGAAAATATCACAATTTAATATTTTTCAACAAAAAACATATTGTATTCTAATCAATAATTCATCATTAATGACGGTTTGAATATTAATTAACTAAAATTTATAAGAACATATGAGAATTTCAAGTGTGAACTCCATTGATTTTGACTAATTTGAAACTTGCTCAAAACAGTCTAAATTTACAAAACATACGCATTATTTTTAAAAACCCCAGCATAATTTCACATGTAAAGTCACAGTTTACGAACCTTAAACCAAAAGGTGCAACTATTTAGTTTAAATGAATATATCACTAACATTTTTGGTTTAAAATTTCTAAAATGTTTAAAATTTCTAAAAAAAATAAATAAATTAGGTGTGTTTTGTATACTTATGTCTTACAAAATTCCATCTTCTTACTTAAAACTATGGATTTTTTTATAGAAATGATGTAATCAAATGCAAAGTAGCAAAATTAAATAAGATTTCAAATTTTGTGCTCTGAAAAATGAACAAAAATGAAGCGAGTTTGTGCTTTAAACAAGAACAAATATCAAATGGAGAAATAATCTTGTTTTCAATTTTGAATTAAGATTCTCCATTGGCAGATATATGTTCAAACTCACTTCATTTTGATATTTTATTCAGAAAATAAGACTTAGAAGATATTTGTACTGAAAAAAGACAAAAATACTGAGGAAGAACATATAGCTATTTTTATCATTTTCATTCCTCATTCACAGATTATCTAAATATTATTTATATCTATCAATACAATATCAAATATTTTCATAAAAAATGTGTCTTATACATTTTAGATTTGAGATTGTGGACTACATATCGAGTTTTAAAATAATCTAGAAAATGCTGCTAGCTATAAATAAATAAAACTTTCTTACTTGAGTAGTTTTGAGTACAGTAGAACAGAGCCGGAAACAGACAGGTTGTGTGTGATGTAATGCAACCGCTGGTAAAGGTTTGTGTCATTTCTGAATTCTCAATAAAATTCATATTTTTGTGGGCAATTACGTTTGAAATATTTGTAGAATTATTTTTAGCTACATTATGAATGCAAGAGAAGTTCAGCATGGTTGGAATACCTCCATGAGATTGAGTTTTATGAACACACACTCTGTTGCTCTGTCCAGATGTAATCTACCCAGATAAACGAGCGCAGTCCGACCTCTGAACTCCCGGAGGTATTTTAAGCCTCTCAGGAAACTGCACCAGTAAATGACGCCGGCGGACGGATGAAACGATCTTCCAACTGTTCATTTCACTGGGAAGCGGTCTTCAGGGATGAAGCGAGACGTGTAACGAGGTCAGAGTTCATCATCAGTCACACAACACACACTAGATAAAACTAGATATTCAGAATCATATGGTTTAAAACTAGATATTCCGAAACAGAAACTATCATTTAGAAAACAGAACTGGGATTTTTTTCTTCTGAATCAGCAGTTTAATATTAAAATTAGGGCTGTGCAAAAATTAATTGCGATTAATTGCATCCAAAATAAAAGTCTGTGTTTACATAATATATTTGTGTGTGCTGTATATATAAATACCTATGCATGCATGTATATATTTAAGAATTATTTGCACTTAAATTCTGTATAAATATATATAAATACATAATCTATATTATATAAATATAAATATTTTATATATGAATAACACATTTTCTTAAATATATACATGCATGTGTGTGTATTTATATATACAAAATAATTATATACAGCACACACAAATATATTATGTAAACACAGACTTTTATTTTGGATGCGATTAATCGCAATTAATTTTTGCACAGCCCTAATTAAAATAATAGAATATAAATATATAGAATATAATTGTGATTTTTCATATCAAGAATGATTTTTAAAGAAAATGTTTATTATTACTGTTATAGTTATCGTTGAACATCTCCTTCAGCTCGTGTTTCTGTCTTTGTTTAATATTGAATGGGTCAGTTTTCTTCTAAATTGGCAGTTGAACTGATTTAGGAACAGAAATACATGTTGAACTAAATGTTGTTTAGGATCCTATGGATCATTCTGAACTATAGGCTGACGGTTTAGGAAATATGATTTACATTTCCGACTGTTCTCAGAACATCCACACACACACAATCATGAGGAAAGGTCAGGGGTCGAGGCTCTCGGGTATAACCTGCTTTAGTGTGTTTGTGTGTGTGTGTGTGTTTAATGGGACGTGTGTGAGATGGTGATCCTGTACCTTATTCCTGTCCTGAACAACAAGCACTTTCCCGTTGGATTCATCCACAACAGCACCTGTAAACAACACACAAGAGATTCACTGCTAGAATAATCCAAACGTACACACACACACACACATCCCGAATCCAACCAATGCCAGATGTTCTGGGCATCTTTCCGGGCATGTTCAAACATGCCTGTGTCCAGCAGTCTGAGAGAGAGAGAGAGTGTCCCGCATTCTCAGACCCCTTGTTTTTCGAACACAGCGCCTCCTGCTGTTCAAAAGATCGAATAACACCCGCACACAGAGGACGGCACACGATTATCCAAATGCAATTAAAAACAATAGGATGCAATATTACGGTCTCCAAATAAATTATCCAATAAATATTTGCTAATGCATGTGCCAAAAAAACTAATTGTTACATACTGATGGAAGGGATACAATTACAGATTGAACTATCTTCAGAAAAATAGTATGTGATATTATATTGCTACAATGTTTTTTATATATATATATTTTTTTAATTCAAATTCCAATTTTTTTTTCAGTTAAACCTAAAATGGTCTAATTAACATTACAATATCTGTTTTTTGATATATTGAAAGCGAAGCAAAACAAATCAGAATAGACAAAACACCAATAATAAACAATACTGTAGCCTACTTTATTTAATGATCAATCTAAACATCATCTTGCTGTAAAGAAAAAAGGAAGAAAACACTGTGTTCGTGACTTTACTTTTCGTCTTCGATTGCATTAAAAAAAACTCATTCATAAGTCGCTTTTAGGGATGGGCAACGATTAATTGTTAGCAAAATAAAAGTTTATGTTCACATAATATATGTGTGTGTAGTGTGTATAATTAATTTGTATATATAAACACCCACACATGCATGTATATTTAAGAAAAATGTGTTATTAATATGTCAAATATTTATATTTATATATAAAATTAATTATGTATAAATATATATAAAGTATATACATGCAAATTTTTGCATGTGTGTGTATTTATACAAAATAATTATACACAGTGCCCCCAGATATATTATATATACATATAATTATTTTATATATAAATAATATTTTTTTCTTAAATATGCATGCATGTGTGTTTTTTATTTATATACAAAATAATTATACACAGTGCACCCACATATATTATGTAAACACAAACTTTTATTTTGAATGCGGTTAATCATTTTGACAGCCCTAGTTTATATTAAATTGACTCGATGTCTCTTATATAAATAAATATCGTCGCTGCCCGATGAAAACCACGTACGTCCAAAACGGTTACTTTTCAGGAAGTGAAAAAAACATGTTATTTCAAAAACAGCTGAACGCAGCTTTGTCATGCTTGGCACAACATCTTTAAATGTAACCATATTCTTGCCAGTGTCATGATATAATCCATATTTGACCCAAAATCGAGTTTAAATGGACATACGTGCATATTGTATAGTAACGGTGGTCGATACGCGTTCTTCCGATCATTAATTAGAATGACCAAATCGCGTTTCACATTGACAGATGAATAGGCTACGCTCAGTTATGTCTCTTGCAAACTATGAAGAGACAGTGAATCATACACTGACATGGCGATGCTAGACTGATACTTTATTTACACAATCTTACCGTAATTTTGTCAGATATGAACAGCATTTTATTACAGATATGAGCTGAATTTTATCATCAGCTAATTTCAAAATCAAAGACATACATCAATAAGAGCTCGGCAACAGCCTGCCCTGGTAAGATCACTCCGTTTCTTTACTTGAAGATGATTGTGTGTGAGAGATAATTGTGTGATTGTGAAGATGATTGTGTGTGTGAGATGATTGTGTGATTGTGAAGATGATTGCGTCCGTGACTTACTTTCAGTTTCGCTTTCTGCTCATCTGCGGTGATGCGTGTCGCCGAAGCGCCGTCATCTGACTATAACGTGTCATATAGCCGATATAACACGCTCTCACTCGTTTATTTTTTTTTAGCATTTTTGGGAAAAGTAAAATATAGGCCTACATATGTGGTTTCAACAACCAGATTGCGTTTACTAGTAAAGATCCGAACACAATGCGAGCCAGACTACCTCCAGATGGTCAGGCAGATCCGATCACAATTCGATCATAACGTATTTATACCTTGCATTAACATGCCTTTTTTATTATCCGGATAACTTATCTGGATACAGATCGCATTTTAATACCAGGTGTAGGGGTCTCAGAGACGAGACCGGCGAGAACTTCACGAGACTGGCGATCTGCCTCCACAGGGCGGGGAGATACTATACTGCCTATGGGAGATACGCTGCGTGATTGACAGCTTTGACAGCAAATGGAAATACGTGTAAATCAGATGACATGATTTCACAACTTTTCATTGGTCATTTAGATAATGTGACGCATCCTGTACACGGAAATGAACCTGGACATTCTATCAGTCAAAAAATCTCAAAATCGCCAAAAATGGACATACGTGGTTTTCATCGGACAGCGACGATATATATAATTTATATCTCAGGATATAAACCTGAGATCTCCTGCACTGAGGAGCGCTTAATAAACATACTAAATCATATATTTTTGAAAATGTAAAAATGCAGAAAGTTTTGTGTGATGGTAGGTTTAGGGAGGGGTCAGTGTGTGTGTGTGTGTAAGTGCGAGAGCCAGTGTGACGTGCTGGATCTAATGGGTTTAAAGCTCCGCCCACATACTCGTGTCTCACCTGCGACTCCGACCTGATGAGTGGCGAATGCGGGAAGCCGGTCTTCTCCGGGGCCGACCCACAGGCTGAGAACGGCCCGGTCCCCGCGAGCGTGATGGAAGAGGAACCCGTGACGAGCAGCGGCAGAACACACTCGACTGAGGGCCAGCGGGACGTGGAGCCACACCGCCACACGCTGCTCTGAACGCCACTGACGCAGAGACACTGACACACACACACAGGCACACACTTTTATGTTAGATGCGATTGATTTGACAGCATTATAGATATATATAGTGTGGATTCAACAATGATGCTTTAAATCAATCAAAAGTGCTAGTAAAGAGATTTATAATGTTATAAAATATTATATTTCAAATAAATGCGGATCTTTTGAACCTTCTATTCATCAAAGAATCCTGAAAAATAAAATGTATCACCGTTTTCAACACTGATAATAATCATAACTGTGTGTTGATCATCAGATCCTCATATTAGAGTGATTTCTGGAGGATCATGTGACACTGAAGACTGGAGTAATGATGATAAATTCAGCTTTGATCACAGGAATAAATTACACTTGACTGTATATTCACATAGAAAACTAATGATTTACATTAGAATAATATTTAACATTTTTTATTGTATTTTTTATTCAATCAAACAGCCAACATTTTGAACGGTAGCGTGTATACAATGTAGATTTCGCCATTTTAATAATAGTTAGCCTACATTTTTCACTCAAATTACTGACAATATAATTTGTCAAATTTATTTTTTTTTTTTAAATAAATAATAATAAATGAAACTGCTGCGCTACATTGATTTCTGGAAAGCCATCATACATGTAGGTGGTGGTGAAGCGGGAAAATAATTATATATCTTATGTTTTATCATTTAGATATTAAATATGTTTTACACTATATTCATGCATGACTTGATTTTTATTCCTTAATGTTAATTTTGCTGATTATTTCCACTCATGTACCGCTCAGCTTATGTTTCATCTAGGGCTTTTAAAACGATTAATCACTTTTAATCGCATCCAAAATAAAAGTTTCTGTTTACATAATATATGTGGGGGCACTGTGTATAATTATTTTAGATATATAAATACACACATAAATATTTTTACACAAAGAAATATTTTTATGTATATTCTTTATATAGATTTAAATCTAATTTATATTATAAATAAATATAAATATTTTATATACAAATGTTTTGTTTCTTAAATATACATGCATGTGTGTTTATATATATACAAAATAATTATACACAGTGCCCCCACATATATTATGTAAACACAAACTTTTATTTTTGATGGCGATTAAAAGGGATTAATCGTTTTGACAGCCCTGGTTTTATCATTTATCATTTCTGTTTTATGTTTTATTACTGTTTTATCATAATTGTATTATGTTTTATCAATAAATCATTAATATAATTTTACACTATTTTCATGCATGACTTGATTTTTATTGTTCTCAATTCATTTTCTCTGGTTATGTCACTCGTGTACCGCTGAGTAGCTCCGCGAACTCGTCCTCGCTGATGTCCGGCGGAAACTCTCGGACCGTCACGCCGCCGAACCGGTCCACAGTCCCGGACAGCAGAGGCCGGCAGACCCGCTCCTGAAAGCCCGAGCTGAACCGAACCGGGCCAGCAGAAACACTCCTGAACACCGAGGAGAGCCTGTGGAGCACCGCAGAACCCCTGCAGAACCCGCCTGACATGATCCAGAACATCATGACACCAAAACAACCTCAGGAACCAGGGCCGTAATCACTCGACTACTCGCGCACTCGAAGATAAATAGTATATTCGCGCTGCCTTAAAGGGACAGTACGACCAAAAATGACCATTTATGTTGTTCCAAAGCTGTATGATTTTCTTTCTTCTGATTAACACAAAAGATTTTATTCTAGAAAAGCAAACACTCAAGGTATTTGTGTCGATAACGGTTATGTTGTGTAATTCCGTGATATTTACGGCCTTTATATTTCTGTTTTTACGGTAGTTACCGGGGAGGAGCTGAACTCTGACATCGGGAAGTTTATGCTCACATGTGGACGGTGTTTGTGTGTGTGTGTTTAACACACACATCTAATAACTGATCAAACATGTCATCGAGCAAGAAAGGCAAAGGGAAAAAGAGACAGAGCGAAGGAGAAGGAGACAGATCTGGGTCATTCTGTGATGAACCGGACTCGTGTGTCCCGAACGGAGAATTAACGGTCACAGACTTCTCAGAGAGAGGTAACGGGAGCGCGCGACATCACATCAGCGGCGCGCATTAGCTACACTCATCGGTTAGGATAAATTAGTCAAATATGATAAACGTCCCCAATCAGCGCTTGAAACTTTAATGATTTTTTTTTTGGACTGGTCTTTTTTGTTGTTGATAAACTCGCGTGTTTAAAGCTGCACTCAAGTCGGTTTTACTATTATTTATTCATTTATTTAAAAAGTCACTGTATTTTTCATGGAGCGGGTCGCCCACTCACGGGTCTCGCCATTTTGACATCACGTGTTTTTATTTTATTTTTAATTTTTTTAATAAAATAATGACAATACAATAATAATTTTTATTACAATATAAAAATTATAGTTCTTATATATTATTAGTTATTATTATTGAAAATGTTTACTTTATATTTATTAGCCTTTGCTCAAGTTTCTTTATAAACCATAGAAAAACGAATGAAATATTAGCTGAAAATGAGCATGAATAAATGAATAAACAAGCAGTTAATACAAACACGATGCATTGGTTTGAAACTTCAGTCCTGATGTCTTATATTTAAATAGATTGTTGTTGTTGATAAACTCGCGTGTTTACAGCTGCACTCAAGTCGGTTTTACTATTATTTATTTATTTACTTATTTAAAAAGTCGCTGTATTTTTTTCATGGAGCGGATCGCCCGCTCACGGGTCTCGCCATTTTGACATCACGTGTTTTTCTTTTGATTTTTTTTTTTTGTAAAATATGACAATACAATAATAATTACTATTACAATATAACAATTACAGTTCTTATATATTAATATTGACAATGTTTACTTTATATTTATTAGCCTTTGCTCAAGTTGCTTTATAAACCATAAAAAAACGAATGAAATATTAGCTGAAAATAAGCATGAATAAACTAATATAAACACAATGCATTGGTTTGAACCTTCAGACACCTGAAGTTTTATATTTAAACAGATTGTATTTTAAATCTATATTTGCATGTGATGCCGGTGTGCAGCGGATGATAAATCCCCTCAGCGTTGGCGATCATATTTGGCTCAGATGAGCGTGAACACCATGAAGACCCTGAACACCTGTATCGGTCGTCCTGTCCTGATCTCCAGCAGCGCGGGGCAACAGGAGGTGTGTGTTATAGCTGTGTGTTTGTTGCAGGTGTGTGTGTATGTTCTGAAGCTCTGTGTGTGCAGGTGTGTGTGGCGTGGCCGGCGTCTCAGTTTCCCGGCAGGCGTGTGGGTCTTCAGTCCAGCGTTCAGTCGAGTCTGAGAGTGAAGCCTGGAGATCATGTGACCCTGCAGCCAATCACTGGAGCCATTCTACAGGCCGAACACCTGCAGATGAGACTCAGGTACGGCTGACCTCCGACTGACCCTCGGCTGACCTCTAGACACATCAGACACTCTCATGACTGACGATCAATCTGGGTTTCCTCAGGGATGCTGTAGTTGTGAGGGAATGTCTCCCTCTGCTGGCCGGCTGCAGAAACACAAGCTCGACTTTACTATAAGTTCACTGTAATATTTTATACAAATATTTTTTTAATTTTTGTAACAAATATTTTGGTTGTATCTGCCCCTATACAAATAAAATCACAGTCCCCAGAAGAGCTTGTATAAGTTACGACTACAACAACTCTGAGAAACAAGAACACTAAACAATTTATATTTTTATAAAGATATATTAAAACTGGCAGCAGATTTTAAATAATCATGTGGTTTGAATCGTCTTACAAAATAGTATGTTATGTGCATAAGCGTGCAAGTGTAATACCATTTAAACTTTACATAGTGGAAAAACACAAGAGGAGCAACGCTTCACATATTTACTTCAGCTCTGATTAGATTCTGTCTGAAATGGTCAAGGCTCTGTTCTGTTCTAAACACTGATTTAGCTCATTCTTCTTATGTGAAACATTACAGGAGAGACTTCTGATAAACCTTTTTAATATTTTGTAAAAATATATATATTTTTAATATTTTGTAAAAAAATATATATATATATATATAAAAATGGCTAAAATTATTTTTAAAAATGATTTTTTAAATATATTTTTTATAAACACATTTGTGATTTGGATCAAATATGATAAATATAATAGAAATATTAATAAATAAAATGTTTTAGAATTGTAAATATAATATGTTAAATTGTAAAAATATACATTTTTAAATATATTCATAATATTATAAATGTAATATAAAAATTATGTATTATAGAAAATTATAGTTTTATAATTTTTTAAAAACACATTTGCGATTTGAAACAAATATAAAAAATATAACAAAGTTGTATAAATAATGTTTTATAATTATTTATAAATGTATAATTTTTTATAATATTTATATTATTAATTTAATATATTATTATAAAAAATATTTATACTTGTAAACATTTTATCAAATTAGAAATATAATGTAAATATAATATGTTATAAAAATATTTTTATCGTTATAATATTTATACTTTTTTACAACACATTTGTGGTTTGAAACAAATATAAAAAATATAACATAAATTTGTTTAATAAAATGTTTAATAAATATTTATAAATTCATAATTTTTATTCTATTTATATTATAAATGTAATATTATTATATTTTATAATATTAGAAATATAATGTAAATATAATATATTATAAAAATATTTGTATTGTTTCATATTTTATAACATTGATATTTATACTCTTTTTATAAACACATTTGTGATATCTCACTAATATATAATTATAAATAAAATGTTTTATAGATATTAAAAGATTATAACCTTTATATTATAAATATAATGTATTATATAAATATTTCTACTTTTTAATATTTTATTATATTAATATTTATACATTTTTAAAAACACATTTGTGATTAGTAATACATTTCATATGTTTATAAATAAAATGTTTTATAGATATTAAAAGATTATAATCTTTATATTATAAATATAATGTATTATATAAATATTCCTACTTTTTAATATTTTATTATATTAATATTTATACGTTTTAAAAAAACACATTTGTGATTAGTAATAAATTTCATATGTTTATAAATAAAATGTTTTAAAACTTTATATTATAAATATAATATATAAAATTATTTAATAATATTTTGTGATTATTATTATTCCTCATAAGTGAGATGTTGAAGTGTGTGTGTGTGTTAACCGTTGCAGTCCTGAAGACCGCGTGCTGAACACAGAGGAGTTCCGGAGCGATCTCCTGGGGATGCTGGGTAATGACACGCGCTGATCTCCTGGAGCCGCTTTGAATGCTGGGATTGTTCTGAGTGTGTCTGTGTGTTGCAGACGGGCGCGTTCTGCTCGCGGGCGGCAGTGTGTCGGTGTGTTACTTCGGGCGGCGGTGTGTGATCGGCGTGGACTGGATCCGAGGGGTCGACGGAGAGACTCATCGCTCAGTCGTTCTCGATCTCTCCTCTCAACTCGAGCGTCTCTCCGTCCAGCAGAGCACATCACATGACCTCTCACCTCCGACCCCTCAGCCTGACCGGCCGGTGTGTGTGTGTCGCTCGTCGACGGACACCTTCTACTCCGTCTGCAGCTCCACCGCTCTGAGCCTGTCGGACCCTAACGAGCGGGTCGAGGATGACGAGGGGTCAAAGGTCACGTACAGTATGATCGGCGGGCTCGGCGGTCAGCTGAAGGTCATCAGGGAAACCATCGAGCTGCCGCTGAAACACCCCCAACTCTTTAAAAACTATGGTGAGGTCAGAGGTCAGATTTGAACCTTTGACGTGAGTGTGTGTTTATCATGTGGTCATGTGACGGCCTTGTGGTCATGTGACGTGTGTTTCTGACAGGAATCCCGCCTCCTCGCGGAGTGCTTCTCTACGGGCCGCCCGGCACAGGGAAGACTCTGATTGGACGAGCAGTAGCCAATGAGGTGGGAGCTCACATGAGCGTGATCAACGGCCCAGAGATCATGAGCAAGTGTGTGAGAGAAACTGATCATCACATAAATACACGATTACGCTGATTTGAGTGCCACATTATCCTGTGGGTGAGGGGTTTTGGTTTAGTGTGTACGTGTGTGTGTGTGTGTGTGTGTTCAATCATGTCTCTCTCTCTCTGCAGGTTTTATGGAGAGACTGAAGCCAGACTGAGGGAGATCTTCACACAGGCGTCACAGAGGTAACACACACACACACACACAGCTAATGCATCTGATGTACGTTATGAATGACCCAAAGTCACTAGCCGCGTTTCCATTACCCTTTAATTTGCGCAAATTGAAATTGTGAAATGAAAATACACTCAATGGAAATACGTCAATTTCGCAAAAAATTATCGCAAAAAAGTTTTTACGCTCACATGAGGAGGTTTTTCAGGCAATTCGAAAAAGTATTTTTTCGCAAAACTGCAATGGAAACGGATTTTGCGCATTACATACAGTCACCTGACTTAGAAGACGGAGTGTGTTTGAGGTCCGTGTCTGAAAATAATAATAATTATCATCATTAGCCTATTATAACATTTATTAGGCTAGATATGTAGCCTGGAAGACGCTTTATCCAAAAAAAGGAACAAAGCAATTCGTCACATCTCATTCATACTACAGGTTGGACAATAATAATAATAGGGCTAGATAATCACAAATAAACACTCGATTTTGACCAATATCCAAGAGTGTGTGCGGAGTTTGGAGCACTAGACAGACGCGGGCGCGCCGTGAACACTTTCATTTTCCCATCAACAGTGGAATCAACTTAAAATACTCTATACAGAAAATAATAATACATTATTCGCAACTACTTTTATTTGCGTAATGTCACAATAACAAGAAAATGTGCTTTTGTAAAATGAAATAAAACAATCAGGGACGCTTTATGATCTGGAGAGAGAACTGAAACAATAGCTTTATAGACTAAAGCTTTAAATGTCCACTTTAAAAATAACAAATTAAAATCGTAAACTAACACCTTCTGATGATGTAATCCGTATGAAAGGTGCCGTTCTCTCTAAAGGTGCATCTGGAGATTATGTTTTTAGCTTGTTATTTTTTCAGACGCATTTATAATAACTCACCTATAAAGCACTGCGGGAAAAATATCATAAATAGGGTATCCATGCTCTAATTTGGCCTTAGAAAACCAGTAAAATCTAAATTTTTTCCCCATATTAATTTGTGAATATTTTAAATGTCTTAAAGAGGGCAAAAAGTCATAAACAAAAATCTGAAATTTCGTTGAGATGTATATAGCGCAGGCTGCTATTGGTGTGGTCAAACTAAAATGATGGTGTTCAACTTTGCGTTTTAAAAATACAGCAACAGGTCATTTCTCGTTTTGCAACGAGCGTTTGGACATAATACGAGATAGAGTTCTTTATTAAATTCATTAAAAAAAAGAAACAATAATTACAGGAATAGCCTCATAAACCTCAAAGAAATGCCATGAAGACAACGAAGCAGAAATGAGGGAGAAACACCAGGGACTCTGTGTCTTTCCCTGCTATTAATGCTTGGACAACACATCACGTCTCACTAATAATAATAATAATGTCTAGTGCGGTGCATATCTGTGAAATAGGTTATAAACCCACCAAAGTCCGTTTATTTTTGGAACGACTGATCGCGAGAGAAAAAAAAGATGTTTTAATCGCAAAACTTTGGTTAATGGAAACACCGTCATTTCGCAATAGTTTTTTATCGACATTTGGAAAATATCGCAAAAGTTTTGCGCAAATCTGGAATGGAAACGCGCCTACTGAGTGTGTGTGTGTGTGTGTGTGTGTGTGTTCACAGGCAGCCCTCCATCATCTTCATCGATGAGTTAGATGCTCTGTGTCCGAAGAGAGAAGGCTCCCAGAACGAGGTGGAGAAGCGTGTGGTGGCGACTCTCCTCACACTGATGGACGGCATCGCTTCAGTGAGTCCACAGTCTGTGTGTGTGTGTGTGTGTGACGGGCAGGTCTCAGAGGTGTGTGTGTGACAGGCGGGTTCGCAGCTGCTGGTTCTGGGAGCCACTAACCGTCCTCACGCGGTGGACTCGGCGCTGCGGCGGCCCGGACGCTTCGACTGCGAGCTGGAGATCGGCGTTCCCGACGCCAACGGCCGGATGGAGATCCTGCAGAAGCTGCTGCTCCCGATGCCGTGTGTGTGTGTCGCTGACGGCGAGCTGCGCCAACTGGCGGACGCCGCGCACGGGTACACCGGAGCCGACCTCGCCGCCGTCTGCAAGGAAGCAGGTGAGTCTCTCGTTATACGTAACTCACCATATAACCTAATTATCCGTCATACTTTTTTTTTTCCGGTATTTAGAATTTTCCGAAAAAACTTAATTTTCTGAATTTTAGAGATTTTCATGAAAATCGAACCAGATCACCTTGATCATCACAGACAAAAAATCTAGTTGTTTCGTCAAACTGTTCTCGAATAACTCGCGTAACAGTGTCTGCGCAGCGCCACCCAGTGGTCTGGAGGAATGAGAAATGGCTCTTTTTGCTCATAACTTGTGAGCGGTTTGGAGTCATGTAAAGCTGATTTTACTGTATTTTTACCGTTTATTTTGAGATAAAGACCTCTGTAGGACCGTCTCACGTTATCTTTCCTGAGGGAAAGGCTGAAGAGAGGCGGCTGTGGGTGTTTGCGTTTGCTCTAACTCAGAGAATAAACAGTCCTGTGTGTGAGCGACGGCTGCTTCCTTATAAAGCCTTTCTCTCGCCCTCTTGTGTCGCAGCGAGAGAGTTTTCAGTCATGCTGGTTTATAAGGGGTCCGGTTTAGAAACGTCCGGTTTATCTCTCTCTCTCTTTCTCTGTTCTCTGTTTTATGAGAGGGCTGGTTCTGTTTCTTCTGTTGTTCGAGTGGTTTTATTGCAGCTGTGAGTGTAAACACAGGATTGAGGGACGATCTGGCCACATTCCTGCTTCGCCCGCTTTTACTGCTGTTGTTCTTCCTTCCGTTTTATTGCATCTTTAAATGATGACGTTCGTTTAAGTTTCGTCTCTTTGCTGCCTGTAAATTGAAATACCTGGGATTTAAAATCATCATTAAATTATCATCTAAGCTATCCATCCATCCATCCGTCCATCCATCAATCCATCTATCTACCTCTCCATCCATCCGTCCATCCATCAATCCATCTATCTACCTCTCCATCCATCCGTCCATCCATCCATCCATCCATCTATCTACCTCTTCATCCATCCGTCCATCCATCCATCTATTTACCTCTTCATCCATCCGTCCATCCATCCATCCATCCATCTATCTACCTCTCCATCCATCCGTCCATCCATCAATCCATCTATTTACCTCTTCATCCATCCGTCCATCCATCCATCCATCCATCCATCTATCTACCTCTTCATCCATCCGTCCATCCATCCATCTATTTACCTCTTCATCCATCCGTCCATCCATCCATCCATCCATCTATCTACCTCTTCATCCATCCGTCCATCCATCCATCCATCCGTCCATCTATCTACCTCTCCATCCATCTGCCCATTCGTCCATCTATCCATCCATCTGTCTACCTCTTCGTCCGTCCATCCATCCGTCCATCCATCTGTCCATCTATCTACCTCTTCATCCATCTGTCCAACTATCTACCTCTCTGTCCGTCCCTCCATCCGTCCATCTGTCCGCCTTTCCATTCATTCGTCCATCCATCTATCTACCTCTCCATCCATCTTCCCATCCATCCGTCCATCCATCCATCCATCCATCCATCCATCCATCCATCCATCCATCTATCTACCTCTCCATCCATCCGTCCATCTATCTACCTCTCCGTCCATCCGTCCGTCCATCGATCTACCTCTTCATCCATCCATCCGTCCAACTATCTACCTCTCCGTCCGTCCATCCATCTGTCCGTCTGTCCATCCATTCGTCCAACCATCTACCTCTCCATCCATATGTCCATCCATCCATTCGTCCATCTCTCTACCTGTCTGTCCATCCATCCGTCTATCCATCCATCCATCCATCCATCCATCCGTCCATCTATATACCTATCCATCCGTCCGTCCATCTATATACCTATCCATCCATCTGATTATTTAAGGTGGATTCGCTATTTTTAAACGTGTTTATTGGAAACATATGATCTCTTCTCTTCAGCTCTAATGGTCGTCGCTCCTCTGTTCCTCTCTCTCTCTTTATATTGTTGTGTTTGTGATCCTCGTTCGGCCCCGTCTGGAGTCACGAGAGAGCAGGAGTTCAGGTTTGATTCACGTCGGATGTTTACTCAGTGTTGGAGCCGAGGAAAGCCTGCAGGATGTTTGCTCTCAAATAAATCAACTCAAACAGAGATTAAACTTCATCTGGGCCTTATTATGCTTCAGTGTGTGTGTGTGTGTGTGTGAGAGAGAGAGAGAGCTGGTGCTTGTGTTAAAGGGACAGTTCAACCACAAATGATTCTGTCATCGTTGACCAGAGAAATACACGACCGTCCTCTTGAGCCTGTTGATGTTGTGTGTTTCTGCAGGTCTTCACGCTCTGAGGAGGGCTTTAGGATCCGGACCTGCTCTCTCTGACGCCCAGCTGATGAATACAGTAAAGGTCACGACCTCTGACCTCAGACTGGCCATGACTGAGGTCAAACCCAGTGCGATGAGAGAGGTGGCCATCGACGTGCCAAAGGTACAGTGTTCATCTAAAGCAAAACCTCCACATGATGGACCAATCACAGGCTCAGAAACACACAATCTCTTACAGAATTACAGCTCGGCGTTATTCCAACATTCGTCGATGCGTTTTTCAATAACCGTTGAGTCTATCGAAAAAGATCGAAAGTCGAACCAGCGCTCTAAGAGGAGTAGGTGTTTAAAATAATTAAACATGGGAATTAATAATTAAACACAGCAGGTTCAACCGGATATGGCATCATTGGTTATCATTGTTCTTGGCGTGATTCAAGAGATCTATAATCACACGGCTTTTAAAGAATTTTGCCAAATTTAACGACTTAAGCGAATAAATTTAACTATAAGCGTTTTTGGAAATGTCATTCTAATGTTTGACCAGAAGGAGGCGCTGCTCTGAAAGTTTTTGAGTTTCTTCAGCGAATGGTCCTCAAATGCATTCACTATATATAGCATTTTATGACAATATTTAAAATGGCCGACACCCAGAAAAGCGAATTTGGGAAAATTTGTATCATTCGATTATGCTTCGATTAGAATTATCGATTTTGCGTTTTTCAGCAAAAATAGCCATTCTTTTAAACACTAAGACTGGCCTAGATACGCTAAAGCAGACTTAACGCGCAACTTCAGATGATTAGCCTCGTGTCAAATTTGGCGTTCTCTTCTTCAAATTCGTAAAAGCATGGTTTGAGGGTGACCTGATTAAATTTTCATAAAAATCGGACAAACCGTTTATAAAAAATAAAAAATAATTTTATTTCTAGCCCTTATGGTTCACTTTGGACAGTTGGTGGCGCTAGAGGGATTGAGTTAGAGACTCCAGATTTGGTGTAATGAATGTCTGGAGTGTTTTCTGTCTGTGTGCCAAATTTCACAACTTTTCACAGTTCTCGACATTCACAACACAGTTTTTCACAGCGGCTTTACAGAGAGAACAGGAGAATAAAGCAGAATATCGTCAGTCCAGCTTTACTCATGCTTCAGTTTTGTTGTAAAAAAAGTAATTAATTTAGTTAATTTATGTATATTTAGCCGCTCTGGAGAAAGTCCAGCTCAGTTCAGTTCTCATATAATGCTGTCAATGCAGGAGATCAATAATATTGTTGAATATTAAATAGGGTTGGGTATTGTTTGAATTTGAACGATTCTGATTCCTTGTTTCAATTCCGGTTCCTAACGATTCTCGATTCTGATTCCTTGTTTCGATTCCGGTTCCTAACGATTCTTGATTCCGGTTTCGATTCCGGTTCCTAACGATTCTCGATTCCGATTCCTAACGATTCTCGATTCCGATTCCTTGTTTCGATTCCGGTTCCTAATGATTCTCGATTCCGATTCCTTGTTTCGATTCTGGTTCCTAACGATTCTCGATTCCGATTCTTTTTAGAGGCAGGGTCAAAAAAGTTTAGCTAACCTTGCTAACCAACGGTCTTTCTGAAGGAAATACTCCTTTTGTCACAAATTTTGCCGAGATTTCGTAATCTTTAGAAAATTGAAGCCACACTTTGGACCGCCGACGTAAGCTACTCATGTTCGACTCGCGCGGTTATGCCAACACTTCCGGTAGACGCTTCTTCGTTGGTGTTGTTCATTGGTTTCTTCTTCTGGTCGGCGGACTGTGAATATCGAAACTAGGAATCGAAATTTTAACTTTTGAACGATTCCGGGAAAAACGAAAAGTTAGTCCCGGTTCCAATCGATACTCGATTCTCGATACCCAACCCTAATATTAAATTAATTGTCCCCAACTAAGCGAGCCAAAGGTGAAAAGGCGCTAAATGATTCAACTCAAAGCACCGAATTGGTACCGAAGTCGGTACTTTTGACAACACTATTGTGTGTGGCTTTCCTTTAGCTCAAACAGTAAAGTGTTGGCACATGCAACTCCAAGGTCATGGGTTCAATTCCCAGGGAAAGCAAGAACTGACAGGAATGTAAATGTGTACCTTGATAAATGTGTGTGTGTGTGTGTAGGTGCGCTGGAGTGACATCGGTGGGATGGAGGAGGTGAAGCTGGCGCTGAAGCAGGCGGTGGACTGGCCCTTACGGCACCCCGAGGCCTTCATCCGGCTGGGGATCACGCCCCCTAGAGGCGTCCTGCTGTACGGCCCACCAGGATGCTCCAAAACCATGATCGCTAAAGCCTTAGCCAACGAGAGCCGGCTCAACTTCCTGTCCATCAAGGTCCGGCATGAGTGTGTGTGTGTGTGTGTGGTTTATTATTATGGAGCAAAGAGAGAACGGAAAAATAGATAAACATGTTATAACTAGTGCTGGGAAAGGATTAATCTCATCCAACATACAAGATTGTGTTTGCATAATATATGTGTGTAATAATTTATATATATATATATATATATATATATATATATATATTAGGGCTGTCAAAACGAATAAAAATAAATAATAAAAGTTTCCCCAAAATAAGAGTTTGTGTTTACATATGTGGGTGCACTGTGTATAATTATTTTGTATATATATAAAAAAACACACATGCATGTATATTTAAGAAAAAAATTATTTCTATATAAAATATTTATATTTATATATAAAAGAAATTATATATAAATCTATATACAGAATATACATGAAAATATTTCTTAAATATATACAAGCATGTGTGTGTATTTATATATATATAATAATTATACACAGTGCCCCCACATATATTATGCAAACACAAACTTTTATTTTGGATGCGATTAATCGTTTGACAGCCCTAATATATATATATATATATATATATATATATATATATATATATATATATATATATATATATAATAAATACACACATGCATATATATATATATATATTTAAGAAAATGTGTTATTTATGTGTGTGTGAGTGAGTGTGTGTGACTATGACTGTGTGTGTGTGTGTGTGTGTGTGATGATGTGATCAGGCGTGTTTGGGAGTGTATCGCTCACTGGAGGATGTTTAGTCTGAGAGACGCTCACATTTCTGTTCGAGAGCCGATATGAATCTCTCCAAAGCAAGTTACGGAAAACACACACCCTCCGAGAGAAAACCCAGATCACTAGTGTGTGTGTGTGTGTGTGTGTGTGTGTGACAGGGGGTGTTGAAATGGGACGAGAGGAAGTGAGCCTGACTTCAGAGAGAATGTTTATCAGTTCTTGTCTTTGTGCTGGCGGTTATTCGACTGTTTCCTCCTGTCGAGGTTATCATTATTAATCAACTTATTAATCATTATATTAATCATCTAATTAAACATAATATTACTCATCTAATTAATCATCTTATTAATTTTATCATCTTATTAATCATCTTAAATCAATAAATTGCATATAAACATCATTACCTGACAAATATATGTTTTAGTAAGATGATAATTAAATGCGTAGTTTTCTGATCAAATCGAACACCTCACACATCTGTAATTGTGTGGGTTTATGTATTGATAGATGATTGGTGAAGTATTGATGATGCTCACGCTGAATGTCCGTCTCTACAGGGTCCACAGTTACTGAGTAAATACGTGGGCGAATCAGAGCGAGCGGTTCGAGAGGTGAGAGACGTGCAATATTTCATTCATTTGAATTATTATTATTATTTTTTTTAATAATGGGATTAAAGACTCATAAAGACTCCATTTGTTTCATTAATGGATGATTCAGCATCTTTTGAATGTATTTTACTGAGTGAATGATTCAGTGACTCACTCATAAAGACTTACTGACTGAATGATTCAAAGACTCATAAAGACTTTTACTGAGTGAATGATTCAATGACTCGCTCATAGAGACTTTTACTGAGTGAATGATTCAATGACTCGCTCATAAAGAATTTTACTGAGTGAATGATTCAATGACTCACTCTAAAAGACTTACTGAGTGAATAATTCAATGACTCACTCATAAATGATTCAATGACTCACTCATAAAGACTTTTACTGAGTGAATGATTCAATGACTCGCTCATAAATGATTCAATGACTCACTCATAAAGACTTTTACTGAGTGAATGATTCAATGACTCATAAAAACTTCACTTGTTTCACACACACACTTTAACTCTTACTTTCAAAAGGTGATTTACTCTATTTGTTCGCTAGCATATGCATCAGTTTTAATATAATAACGTGTAAACTCAAGGTGTGTGTGTGTGTGTTTCCGTAGGTCTTTCGGAAGGCCAGATCAGTGGCTCCGTCTATCATTTTCTTTGATGAGATTGATGCTTTAGCAGTGGCCAGAGGAAGGTAACAACAGAATCATCCATGACTTTATTACTAAAGCACCGTGTGTGTGTGTGTGTGTGTGTGTGAATCTCAAACACTGAGCAATAAAATGTGTTTTTTATTTGTTTGGCTCTTTGCTTATTTAATTAATAAAGTGCATAGTGTTTTAAGCGTCTGACAGGAATCACACACACACACACACACACACACTTCAGTGTAAATCTGAAGCAGGTTTGTTCTGCTGAGTCAGAGATTCATTTACTGGATTGAATTGTGAATGACACATTGATTAAATGATGAATGTTTTTGCCTTTAATCAATCCACACACACACACACACACACACACACACACACACACACACACACATTGCTGTACTGTGCCTGGCTAATGTTAACTCTGCTGACGGCACACAGTGTTGTGTTGTGCCGTTGTCAGGTGGGCGGTGTTGTGTTGTGTTAATGATGTTGATGTTGTGTTGTGCAGTTCTCAGGGGCCTGTTTCAGAAAGGAGGTTAAGTGAAAACTCTGAGTATGTTAACCCTGAAATGAGGGAAACTCTGAGTTTTCCGTTTCAGAAAGGGGGGTATATCAAACCCGAGAAAGCAGAGTAAGTCAAGCCCGTTTCTGAAAGAGAGGTAACTCAGTTACCATGGTAACTTACTCTGTGAACCTAACCTGGTCAGGAGCAGGTTTTCTTCAGTAAACTCTGAGTTTCTTGCGGTCTCCTCCCCTTTTTTAAAGAGGAAGTGTTGTTTAAACACCAACAATAAAATGTATTTACACATTCTTTAAGGGATATATGTATTGTTTGTCCATGTTTTAATTGACTAAATCTGTTTTGCAGCACTTTGCCAAAAAATAAACTTTTAAACTTTTATTTGATTACCACCGTTTTTGATAATATATTTCTATTAAATCATTAAAAAATTGGAATAAAAAACATTTAATAGAACTCAATTATTTTTCAAACATAATATAATAAGTTATTAATGATAAAAAGAAGATGTTAATCTTATTCATAATCAATTATTGAAGTTAGTTGATTACGTATGTTTTATTGAACGAATGTTTAATTTATTTAACTGATGATAATAATAACCGTAATTTAATAATGCAGTTTATATATTTAATAATTGTTTAATACCATAAACCGTGATATTTACTGAGACGGTTCTTATACTGTGAAACTCACCCCCCACCCCACCTCCACTGTTAAGCTAGTTACTCAGCAACTTTTACTCATGTTGTAAAGTAACTACTTTTTACTTGAGTAGATTTTTAGACTGCTATTTTTACTTAAAATGTATCAAGTAATAGTAGCCTACTTTAGGTTGAATAACATTCTTCCAGTTTCACCTCTGATATTATAACAGTAAGTTACTCTAAAATAGTTATGAATTATTAACTACAAATGACATCTTCAACGGTGTAGTTAGATTAAAGTAATAATTACTATCTTTAGAAAGTATTGGTCTGTATATTACTAATTGCTAAATCCTATATCAACCTCAACTTGATTAATACAAGGAGGAGAGACAAGAAACTGCACTTTTAATGCTTTCAAATTAACAATAGGCCTATACAATGCATGAATTATTCTTGAATTGATCAAAGTGTGTAGAGGGAGAAGGTTACATTAAAAATATACCTTTTAAAAATGTATGTTAAATCCACTATTGTTTTATACTGAATTGGTCTATAGTTTATGCAGTTGAATTTAATGTAATCATATTTTATTTTAAATTACAGAAGAATTAAGAGTAATCCCATTAAATAAATTACAATATTTAGTAGAGCTGTCAAACGATTAATCGCGATTAATCGCATCCAAAATAAAAGTTTGTGTTTACATAATATATGTGGGTGCACTGTGTATAATTATTTTATATATATATAAATACACACACATGCTTGTATATATTTAAGAAATATTTTCATGTATATACTGTATATAGATTTATACATAATTTATATTATATATAAATATAAATATTTTACATATAAACAATATTTTTTTCTTAAATTTACATGCATGTGTGTGTATTTATATATATATAAAATAATTATACACAGTGCACCAACATATATTATGTAAACACAAACTTTTATTTTGGATGCGATTAATCGCGATTAATCGTTTGACAGCCCTAATATTTAGATCACTTGGTAATTAATTACACCCAACACCTCTTTTTGTCTGGCGCTGTTGCCATGGTGACTCATAATATCTGCGCTCCATTGATAATGGCTTTTTATAGTTGTGGTGCACGCGCTTAACTCAGAGTTGATTGAACTAACTCATTTCAGCTGTTCTGTAACCGAAAACTCAGAGTTTCCCATCTCAGGGTAAGTCAACTCAGAGTTCAAGCTTTAACTCAGAGTTGGTTGAACCTCCTTACTGAAACGGGCCCTAGGTGTCGGGTGGTGTTATTGTTGTGTTGATGTTGTTGTTGATGTTGTGTTAATGTTGTGTTGTGTTGTTCAGTTCTCAGGGGTCGGCCGGTGTCGGGGATCGAGTGTTGGCTCAGCTGCTGACCGAGATGGACGGCATCGAGCAGCTCAAAGACGTCACCGTCCTCGCCGCAACCAACAGACCTGATATGATTGACAAGGTAGATCACACACACACACACACACGGTTCCTCCTGCTGGGTTTATGAGTTCCTGCGCTCAGAGGCTCACAGTAGCTGTCAATCACTCTTCATCATCACTCTTGATTGACAGCTCCTCCATTTGTCTCAGACCCCCCCTGGGATACACCCGTTCACCTACTCTGCTGGAGACACACACACACACACACACTTCACATTCTTCTTTACAGCAGGTTAGCTCCATCAATATTTATAAATACACAGAATACGTAATATAAATACGCTTTCGAATCGATGACTACATGTTCAATTCTCTCTGTATAAACTATATAAACTGATAAACAGTAGAGAGACCTTTTCTTTTAGTTGTCCTCTTTCATAGTAAACATGTAAATTTGTTTAAATTCTTAATATTTTATGTAATAAGTGAATTGCGCTGCTTCTCTCGTTTCGAATGAGTTTCTCAGCGTGTGATTGGCTGTTGGTGACTGATGATGTCACTCCTAAACTCAGGATCAAAGCCTGAGCTGACAGAGAGCATCATGGTACCAACAAACCCTGGTTGGATTTGTTTAGTTAGGTCAACTCTAAACTAATCCTGCAACCCTGAGTTTGCTCTTCTGAACAGAAGGGGGCGCCAGACCAGTCCAGTTAAATCCAGTTTACTGGTTTCATAGTGAATCATTTATTTGCAAATGCATGCAGTTAAAATTAAAAAAAAAATAATAAATCTAATTTTTATTTGTATTTGTTTGTGTTATACTTGTGTTGTAATCAGAACTAGTTTACTTGTAAATGTGCATCATGATCGTATTTGTTGCGGTGAGTTTAAATGAATCACATTTTTAAATGTGAATGATATTTTTTTTCGGAAAGCAATAATTTATATTTGTGAGAAAGTGTTACACTTAAGTGAATCGTGCTCTTCCTCGGAAATTTCATTTTATTAGGTTTTTGTTTGTTAGTTTTAAAAAATATTGATATTTAGGTTTAATTTATTTTATTTAATTTCGTTTTATTTTTTTTTTTGTGTTAGTTTTAGTTAAATATTTTAGTTTTAAAAAATATTGATATTTAGGTTTAATTCATTTTATTTTATTTCGTTTTATTTATTTTTTTAGTTTTTTTTTGTTAGTTTTAGTTAAATTTTAGTTTTAAAAAATATTGATATTTAGGTTTGATTTATTTTATTTTATTTCGTTTTAATTTTTATTTTTTTTGTTAGTTTTAGTTAAATTTTTTAGTTTTAAAAAATATTGATATTTAGGTTTATTTTATTTTATTTCGTTTTAATTTTTTTTTTTTAGTTTTTTGTGTTCATTTTAGTTAAATTTTGTGTAAGTTTGTTTAATGCCTTAGTCATTTTTGTTTTTCAATTTTTAGTTTTGTTAAAATATTGCTATTTAGTTTTAATCGATTTATTTTCACGTTAATTTTAGTTTAGATATAATATAAAATATCGCTATTTAAGATTGGTTGATTTTTATTTTGCATTCCTCCAGTAAGTGTATCTTGTAACCAGACGTTGTTGTGTAATTTTCAACTTGAACGACGGTTGAAAACATTCGTGTTCAGCTTAACGGAACTGGATTTAGATGATACAAAAGATCAGACACACACACACACGGCGCTTCCGACGCTTGGCTTAGCTCTTTAGAGAGAGAGAGAGCGAGCGACAGGGAAAAAGAAGGCTCTTTGTGAGAGAGAGAGAGAGAGAGAGAGAGAGAGAGAGAGGGCAAGAGACAGGGGAAATGAAGGCTCTTTGTGTGAGAGAGAGAGAGAAAGGGCGAGAGACAGGGGAAATGAAGGCTCTTTGTGTGAGAGAGAGAGAGAAAGGGCGAGAGACAGGGGAAATGAAGGCTCTTTGTGTGAGAGAGAGAGAGAAAGGGCGAGAGACAGGGGAAATGAAGGCTCTTTGTGAGAGAGAGAGAGAGAGAGAGAGAGAGAGAGAGGGCGAGAGACAGGGGAAATGAAGGCTCTTTGTGTGAGAGAGAGAGAGGGCGAGAGACAGGGGAAATGAAGGCTCTTTGTGAGGTTTCTGGCAGGGATTTCCAGCATGTTTGGTCTTGTCTTCTGACTGGATCAGACCACCAGAACTTCAGGAAATCTCCCGAGTCCTTGAAGATTAAACCCGTCGCTCGCCCTCCACATGCTGCGCTTTCCAGAACCAGATTTTTGCAGTGGGTGTTGAAAGAACGTCTGCATTGTGATGCAATTTTCCTGATAGTTTGACTATAAACTTTGATGGGTTCACTACAAAATGCTTGTCTTGTTTTCCAGTATGAATATATCTAAGCCTATTAAATCAAGAAGCGAAATGACTGAAGATATCATCAGAAAACTGATCTAAATGTTTATGCTTGGAGAAAGACTAGAACAATTATCTGAAGTGTAATCTCGATTCAAAGGGAAAACGAGATTATTTATTTGACTCATTAGCAGATATTTGTTAAACTCATTTTGATCAATTGTTCATTAAACAAGCCTTCATATCTTCAGTCATTTTGCTTCTTCTCTAGTAAATGTCTTGATTTATTAATGTTTTAGATGTTAGTGCTGGAAAACGAGACCGAAACACTGAGGAAGAACATGATGTTTTTTGCAGTGATTGAATGCAGTAAATCCCGAGGCCATAAACATTCACCAGTTTATGGTTTATTGTTCATAATTGCATGCTGTTTTTGCATGAGAAACGAAAACATTCACAAAACTTGAGCTACGAGTGAGGATGTAACAGTCATTTAATAGTTTTCAAGCTTCCTGCAGTCCCGGGAAACATTAAAATGATGCTTTCAATGCCTGGAAATGTCTATAGTGCACATGGTTTTCATATTCGTCAGATATTCCTTGTTTTGTGTATTATTTTCTAAATTGATTGAACAAAGAGTTGAATGATTTGTCCATATAATGAAGCTGGGTCCCTCAAACTAACAAAAAACGTAATCTTTATATTTCAGTGATATCATCGCTTGGACTGTACAAACTCTCAGATGAGAACGAATCTTGATATGAGTGGTAACCGCTGTCTTCTGCAGGGGTGAACGATATATCGCCCACCATATCGGTATCGGCCGATATATGTTGGATTTTAACGTTATTGTTATCGGCCTGATAAGAAAATATGGCTGATATATTAAAGCTGATGAATAATGTATTTCATTATGTCATTATTGTCAATTAATTATTGACATTGGCTTTGATTTGCTTGAAATAGGATTGAAATCACTTAAAAAAAGGAAAATACGGTTCAGCGCTAGTCTGTCATATCGGTTACATAACATCGTGATGAGATCATCATAAGTGTGTGTTTGGGAGGTGGCTTTTAATGGCGAGAGTTTTGTTTTTGTAATCAGGGTCTCAAAAATTACATCAAAATTTGGATTTAGATATAAGCTGATATATCGGTTATCAGCTTTCATATATAAAGAATTATCGGTATCGGCCAATATATCGGTTATCAGCTTTCATGTATAAAGAATTATCGGTATCGGCCAATATATCGGTTATCAACTTTAATATATAAAGAATTATCGTATCGGCCAATATATCGGTTATCAGCTTTCATATATAAAGAATTATCGTATCGGCCAATATATCGGTTATCAGCTTTCATATATAAAGAATTATCAGTATCAGCCAATATATCGGTTATCAGCTTTCATATATAAAGAATTATCGGTATCGGCCGATATATCGGTTATCAGCTTTCATATATAAAGAATTATCAGTATCAGCCAATATATTGGTTATCTGCTTTCATATATAAAGAATTATCGGTATCAGCCAATATATCGGTTATCAGCTTTCATATATAAAGAATTATCAGTATCAGCCAATATATCGGTTATCAGCTTTCATATATAAAGAATTATCAGTATCAGCCAATATATTGGTTATCTGCTTTCATATATAAAGAATTATCAGTATAAATGTGTCAAACACATTTATCTGACCAAAACGTAAAGAATTGTCTGTCGCTGCTGTGAATCGTCCTTAAGAGTCGAGTTACTTTATTAATCTGTTCAACTGAATCATTTTCAACTGAACGACTCTTCATGTGCACCTGACTCACTGAACGCCTCTCTCTCTCTCTCTCTCTGTCTGTCTCTCTCCCTCACACTCTCTCTCCCTCTCACACACTTACTCTCTCTCTCTCTCTCTCTCTCTCTCTCTCTCTCTCTCTCTCGTCCTCTGGCCGGCCTGTCTTTCTTTGGCTCGTTCTCTCCTTCCTTCCGTTGTTAATTGCTCCTCGGTCTCAGCGAGGGACGAGTCTGCCAGCGCAGCTCATTGGATGAACATTCATTATGTGCTCAGTAATTGTAAACAGACTCTCTCTCTCACACACACACACAGTGTGTGTTTATCAGTGTGTGTCAGTCATAATATGCACGATTTGATCTCGGTACAGAAAGATGATGAGTCACTTCACTTCTGATTTACGAGAGTTTAGATATCAGTGCTGGAGGAGATCCATGTTTAGATAGTGTTACATCACAACTTGATGGAGAAAGCCACTTGTTGATGGTGTGTGTGTGTGTGTGTGTTTGTGTGTGTCTATGTTTGTTTCTATGTGTGTGTGTGTTGAATTCTTCTGTTGCCGAGTGATGCTTTGTAATGACCCTCAAATGAACAGTATTTACTGCTCTGTCGTGGGTGGCAGGAAGTCACATACACACACACACACCGTGTAAATGGTCTGTAGTTTGTTCTGTCCTTCAGTCTCAGTTTCTCAGATCTGGTTTTGAGACTCGAGCACTTGGTTAGACTTTCCAAACCCGTTACAGATGTAAAACACACCAGAGAGAGAGAGAGAGTGTGTGTGTGTGTGTGTGTGTGTGTGTGTGAGACACCAGAGCTCATCCGTAGTGGAGAGCCACATAATTTGTCCCTTTTGCAGTGTGGTAACGTTTGGATCTAAGAAAAGACTCGGCGCTTCCCCTCTCAGCTCTGATTACAGGCTTCACTCACACACACACACACACACACACACACAGCGCAGGAGAAACCGGCCTGTGTCCAGCGGAAGCCACTCCGATCCGATGTATTGATTTACTGATTTATGAAGATGAATTTAGATGATGATGATGAAACTTAAACTCTGCGTTGTTTTAGAGAGACTCGTCACTCATCTAATTTAGAAACGTCACGCACTTCCTCTAGTGCCAGTTGGAGAAATGTTCTTAAATGCTGTTGTGTATCTGCATGACATGTTTTCGTAGAAAATCATTTTTCTAGTTTTGTTAGAAACCGTTCGCAAGTTTGAGGTCTCAAATAAAAAAAAACAGTTTTATTGTACTTTTTAAATCTTTAATTTAGCAAAAAATGCATTGAATCAATCAAAAGTGACAGTAAAGACATTTAAAATGTTACAAAAGAACATTGACACTGAAGACTGGAGTAATGATGATAAATTCAGCTTTGATCACAGTAATAAATTACACTTTACTGTATATTCACATACAAAACTGATGATTTATATTGTAATAATATTTCACTGTTTTACTGTATTTTTGATCAAATAAATGCAGACGAGCTGAGCAGAAGAGACTCTTTTAGAAAGGTTTTAAGTAATATTTTAAATATATATATACGTATATATATATATATATATATATATATATATATATATCTTTTTAATTTTATTTTAAGTTTTGCTAAAAATATTGTATTTTATGTTCTTCACATCAACATTTAACCAAAAAAAGTGAACATTTAAGTAAGTGTGTGAGTGAGTAAGTGTGTGAGTGAGTGAGTGTGTGTGTGAGTGAGTGAGTGTTTATGCATGTTTGTGTGTGTATGTGAGTGTGTATATGTTCATGTTTGTGTGAGTGTATATGTGTAGAGTTTGTGTATTTGTGTCTGAGTGCATGCGTGTGTGTCTGTGTGTCACGCACTCAGACACACACACACACTTGAATGCTTTTATTTGATATTTCAGATTCAAATAAAAGCATTCAAATGTGTGTGTGTGTGTTATGGAGCACTGATGAGTCTGAACTCTGATAACATCATTTTCCATCTGCTGTGGTTGTGTTTGTTCAGCGGAAGCTGCCGGTTATTAAACTGAGCGTCTCGATTCGCCCTCAGAGTTCCTGATGTCTGATAACAGACCCAAAACAAGATCCTCCTCAGACCAACACTGGCTTTTAATCGCCTCTTTCATCTCTGACGTTTCTGTGCTGTTTTTAAGCTTATTCAGCATACGTGTGTGTGTGTGTGTACGGTTTCATGATTTCACTGCAGATTCTGTGTACAGTTCAAAACATGTCAAATAATTTATGTTGATTATTCATTGTATAGCTCTGTTTTAATAGTAGTTTACCTATAATAAGTTTATAAAAATATTATTTTTTTTAACAAAATGATCAGCAATAGTATTTTTTTCCTTGCAAATGAAATGATACAGACGGAGAAAAAAAATAAAACAAAATTCTGTGTGAATATATAGTAAAGTGTAATTTATTCCTGTGATCAAAGCTGAATTTATCATCATTACTCCAGTCTTCAGTGTCACATGATCCTCAAATCACTCTAATATGAGGATCTGATGATCAACACACAGTTATGATTATTTTCTGTGTTGCTTCATATTTTTTTAGGATTCTTTGATGAATTGAAAGTTTAAAAGCATTTATTTTTTAACATTATACGTGTGTGTGTGTTTGGCATGTGCTGGTTCATCTAGTGAACTCAGTAAACATGTTCTGCTGCTTTGACCTCTGAGCTTCTCCTCTCTCTTTATTTTTCTTTTTTCTCCAATCAAGGAGGAATTATCTTCTTTCCGGAAAGCGAGTTGGCCACTAATTTTAGCCGCTCTTGATTGAGGCTGGAGGCCACATCCGCCCGACCAGCGAAGTTAATTCTAACCAGAACACACAACATGTGTTTAGTTCTCCAGTCCAGCCCCTTTGTCTATGTGTGTGTGTGTGTGTGTGTGTGTGTGTGTGTGTGTT